>VDFB02281492.1:772187425-772787425 GCA_007258455.2 Sequoia sempervirens | reverse complement strand
AGATTGTGTTGAATGTTGAAAATGAACTATGTGAAGTCCGCATGAAGGAATAATTATGCAAAAAAGGGACTGCAACATCAACATATGTTGGATGTTTTCTTATAGCAATTCATGTTCATATTTATCATTATAATTTTCATGTATCCTACTCTAAGATAGTGAGTCTTAGTAGGTCCTTGTATCTTTCCCTAAGGTTGTGCACCTTAGTCTACAAGTCCTTAGGTAGTGAGCCTTAAACAACATTTTAATTTTTGTAAGTAGTGAACTTCATATATTTTGAGTTAACTCTCACCGTGGTCTTTCCCTTAAATGTTTTCCATGCAAAAAAATTAGTTTCCTTGTGTTTTGCATATTTTCATTTTTTCTCTTCTTTTAGTTAATGTGATGGTATGTTTAATCTACAAATGGGGAACAATTAAGTTTTAATATATACTGATTCACCCCCCTCTTAGTACTATAGTGTGTTCAATAATTAGTATCAGGTCCAGGTGCCTTTGAGAAGCATAATAGTTGGGGTAGATCCTACACTTGAACACATGGGACCTATAACAAAGATCAATGATATGTTTATTCTATAATTGGATCTTGAGGAAATGGAACCTAAAGGTTGGAACATCAATTCAAAAGATTTTGAAGTATATTTTGAAAGAGAACTCTGGCTTTCTCTTGAATATTTGGATGAAGAAAGAACACTAAATATGAAATATGATGTCATTCTTGAAAAATCAAAGAAGAAAATTGTAAAATTGAAGGAACAAGCTAAAGAATCAAAAGCAGAAATTGGCAAACTGAAATATCAAATGGAAGGAGGTAAAGAAGGCAAGGATAAACTCAAGGGGGAAAAAGTTGTGATATCTAATCTAAAAGTTAATATTGAAGAAGGTAAGAGAATTGAAAATTGTCTTAACACAAAGTTCAATGATAATACTAAATACTCAAAGCTTGAGGAAGATATTCTCTCTCTGAGAAAAGAACATGAAAAAACAAAAGAGAAAACTGATGAGGGTCTAAAACTGAAAGGATGTTCTAAAATTCTTGATGAGTTGATCAACTCTCCAAAGCCATCAAAAGAAAAATTCGGTCTTGGTTTTGAAAAGGGGAAAAGTCTATGACTAGTATATCTACAAACCTATATGATAACTTGAAAGAAGAAGCAATGTCTGAAACAAGGGAGGAGAAAAATTGCATTTAAGAACCTAAGGAGACATCCTCTAGAGATGCAAAGACAAATCAATACAATAAGAAAGAAGGTGGATTCACTCCTGTCTAGAAAAAGAAGGAAAATTTCAAAAAATCTACTGCTACTAGGTATTCTCAATATTTCAATGGTAATTGCTATTCTTGCAATAATATTGGTCATAAGATTGTTGAATGTAGAAGAAAGATGAGTTAGAATTAATTTAGGCCTCCAAGGTACAATGCTATGAACTATCAATCATTTCAAGGCCATTGTTTTTCTTGCAATCAATTTGGGCATAAGGCTATTGATTGTAGATAGAGAAGAAATGATAAAACTGTTAAAAGATCCTTTGTGCCCCAAAGATACAATGTTATTTTCTTTCATGGATACTGCTATACATGCAAAAATTTTGGTCACAAGGTTGTATATAATGCAAAACTAAGGTTAGGAGGAATAATTTTGTTCCGAAACACCACATAGTATGCTATACATGCAATAAGGTTGGGCATATAGAAATTTTTTGTAGAAGTGGATTTGTGATGCCACTTGTTCAAAATTGGAAGAAAGATGAAACCCTAAGTCAACAAAACAAGAGTAATAAAAAGGTTTTGAAGGAAAAGAAAGTTCAAAAAAAGAGAAGGATAATACTGTGCTTGTGCATTCTCCACAAGATTCTAAGAAAAAAGTGAGATAGAGAATATCTCAGGGGGAGTTTTCATTTGGTAACGCTTTTTTCCCCTGAAAAGGATATGTTGCTAAAGATTCAACATAGAAGATGAGTTGGGTCAATTCCTTTTGTGTGTAGAACTATTGAACATGAATAAATATTTTGATAAAATTTCTAGAGAAAATGAATGGTTTGTAGAGGTGTTTTGAGCTTCATTTAATCCCTGTGTTGACATAGAGAATTATGATAGAGGGTTTACCTGACAAAGTATGAATGCATTTATGGAAAAATGTTAGGGATATTTGAAAATTATTTTATGTGGTTTTTATATCATTTAATCTCATTCGAATAATATCAAGTGTGTGCAAGAGCTAAGGAAGTGAAGAAGGTTCTCAATAAGTTGTGTGCAAATGCTAACAGTAGGATTCACATGTATTTCTCTATTTTTCTTGCAAAACCCTAGTATTTAGATAGTGATATCATGACTACACCAATTTTCATTGATGTTATTGAGAAGCCAAGAAAAAAGTTCAAGAAACATCTATACATATCTATTGTAACTAAAAAAGATGGTACATTTTCTCATGTTCTGATCAATGTGATCCATTTTCAAGATGTCCACGTATATATTCACTCTAAGTTGAGTGAGTACAATCATCTAAATATGGAAAAATTAAGATACAATAATCTCTTTGATGATAATTTTTAGCACAAACTAGAGTATGCGAATATGGAAGAAAAATGCTTAGATGTGTGGAAGGGCTTCCCTAAATTTTTCTTTGAAGATGGATAGGTCAAAATTTCCTTGATCTTGATTCATGAAGATATATTTTGGCTTGACCAACCCCACCTAATCACAAAGGAAGCTATCCAAGTTGTGACTAGATTATGGTCCACTAGACCCATGCTGACATTGAAAAACTAAAGAATGAAGAAGTTATGAAGCTTATCAGAGCTAAATTCGACGAAAGGACCCTAACTATGGATGAAATTTCTGACCTAAGGGTTCGGTATGCCACAATGGGTATTGCATATAAGGTTTACTATACAAATAAGGAAGGGTTTTCTATCGCCACCATCATCTACACTACTCATTAGATGGTGAAGGAAGCAAAATATTATGACCTGTGTGAGCTCTTGTAGTAGTAGTTGGATAATTTGTAGAGAACCAAAGATTCACACTACAATTTATAGTATGGAACTTTGATTATTTATCTCATGTTATATTTCATGAAGTAAATGCCTAGTTTAAAGAATGTGGTCTAGAGAAGATACATTCCTATTTCACATCAAATTAGGGATCACATGCATAGATTTCTAGATACCAAGAAATGTGATACAATGTTTAAGGGATTCTTCAAATTTTTTTAAAATGAAATACAAAAGAGGGATAGGATACCCTCACAAGTTATGGAAATATACAAGAGCTATATCATCTTTATGGTGGATAAAGATAACTATTATATGGAGGTAGTTGAACCAAGAACTCCATGGATAAAAAAGTTTTGCTATGAGGTCTTTGGACTTGATTGGATTGCATATGCTGATATTTTTCATAGAAAACCAAAGAATCCCACTGTTGAAAGGTTTGGTACATATGATATAAGCATCTCAAGCCACTACTACTACACTAGCTCCTAGAAGGACAAGTAGATCCACCTCTACTTTTAGACCTACTCAAAAACCTCCTAGAAGAAAAAGGGCTTCTACTGATGTACTGACACAAACTAAGAATACAGAAAGGAAGAATCCTAGATCCAAACAAAAAGAAACAAGGGAAAATATTAATCCTCTGAATCTGAATGATGATGAAGAGGATGAAGAATAAATACAATATTCTACCTTGAGGAGAAGGGTAAAAAGAATAAGACAAGAGGAGGAAGAAGAAGTCCCCTTGTAAAAGAAGAAAGGAAAGGAGATTGTTAAGGAGAATGCTGAGAAGACTCATCTAGTCAAACATGACCCTTTGGATTTTGGTTCAATCTACAATGGAATTGTTAAATATGGTTTATTGGATGATACAATGGAGCCACATCTTGATGTCTCTCTGGAAGATAAGAAGCCAATTGGAAAAGATGCCATTAAATATATGCTAAAGTAGAACATTCCCTTTAATGAAATTTTTGACAAAGCTTTGGATAGCCTTGCCAAGGATTTAAGACAAAGGACCTCTAAGATACCATCAAAGATGATGAAGAGCTAAAATTGCAAGAAATTGACAAAGCTAGGATTCCTATTTCCCAGGAAGAAAAATAGGTGATTGTCTAAAGACAAGATAAGAAGCTCTAGAATAAAAGAAGAATAGATTTGATGATGAGCATGGATGAAGATGTTAAGAGGAAGATTCAAGATGAAATTGAAGAGGCTACATAGAAAATAAGTAAATATTTACAAAATGAAGTTGATATTGATTCACAAATGCATGATACTGATGTTGAAATAAATGGACAGGTGCTTTCAGATGAACAAGAAATTGAAAATATGCCTCTTCCAAAAAAAACTTGAATGAGAAAAATATATTTGGCCAACAAGAAGTACAAGGACCTTCCAAAGTATGGATACAAAAGAAGAAGAAGAGGAATATGAGGTAAAATAAAAGGAGAAAAATGATAAGAAAAATGAGGAGGTTGCTCCTCTAGTGAATATTGGTGCACAAGGTGTAAAAGATCAAGGTGAAGTGAGTATCCCTACTTTGGGGAGAACTAATTCTACTAAAGAACATGATATCCCTCATTTGGAGAATTTAGGGAATGCCGAGCAAAAGAAAGAGGATGATCCTATGAATGTTAAGAATGAAAAGGAGAAGTTAGTTGACAAGCAAGATGCTTATATGAACTTAGGTTAGGGTTCTTCAAACTCTTTCAAGGACCTACTAGGGATGCAAATGCAGTTTCAACTTGTGGTACCTTGCAACCCAACTTCTACAAATTCCTACTCATGATGGGAAAATTGACTTATAAAAAATTTCTCCCCTTCACAAATTACATCTTGGAGATATTTTGCATGCTTCTACAAGGAAGGAGATTTTAAAAGAACACATGAAGAAGAGTGGATTAATTGAGGATGTTGTAAAGATTATTCATGAGGGTATACTTGAGGTAAACATAGATTCTTCCTTGCTTCTAGAACAAAAATTGAAGCTTTTGACCAATTCTTTCAAAGATCATTCCTCTAACATGGATCAAAAGGTAGAAAAAGAGGCCTTAAGAAAGATAAATGACAAAAGGATGGTTGAATCATTAGATCTATGTGCTAATCCACACAATAAATTGTAAGAGAATATGAATTTTTTTAAGGAATGTATTGATGAAGTTACAACTCTATATTAGTTTTACTTGAAATGGCCAAATTCCACCAACAACATCAAAGACCAAAATGACTCCATTGAGTCACAGTTCACATAAATGGTGGGATATATGATCAATCAAAGGATAAGAATGGATCAATAGGAGCTCAAATATAAAATATTCATGTGTGGTTATCATTGTTTCTAGACCAGAGACAAAAAATAAAGAAGTAGTTAAGTAAACTAAGTGAAGTAGTCAATTTGAAACTTGCTTCATTATCTAGGTGCTAATTGAAGTAGAAAAGATTGTGCAGAAAATGAAGGCTCCAAGTAGTATGGATGAAGCTGAGGATTTATGTATGCAATTTGAATGTCAAACTAACATTCTTACCTTAGCAAAAGAAAATTAGGTTACAACTTTTTCGCAACTTAAGGCAATTTAAAAATATATTCTACCTTCTAAGGAAGTTACAAAGGTGTAAATAATAAAATTTTGTCTTTGTATGGTTTTACGAAGGATTGTTGTATCTTTTTGGCTTTTTGTTAAAATATTTTGTACATAGCATCAATTTTGGGGCATCTCCATCTTAGGGCCCGAGTATTATTTGAAGAAATCATATAGTAAGGGGGAATATTATAGTTTTTGAGCTAATATAAGTAGAAGATTTTATGCCCTTGTCCCTTGATGTTAAAGAGGGAGAGAAGACTTGTAGATAAATGGATGCTTCCATCAATGAAAAAGGGGGAGATTGTTGGAAATAAGTGTTTTCATTGATTTCAAATCAAGATGTGCTATCGTTAATGGAAAATGTGTGTACTGGAGATTGTATAATACTTTAGAGTTAGTTAATGTGCAAAGATATTTGTTGATACTAGTCAGCAATGTAGTGTGAGGAAGACAAGTGATCAGTTTGATGTATATGTGTGTTGTGGTGGGTACACTTGTTCCAATATGTTTCCATCATGCCCACATTGATATATTACCAATTTGGTGTACCACACATTGAGACAAGTTGCAAAATATTTTCTATGGAATTCATAGTGTGTACTCTTAGATAGAGTCATGATATTTTGGTCTGAACCCTTCCGCAAAGAAATATTTTTTATTTTGGTTTTGAAGATAAGTTGGTCAAGATGTGAAGGTGTTATATCCAAAAATATAAGCCATTACACCTTCTATATTGAAAGATATAAGTAACAGTGTTTTGGTCCATGTTTTGACATAAAATAGTGTTGATGAAGGCCTAATGAAATACTCTACATTCCTTTGGAGTGATAGATATGGATATGTAGAATTGGGGATATATTTAGAGAGGTATAAGAGATATTAAATGAAAGTCTCAAGTGTTTTGGTATACAACAATGCAATATCCTATGTTCTGAAGTGTTATTGTTTGTCTAGGATGCTCTGTTTTCACCAGTCCAATATGATTCTCTTCTTTCGCTAGCATATGATGATTAGTTTCTTTATATGAAGTTTGAAGAGATATTGTTCTTTGGATACATTATTCACATCTTGGTCCACATGATGTTTTGGGTCTCTCCCTGGTGGTGTATAGTTGAACAATTGGTAGTTTTGGTTGTGTTGATATTGTTTGGGCTGATAGGCTTGCCTCCATCTGTGGTTGACCTCACTCAATTGATCATGCTTTGGAGTATGTGTTGAGATGGTTTTGGTCCTAATATGTTGTGTGTTGATCCATAACTCATTTTTTCTTCATATTGCATATGTTTGGAGCTGACCTATGTGATATCATACGTTTCTTCTAAAGGTCATCTTGGAGCAGACCTAATCAAGGTTTTGAGTTGTTATGGATGATATTTATAGAAGAACACATTCATTTGTGAAGGAATTGGTGTATGGGAAATTGTGATATGCATAATATTGAAAAAAAAGTGTGAGAAGTCAGTATGATGAATTAATTATGCAAAAAGGGGATTGCAACATAGACATATGTTGGATGCTTCCTTATAGTAGTTCATGTTCATATTTCTCATTATAATTTTCATGTGTCCTACTTTGAGATAGTTTCAGCAGGTCCTTATATCTTTCCCTAAGGTTGTGCAACTTAGTCTGCAAGTCCTAAGGCAGTCAACCTTAAAACATCTTTGTAATTCTTATAAGTAGTGAGCTTCATATATTGTAGTGTGTAGATATTTGAATTATGGGCTATGGTTCCACTTTGGTTTGAGTCAACCTATTTCTTGAGAGAATTAGTAGCATATATAAGTATAGGTAGCTAAATTTTATACAAGGCATTTGATTATGATTTTCCCTTTTTTATACCATTCAAACATTATGTTCTAAACCCAAGTTTGTGGAAAAAAACCCATAGGATCTATAGTCATTTGATGAAACCCTAGTGATTACTTGGATCAGAGGATGAAACCCATTTGGTTCTTGAGAGCTTTCTCACCTTATAGATTGCATTGTGATTCAAAGAAGTTCGATAAGAAGTTGTTGTTTGATCTAAATATATTTGCATTAGTTGGATGATATAATTTGCTTATCAATCTATGATTTCAAGTGTTTATGTTTTGTACATTGTTGTTCATTGAATTCCAGTATGAAAATAAGTATTTTTTTTTAAATTATATGTCCAAGACATTAAAATGGTATCAGAGCATGATCTTTCCAACTTTTAGGGTTTATGGTTTTACTAATGTTTTGATGTTGAGCGATAGGGAAATTAGATATCAGAAGAGATTGCAGAAGTTAAATCAAGATCAAAATCCAGATCCTTGGGAAGGAGAAATGATGGAGGAAGAAGAAAGAATCAAAGGAAAAATCACTAAAATTGATGAGATAACAAGAGGGTTAAAGAATATCCCCACAACCATAGTAGAAACAACAAATGTTTTAAAGATATTGGAAGAAAAAATATCAAGAGGAAATGCGAATCAAAATGTTCCTAGAGGTGAAGCATCAACCAAAAATGGTGGTGGTGATGGTAGAACCAATAGTACCCCTAGAGGGCCCTTAAAGAATCTATTCCTTCCAAAAGTTGAACAAGGTAAACCTATAGACACTAGTGCTTTCAATCCAGAAAATATACATAAGTGGCATGGAGAATATCAATCTCTAATAGATGAAATGAAATTATATTTTTCTTGCGTGGAATGCATGGAAGCTACAAGGAAGAGTGAACCACAAAAGAAAGGAATGTACAAGAGCAAGGACCTGAAACACAAGTTGGGGAGGCTTGCAATGACTTGTTTTAATGGGAGTAATAAGATATCAACAAGAGCTGGCTACACAAGATGGAAACCTATTTCATTCTCAACCCTATGACTAAGAAAGACAATTCAATTTTCCTCCCTACATCTAGAAGGAGAAGAATATGAATGGTGGTTTCATGGTCACACTACTCTAGGCCATGATGAGATACAAAGATTCGATGAATTCAAGAAGAGGACACTTGATAGATTTGAACCAAAGGATGAAGAAGAGTACTTTAGCAAGTTGGCCATGATAAAATAGAAAAATTCAGTTGATGATTACATTATAGAATTTAAAAAGGTGGTGGTAATGGTTCTAGAACTATCAAAGAAGAGGATAGTGCATCTTTTCATCTCAAGACCCACTAAACCGCTTAGGGTTTTTATGAAATCTTTTGCACCTGTCTCTCCCCAAGAGGCTATAAAAAGGGATTTAACCCTTGAACCATCAATTCCTAAGATTTTTTTCCTTAGAAAAAAAAACCTAACACATGGCATTAGAAGGGATTTCAGAAGAGATCACAACCTACAATGGCACTTGCACCCATGAATGAAACTTCAAATATGGTAAAGAAGGTAGATGAAGAGACAAGTAATGATCTTTGAAGGAAGAAGATTTGCTTCTCCTATAGAGAACCATGGGTTTTGAGACATAGATTCCTTGGAAAGGGAAAAGTTCACTACATAGAGGTCACGTCCAACAAAGACTTTTAATTAGACGAATCTAATGAATTTCATGACTTAGAAGAC
Organism: Sequoia sempervirens; assembly: GCA_007258455.2. Classification (NCBI taxonomy): domain Eukaryota; kingdom Viridiplantae; phylum Streptophyta; class Pinopsida; order Cupressales; family Cupressaceae; genus Sequoia; species Sequoia sempervirens. The sequence goes on along the minus strand of VDFB02281492.1, from coordinate 772,778,323 downwards.
TCTGCTTTGGGGGGAAGAAGACAAGGAGAAAGAAGATGGAAGTGTTTTGTCATCTCTATTTGGTACACATAAATATCATTCTTTTAAAGTACGAGGGGTTCTTGTTGGACAAAGAGTAACAATTTTGATTGATGGTAAAGATAAAACTTCATTGATGAAGGGTTGGTGAGAAAAATGAGATTGGATGCAAAGTACTTTGAAAGCTTCATCAAGAATCGATACCCCATAGCCTAAATAGACGAGCTGATTGATGAACTTCATGGATAATTGTACTTCGTAAAGATTGATTTGAGATCAGGATACCATCAGATCCACATGAGAGAAGAAGATGTGCAAAATACTACTTTCCAATTCTATTATGGGAATTTTGAGTTCTTGGTTATGCCTTTTGGCTTGACCAATGCTCTGGAAACCTTCCAATCAATCATGAGCCATGTATTTGGTAATAAATTGAGATTTTTTTTTTGGTTTTCTTTGATGATATTTTTATCTACAATAGAACATGGGAGGAGCACTTGTAGCACCCAAACACATTTCTAGGAATCCTATAGCAACAACATCTTTTTGTAATGTTGTCCAAGTGTGAATTTGGATTGAAGGAGATACTATATTTGGGCCATGTCATCATCGTTGAGGGAGTTCAAGTTGACCAGTAAAAGATCCAAGCCATATTTGATTTTCCACCTCCTAAAAATCTGTCATAGTTGAGAGGTTTGTTTGGAATTTGTAGTTACTACTAGAGGTTTGTGAGAGGTTTTCTCAAATAGAAGAACCTCTCATCAATCTAACTAAGGAAAAGGCCTTTGAGTGGACATAAGGAGCATAAAAAAATTGAAAAGATGAAGGAGGTAATTAGTTCTTGTTTGGTAATTGTAATTCTTGATTTCTCACTTCCTTTTGTGGTTGAATGTGATGAATCTAGTGAAGGAATAGGATCTTTCCTCTCTCATAAGGGACATCCTATAGCTTTTGATAGTGGGAAGTTGAGAGACACCAAAAGGGGTTATTTTATATATGAATAAGAGATGCTGGAAATAATGCATGCTATGGAGAAGTTCTGGAAATACCTTGTATATGGAAGAACCTGAATGATAAACAAAAAATGTGGGAGAGAAAACTTTAGGCACATGATTTTGACATTGAATATGTTAAGGGGAAGAAGAATGTAGTGGCAGATGCACTCTCAAGGAGTTTCACATTATGTCATGTGACTATTACGTTGGCTAACTAGAAGGAATCCATCATGGAGTATTTGTTGAAAGAATGGAAAGATTGAAGGTGTTGTCACTGATGTCAACTAGTCAGCTGGTTATCTACTAGTTGCTATTGGTGATATATGTTGAGGATATTGAGAAAATTGTAATGAAGATATGTTGCAAGTATTTAGTGGTTGCTTCGAGTTTTGGTCCATATTTTCTCCTACATTTGTGCAGTTCAGACATGTTGTTCATGGTTGTTAGAAGATGCTATATTTAGATTTTTGGTTGTTGATTTGTTGTAAAGTGCAAGTTGTGTTCACCAGTTGTGAACTGCAATTTTCTATGTTTTTGGTTGAGGTTCAAGAGAAATGTTGTTGGTTTGAATTTCTCTTTGATGAAGTCTTATGAATTATGATTCCAGAGTTGAGTTTCCCTAATTCTATTGAACATAGTTTCAATATCTGGAAGATTCGTTCTTAAAGGTTCTATGTGTTTTACATTGGTTTGGACAACCTTGTGTGAAATACTACTTTTGAGGTTAATGAAGCATGTTGGATCTTTTTGGGTCCATTGAAGTGTGTGTTTGGGTCACCCTCATTCTAATTCCACCCTAAGATGTTTTGGTATCAACCTATTTGAATTTGAATTTGGATGGCCGAATTTGGATATGTTTCAAAGTTGAAGATGGTATAAATACAATATGTGTTAGTGGTGGTGAAGAAATATATACAAGAGCGAAGAAGAAGAGTGATAAGAGAAAAGAGAAAGTGCAGTTAGATGCGACATTGATTCTATTTAGTGAGAGTGTGTGATGCAAGTGTAGCAGATTAGTGCAAAGCTTAATAATGAGTTTCTAGATGTAGTGAGCAAAAGGTGAACTCTATCATTCATGCATGTCTACGAGTGATTGTGGTGGAATATTTTATTGCATTGAGATCATAGTCTCTCTGTAACAAGTATTCTTTGTATTCTTTGTATCTCTATGGCAGTGAGCCCTCTGGGTTGTTAGCCCTGTTGGATAGTGAGTCCTTATTTTGAACAGCGAGTCCTTGTTTTGGTAGTGAGCCTTATTTTAGGCAGTGAGCCTCTTGTAATCAGTTTTGATATTCTCTATAGTGTGAGTTAATCTTCACTGTGGTTTTTCCCTTATTGGGTTTTCCACATGAATCTAGTGTTATTGTGTTTATGTGTTGGATTTTTTGTTTCTGCATTGACATTTGATGATTAATCATTTAAGCAATATTAAGAATTAGTTTCGATGATTGAATTAAAGGTCTAATTTTGTGACAATTGATTCACCCCCCTCTCAGTTGTCCTATTCAACAATTCGTATTAGAGATTGGTTCCTTGGTGAAGAGCTTAACTACTTGAGGAACGTCTGAGATGGCTAGAAAAATGGTTAATGATTATCCAAGGTTCGATGGAGCTAATTATGATATCTAGAAAGTATTGATGGAAGAATATCTGAAGTATTGTGGATATGATGTGGAGAAAGCTTACAAGAATTCTTGCACTCCTGCTAATGATCCAAGTACACCTAATGAGATTAAAGCACATGAAGCAAACAATAAGGTGAAGTACATCTTGAGGAATAATCTGGTACATTTCGAGTTGATTAAGGTTCAAAATTTGAAGACTGCTAAGGAAGTCTAGGATGCCTTGGAAAGAGTGCATGATGGTGATGAAAGAATTAAAGAAGCAAAATTACAGAACTTGGAGACACAATTTTATCTTCTACATATGTTTAAAGACGAGAATGTTAAAGTTGATGTACAAAGATTGGATGAGTTAGTGACTAGAACGCGAGGACTTGGTGCTACTATAGATGAAACAAGGATTGTAAAGAAGATTCTCATAACTCTTCTTGATGCTTATAGTGAGAAGGTGAGTGCTATTGAGAAAACTATAGATTATAAGACCTATACTAAGGATCCGCTATTAGGATTTTTGACATCTTATGAGATGAGGAAGCTAAGTCTGAGGAATGGATGCAAATCAAAGATTGCTTTTAAAGCTACAAAATCTAAAGATCTATATGAAGAATTTTTTTTTGAAATAGAAGCTAACTTTGTAAGAAGGATGAGGAAAGGCTTCGATAAGTATGGAGGTAAGTTTCTATTTAAATTCTTTAGTTGTGGAGAAATAGGTCATTATGCTGCAAAACGTCTAGAAAGAGCTAAAAGGAATAAACAAAGATATGAGAAAGAAAAGAGAGGAAAGAAGATTAACAAAGCTTACTATGTGAATGAGAATGCTAGTATATCTGATGAGGATTTAGAATATGAAGATCTTGATGAAAATGAATGCTTGTTCTTGGAAATTAAGGATGAACCTACTTCTACTAATTCTAAAAAATAGGTAAAGGAAAGCCCTTTGGAGAAGGAGAAAAATGAAGGTACGGTTATCTCTGCCCTACATGCCAAACATGAGAAAAGCTATTGGGAAGTTGCTAGTGGTTGTTCACTTTACATGACTGGTGATAAGAGTAAGTTTGTCAATCTTGAAAAATATGATGGAGGCCTGGTTATGTTTGGAGATGATACTGGTGCTAAAATTTGTGGGATAGGTTCAATGAGTTTTGATGGCAAGCATCATATTGATGATGTCTACTATGTTAAAGGTTTAAGGAATAATATGTTGAGTGTTGGTTAGATGTACATAAGAGGATATGATCTTGTGTTTAAGGATGAGAGATGTGAGATCCAGAAAGGATCTAGAACATTGATTGCTACAAGACAGAAATTTGAAGGGAATATCTATCAACTTAAGGGTGTTGATGGATGATGCTTTATGAATTAAATTAATGACATTTGGTTATGGCATAAGAGAATGTGTCACATGAATTTTGATAATTTAACAAGGATCAGTGTTTTTTAGGCCATGAGAGATTTACCAAGAATTATAAAGCCTGTTAATGCTATGTGCATAAATTGTCAGTTTGGAAAGAAAGCAAGAAATCATTACATATCAAAGGAACAGTCTACTATCAGACTATTGGATTTAGTTCATACATAACTTTGTGGTCCTACAAGAGTGAGAAGTCTACTTGGTGAAAGGTACTTTATGCTTTTAATTAATGATTATTCTAGATATACATGGTTTACATTTCTTAGATAGAAATCAGATGCATTAGATAGATTCAAGACATTCAAAGCTATGGTTGAAAATGAAGTAAACCTGAAGATAACATGCTTAAGGTCTGATAGAGGTGGAGAATTCACTTCCTATGAGTTTAATGTGTTTTTTGAAGTGCATTGAATAAATAGATGGTTATTTGCTACGAGAACTCCTTACCAGAATGGAGTAGTTGAAAGGAAGAATAGAATGGTTCAAGAGGCTTCTAGATCAATGATTACTGAGGTTGGTTTACTGGAAATAAGCTATTCATATTGCTATTTATGTATTCAATCGAGTTCAAGTAGGAGAAAATAGTACAAAGACTCCCTATGAGCTATGGTATGGAATAATTCCTACTGTTAAATATTTTAAGGTATTCAGAAGCAAATGTTATATTATAAAAGATGAAAAAACTTTGGCCTTGGATATTCTACTAATAGCAAGGCATGTACAAATGTTTCAATAAAATACTAAGAAAAATTGTAGAAAGTTCAAATGTCAAGGTTGATGATGCAGTGAAGAATTCTATTGACATTGATGGATATGAATTTGATGAGCTTGATCATGTGAGAATTGAAGAGATTGTGGAAGAATAGGAAAAGAATGAGCCATAAGAGAAAAATAAACAGAATGAAAGAGAAGAAGATGCTTTGGTAATATCCCCTAAGACACTGAGATATGTGTAGAAGAATCATTCAGAAAATCAGATTATTGGTGACAAGACAAAAGGTGTATTAACTAGAAGCAGAGTTGTTACTGAAGTGAGTTTGTGTTTACTTTCTAAGATTGAATTGAAGAGTGTAAGTGAAGCTTGTAAAGATAAAAATTGGAAGGAAGCAATGAAAGAACTTACATAGATTGAGAAGAATCAAGCTTGGGAATTGGTCCCAAGACCGATAGAAATAAACATCATTGGATTGAAGTGGGTATTCAAAAATAAGTTGAATGAGAATGGAAAAGTTGTTAGAAACAAAGAAAGGCTTGTGTGTAAAGGTTACTCACAAGTAGAAGTAATAGATTTTAAAGGAACTTTTGCTCTAGTAGCATGAATGGAAGCTATAAGTATTTTCTTAGCATTTTCTACTCATAAAGACTTTAAGGTCTATCAGATGGATGTCAACTCAACATTTTTGAATGGTGAGCTAGAAGAAGAAGTCTATATGGAAAAACCAGAAGGATTTGAGTTGACATATCAACCGGATATGGTGTGTAGATTGAAGAAAGATTTATATGGATTGAAGCAAGCTCCTAGACCTTGGTATGCGATATTGGACAGGTATTTGATTTAGCAAGGTTTCAACAAAGGTATGATGAATAGTAATCTGTACTTTAAGATTGAAAATGACAAAATATTGATTGTAATTGTGTCTGTTGATGACATTATCTTTGGAGGAAATTAAAATATGTGTAAGATGTTTGTGAAAGAGATGTAGAAAGAATTTGAAATGTCTATGAATTTCTTTCTTGGGATATAGATCAATCAAACAGAGAAAGGAATTCTCATTTCATAGTCTAGGTATGTTAGAGAAATATTGAAGAAATTTAGGATGGATGGTTCCAAATTGGTAAGTGCTCCTATGGTGATTAGTTGAAAATTGGGTAAAGATGATGATTTACCTAAGGTTGATTAGAGAAAGTATAGATCTATGATTGGACTATTGTATTTGACTACTACTAGACTGGATATCATGCATGCTTTCTATCTTGTGGCTAGATTTGAAGAAGATCATAAGGAAACACATGTTGTTGCTGTTAAAAGAATATTCAAATATTTGAATGGCACTCTAGATTATGGATTGTGGTATCTTAAAGCTATTGATTTTACACTTAGTTCCTATACAGATGCAGATTGGGATCGATGTGTAGATAATAGAAAAAGTACAAGTGGTGGTTCATTCTTTCTTGGATGTAGATTGGTGGCATGGTCGAGTAAAAAGTAGGATTCAGTCTCCTTGTCTACTACTGAAACTAAGTATATTGCTATTACATCTTGTTGTACACAAGTTTTATGGATGAAATAATCATTGAAAGACATCACATTGGTATACGATGATCCCATTTTTATTTTCTATGATAACACAAGTGTAATTAACATTTCAAAGAATTTGGTGATGCACTTGAGGATGAAGCATATATCTACCAGGTATCATTTCTTGAAAGGGAAGGTCATGGAGAATGAAGTAAAGCTTGAGTATGTTCTGATGAAGGATTAGATTGCTAATATTTTCATGAAGGCTCTTCATAAAGATACTTTTGAGTATCTCCGAGAGAAGCTAGGGGTTATTTACCCTCCTTTCTTGAAATAGATGCATATGTAGATGCATTAGTCTAGTGGTCCTATGGATCTATCTTTCTTCTAGACTGATGCTTTGGTGGCTACCTCTCAGAGGGAGTAGATAGTATCAAGTGTTGTCATTGTGAAAATTCTATTTTTTTTATGTCAAAGGAGAAATCAATGTAAAATATTCTTTTTCCTTTCCCATTGATGTCAAAGGAGGATATGAAGCATGTGAAAAAAAAAAGAATAAAAAAGAGAGAGAGAAAGAATGGGAGAAGAAGCATGTGAAAGGAAAGGAAGCATATGAGATTATCTACTAAGGGGGAGAAACATAAAAGTGTATTCAGAGTTGTTTGTTGTCTTTGATGGTTTTTCACATCATGTGCTACCATCAATGACAAAGGGGGAGATTGTTACAAGAATGGAAAGATTGAAGGTGTTGTCATTGATGTCAACTGGTCAACTAGTTATCTACTAGTTGCTATTGGCTGTATATGTGGAGGATATTGAGAAAATTGTAATGAAGATATGTTGCAGGTATTCAATGGTTGCTCTGGGTTTTGTTTTGGATTTTCTCCTACATTTGTGTGGTTTATAAATGTTGTTCATGGTTCTTAGAAGATACTATATTCAGATTTTTGGTTGTTGATTTTTTGTATAGTGCAAGTTGTGTTCACCAACTTTCAACTATGATTTTTTGTGTTTCTGGTTGAGGTCCAAGAGAAATGTTGTTGGTATAGATTTCTCTTTGATGAATTATTATGACTTGTGGTTCCAGAGTTGAGTTTCCCTAATTCTATTGAAGATAGTTTCGACGTATGGAAGATTCGTGCTTAAAGGTTCTATGTGTTTTACATTGGTTTGGTCAACCTTGTGTGAAATACTACTTTCAAGGTTGATGAAGCATGTTGGATCTTTTTGGGTCCCTTGAAGCATGTGTTTGGTCACCCTCATTCTAATTCCACCCTAGGATGTTTTGGTGCCGAACTAATTTGAATTTGAATTTGGATGGCCAAATTTGGATATGTTTCAAAGTTGAAGATGGTATAAATACAAAATGAGTTAGTGGTGAAGAAATATATACAAGAGCAAAGAAGAAGAGTGATAAGAGAAAAGAGAAAGTGCAGTAATATGTGACATAGATTCTATTCAGTGAGTGTGTGTGATGCCAGTGTGGAAGATCAGTGCAAAGCTTAATGCTAAGTTTCCAGATGTAGTGAGCAAAATGTGAACTCTATCATTCATGCATTTATATGAGTGATTGTGGTGGAATCCTTTATTGCATTAGGATTGTAGTCTCTGTGTAACAAGTATTCTTTTTCTTCTTTGCATCTTTGTGGAAGTGAGCCCTCTTGGTTGTTAGCCCTATTGGACAGTGAATCCTTGTTCTAGACAGTGAGTCCTTATTTTGGTAGTGAGCCTTATTTTAGGCATTGAGCCTCTTGTAATCAGTTTTGATATTCTCTATAGTGTGAATTAATCCTCACTGCGGTTTTTCCCTTATTGGGTTTTCCACGTAAATCTGGTGTTATTGTGTTTATGTGTTGGATTTGAGTTTCTGTATTGGCATTTGATGATTAATCATTTAAGTATTATTAAGAATTAGTTTTGGTGATTGAATTAGAGGTTAAATTCTATGAAAACTTATTTAGCCCCCCTCTTAGTTGTCCTATTCTATAGTATGCTAAAGATCCCTTTGCTACCAAAATCCTAGATGGTATGGAGAAGGATGAAAGGTATGTAGTGGTGGAAGGTTTGATTCTCTTTAAGGACATAGGGTTCCTAACCTCTAAATACAAGGTGAAAAAAAACATTTTGAAGGCTTACCTCAATGCACCAACAACAAGGCATTCTGAATACTATAAGACCTACTAGTAGATCAAAGAAAGATTTCTTTGGAAAAACCTCAAAGATGATGTTCTCTCACACATTAGGGAATGTCTCACATGTAAGCAAAACAAGGGAGAACATGAATTCCTTGATAGATTGCTACAAACTCTTCCCATTCCGGAGCACAAGTGGGAGAGTATATCCATGGACTTCATTACCATATTTCCTAGATTGCAAGGAAATATTGTATCTACGTTGTAGTTGATAGGATAAATAAGTATGCTCATTTCTTTGCAATCCCTAGTGACTTCAAAGTACCAAAAGTTGCAAGACTATTATTCAAAGAGGTTTTTGGGTTGCATGGCCTACCCAAAAGCATTGTAAGTGATAGAGAAATTCAGTTTCTAAGTGGTTTCTAGAAAGATTTATTTCAATTGACTGGTACTAATATAAATCCTAACACTGGCTATCTTCCACAAATCGATGGAAAAATTACAATTGTGAATAAATGGGTAGAGGGATACTTTTGGAACTATGTCTTTGGTCAGTAGTCAACATGGATCAAGTGACTTCATTTGGGAGAGTACTACTACAATACCACTAACCACATGTTAATTGGCATGTATCCTTTCAAGATACTTTATGTGACCTAATATATTAGAGCCAAGAGGTACTTAGCACACTCAAAGAACATCCGCAACAAGATCAAAACCAACAAAAGATATATGCAGACAAGAAGCAAATTAAAAGATCATTCGAAGTAGGGGGATATGGTTTTCATCATATTGTAACCTTATAGACAATATTCCCTCAAAAAAGTGGAGTAGAGAAACTCAAACCAAGGTTTTGTGAGCCATACAAGTTGATCTGAAGGGTTAGAGAAGTTACTTATGAGGTTGAGCTTTCGAAGGGCAGTAAAATCCACAGTTTTTTCCATGTGTCCTATCTGAAGAAGGTTTTGGGATTGCACATAGCTCCAAAAACTAAGTTATTACCAATTGATTATGAGGGGAAGATCACTCTCATTTCAAAAGCAATGAATGACACTTGAATCAATAAGTAAATGAATAAGAGCATAACTAAATACCTTGTCAGAATAAGACACCTTAAGAAAGATAAATGGAAAAAGGATGGTTGATGCATCAAATAGGTGTGATTATGATCACAAAAAATTGTAAGAGAACATGAAAATGCTTAAGGAATGTATTGATGAAGTTACATCTCTCTATCAAATTTTCTTGAAATGGTCAAATTCCACCAAGAACATCAAAGACCAAATTGACTCCACTGAGTCACAATTCACACAAATGGCTGAGATATATGATGAATCAAAGGATATAGATGGATCAAAAAGAGCTCAAATAGAAAATATTCATGTGATATTATCATTGCTTTTGGACCAAAGAGAGAAAATTAAGTAGTTTAGTTAGCTAAGGGAAGCAGTTGATTTGAAACTTGCTTCATTATTTGGGCTACTAATTGAAGTAAAAAAGATTGAGTAGAAAATGAAGGATCCAAGTAGTATGGATGAAGTTGAAGATTTATGTATGTATTTTGAATGTCAAAATAATATTATTACCTCAACAAAAGAAAACTAGTTTACAAATTTGACATAACTTAAGGTAATTTGCAATATTATTTTGCCTTCTAAGGAAGTTACAAAGGTGTAAATAAGACAATTTTGTCTCTCTATAGTTTTGTGGAGGATTGTTATATCTTTTTGGGTTTTTGTTAAAAATATTTTGTAGATAGCATCAATTTTGGGGCATCTCCATCTCAGGGGGAGTATTATTTGAAGAAATCATATAATAAGATGGAGTTTATATAATTTTTGAGCTGATATAAGTAGAATATTTTATGCCCTTTTTCCTTGATGTTAAAGGGGGAGAGAAGGATTGTAGATAAATGGGTGTTGCCATCAATGAAAAAGGGTGATATTTTGGCAATAAGTTTTGTCATTGATGTCAACTCAATATGTGTTGTCATTGATGACAAATGTCTGTGCTGAAGATTGTAAAATACTAATGAGTTAGTTAATGTGTAGAGATATCTAGTGATAGTAGTCAATAATGCAGTGCGAGGAATATTGGTGATCAATTTGATGTATATGTGTGTCGTGGAGGTGGTTACACTTGTTCCAATATGTTTTTAGCATGACCACATTGATATTACCAATGTGGTGTACCACACTTTGAGACAAGTTGCAAAAGATTTGCTAAGGAATTCATAGTGTGTACTCTAAGACAAAGTCTTGATATTTTGGTCCACATCCTTCTGCAAAGCACAATTTTTTCTTGTGGTTATGAAGATAAGTTCATTGAGATGTGAAGGTGTTATACCAAGAATTCAAGCCATTACGCCTTTTGTAGTGAAAGATACAAGTAAAATGTTTTTGGTCTGTGTTTTGGCAGAGTATAGTGTTGATGAAGGCCTAATGGAATTTTTTCAAATTCCTACGGAGTGATAGATATGTTTGTGCAGACTTAGGGATATGTTTAGAGTGGTATAAAATATCTTGCATGAAAGTCTCAAGTGATCTAGTATACAACAATGTAATATCCTATGTTTTGAAGTGTTACATTCTATCCAAGATGCTCTATTTTCACTAGTCTAATATGTTTCTCTTCTTGCTGCAAGATATCATGATCAGTTTCTTTAGGAGAAGGTTGAAGATATATTTTTATTTGGCTACATTGTTCAAATCTTGGTTTGCGTGATGTTTTGGTCTCTCCTCAGTGGTGTATAGATGAATTGTTGGTAGTTTTGGTTGTGTTGATACTATTTGGGCTGACAAGATTGTCTCCTTCATCTATGATTGATGCTGCTCAATTGATCTTGCTTTGGAGGATTTGTTGAGATTTTTTTTGGTCTTGATATGCCATGTGTTGATCCACAACCTATTTTCTCTTCATATTGTATATGTTTGGAGCTGACTTGTGGGATATCATATGTTTCTTCTAAAGGTCATCTTGGAGCTGACCTAATCAAGTTTTTGAGTTGTTACAAAGGATATTTATAAAATAAAATTTCATTTGTGAAGGAATTGACATGAAAAATTGAGATCTCATAGAATGTTGAAAATGAAGTGTGTGAAGTCAGTATGATGGATTAATTGTGCGAAAAGGGACTGCAACATCAATATATGTTGGATGCTTCCTTGTAGCAGTTCATGTTCATATTTATCATTATAATTTTCATGTATCTTGGTCTGGGATAGTGAGTCTCAGCAAGTCCTTGTATCTTTCCCTAAGGTTGTGCACCTTAGTCTGCAAGTCTTGAGGTAATGAGCCTTAAACAACATTGTAACTTTTGTAAGCGGTGAGCTTCATATATTGCGAGTTAACTCTTACTGTGGTTTTTCCCTTATTGGGTTTTCCACGTAAAAATATTGGATTCCTTGTGTTGTGCATGTTTTTTTATTTTTTATCTTCTTTTAGTTAATGTGATGTGATGTTTAATTTACAAATGGGAATGGTTAAATTTTAATATATGTTGATTCACCCTCCCTTTCTCAACACTATATTGTGTTCAATTATTGTGATGTGATGTGTAACACCTATTTTCCACCAAATGTGTTTATTTATCCATCCATTCAATAAGCTTCCATATATCTTGACTTCGTGGTGGTGGATTTTGGTGAGGTGGTGTAGTGGTTATTTCTAGGTCTGGTTTGAAGATGATATCTTTTATTCTCCTTAGTGCAACATAAAATTTCTTATTTTCATTGTAGATTGATAATGTATGAATGAAGTAATTTTGAATTTCATCCCAATTCTTGGAATCTATCCTTCTTTCTTGATGCATGTACTAGGTTTATAATACCCCTAAATATCTAGGTAATTTGATTTGTGATATGCCCCTTTGAATGTGATTTACATGTTTTGTATCTCCTTTTTTAATGGGTTGATGTTTTTGTGGAATATTTGCAGCATGAATTTGTATCATAAATACCCCCATAAATCCATATATCTTGTAGGTGGGTTGTTGTGGTTGTTCTATTGGTATGGTGATGGACCTTTTAGAGACCAAATATATCAATTGTGGATTTCTATCTTCATTTTTTCTGGGAAACTTCTTCTACATATGTGTTTTCTTCTCATTATCCTAAGGGGATGTGGATCACTCTATTTTCATCCATAAAAGAGATCTCTTTCCTTGAATCCATAATGCCAATGACATTGACAAACCATTTTAGGCCTATTAGTACCCTAAAAGTGTCAAATGTTTTCTTCATTTCTACTACCTCAAAATTTTCTATTTGTTTAAGGCCATGTATATTCAATTCTACATTATTCCATGTTCCTAGTGTCTTCATACCTAAACCATTTGCTAAGCTCATGTTAAATGGAGATTTTACTAGCTTGGGTTGGAATACTCTATCCCAAGTGGCTATCAAAATGATATTGATATTTGTACCTAAATCTACCATGACATGTTTCACCTAAACATTGTTGAGATGTGTGGTAATTATTAGAGGGCCATTATTCTAGCCTTGGTCTTCTATAATTTTATTATTTTGTGGTTGTTTTTTCTTGTTCCAATATTTTTCCAATTATTTTAATTTAACCAAAAAATATTTTTACTGGGCCAAGTAGGTCAATCTTTTCAACATTAGTACTTCGGAGAAGCAAGTCACATATTTATTTTTCTATACTTTATGATAGGTTGTTTGGTGTTTTCTACTATCTTATCATAATGCCATTTATTAGGGAGAAAGTAATCATATTTTTCTTCTTCTATTCTAGACTCTTCATTGATCTCTTCAATAATATTTTGTTTATTTCTACTAGTATCTATTTCTTGGTGGGCTAATACCATAGCTTTATCTTTCTTATTGTTTAATTTATAAGTTTTCATGTCCCACATTTGATATTCTTCTCCCAAATATTCCCCATTTGAGGTATCTTATGACTATTTATCTAGTATTTGGCATCCTCTTACTCCCTGTGGGGTATTTCTCCTTATGACTCTAGCATCTCTATTCCTCTGAAGTTTATCACTTCTGGAGTGCGATAGGGCATTTTGAAAGTATTGTTACATGCCCTTTCACTTTTGAATAAATCATGAGTATCGTCTCTGTAGAATGTACAATTCTTCTTCTTTGACTAATATTTTATTGAAAATGTCTATTATTACCATATTTATAATATTTTGCATCCTCATGAAATTATTCCTTTTACATCCTCTTCCTCCTCTATAAATGAGTTATTATTTTCTTTTGGATATTTTTCTAGAGGTTTTTTTTGCAATGCATAAGAATTCCTTTCATTTCTCAATGGAGGTTGTCTTTGCCCTCTATCATTAGCATATAAGTGGTCGCTCTATGAGGCCTTTAAAAGATGCCACACTCCTATCTATCTCCTTATCATATTCATGATGCAACAAACATCTAGGGTTTGGGTGGTATTTTGATTTTTGGAGGTGTCACGGTTGATTAACAATAAATTTTTCATGGAATGAATTTTCCATTCTCCACATCTACCATAATATAGTGAATACAATTTGGCTAGTTTTGTTTTGAACTCTACTTGGATAGAAATTGGACTTTTATTTATCCTTGTGCGTTGGGAAATTCATTTCTTAGGTTCCCTTCCCTTGAAAAATATGAACACTAAATCTCTTACTTAGGCTTCTTTTCTTCTTCTTGGGTCATATACCTTGCTACAAGGTTAATTGTTCTACTACAAATTGTAATTTCTCAAAGGCCCCTTTCTCTCCATCCTTGTTTTTCCCTGCATGGTTGAGCCTTAATGGGGCAGGCCATAGTAATGACATCCATGTATGTATCCAATATCCACCCAGCCAAAGCTACTCTAACATCCTTCTACAAACTGGAAATGAATAATTCAAGCTTTTATCTTTCAGTTAGGGGTTCCTCCAATGTTCATTGTACTTCCTTGAATATTTTATCATATGATTTAACCAATTCATCCTCCTTTTGGACTAATTCTCTCATATTCCTTATAATTTTGGTTGGGATATCCAGAGTATCAAAGTTAGCTAGGAAGTCTTTCTTCACCTTTTTCCAATCCTTGTCATGTTTCTGATAGGTCTTTTTGTACCAATCCAATGTATCTTTCCCCAAGGAAACCACAAAATCTCATAGTTTAATTTTATTCTCTTCTACATTCTACCTTGCTCACAATGATTCCAATAGGAAAATATGTTCCACATCCTCTGTGGTATCTTTTTTGAACATTAATAGTTTAATTGGTGACTCCATTTTGGTCTCCTTATTATCTATTTTAGGTTTGTGAAGTTGTAGAGTATTTGTGATGATTTTCACAACAGGGTGCTTATTCTCTCTACCCTTATCTCTCACCAATTTTATCTCAAAATGCTTTTCTCCAAGAACTTCTATCTAATTTCCTACCTTGTACTCTTATTTGCTTGTCTCTTATTTTTTGTGGTACTTACTCAATTGAAATCATCCTAGTCTTATATGACATATGGGATGGATCTTGGTCCGGTTTTTTGACTCCTCATAACACCTCTTTATTTTCTAATTTGTTAATGAAAATAAATCTTCTTCTAATTTAAACATGGTTTTCTTTTCTTTCTCTATTTATTCTTGTCTTTTAATTTATTTACACTCCTATTAACTAATTCTTCAAAATAATCTTCTAGAATGAACAAAAATTTCTTCAATTTTTTTAAGGAATTCAAGGACTTTACCATCTAATTTAGTTTTAATGTTTGATAGATCTGGTCTGATGATCAAAATTTTGAAGAGCTATGGTAGTGATGGAGCCTTCATGCTACTACATTCTCCTAACAACTTATTATATTTTCTAAAATCTTCAATGGTCTTCTACAAATTTGTTATGAGTTGTCCTAATTTTTCCAAGCATGATTTGTTTTTTCGATGTCTTCCAGATTCAATTTTCTCTCTAATCTCTCTTGATTTTTTCTTGTCTTCTTTGGCCATTGGTGTGTTTGATTTGGGATTAAATTACTCCTTTATTACACCCCATGGTAGTTAATTTATCTTATTTTGATTAGTCACATTCTTTCAGGGCTTCCTTTCAGAGATCTCCCCTTTCTATTCTCCATCCCCTTGTTTCCTAACCCTCTCTCAAAAGGTAGACAACAAGGAGATAGTGCCACATATTGTTACAAAATTTCCACCCCTCTTCCTAGTTCTCTATCCAGTTTTAAGATTTTAAATTTTGGGTTATCCTTGTTGTCCTTTATACAACCTAACTAGGGTCCCAACAATGAAAACAATGTTAGCAAGAAAAAAGGGGAACACAAACCAGAGTTTTGAGCCCCAAGTAATTCTTGTATTTTATATTTATACCCTAGGCTTAGTTATACAAGGGAGAAATGAGTTAATCTAGATAGTTCCTTAAATAGTTAACTAGTTAACATAATATGGAAACAAAGAGCATTCATAAGATTTGCAACATATTATATATGGAATGTTGATATACTTGTAATATAAAAGGACATGCATGTATAGTAATATAGGTTTTCTTTCCATTTCCATCTTCTTATTACATTCTCTATCTCTTAAATATTACATATTATATCTCTCCCATATCTCTTGTCTCTCCTATATTATATCTTTATCTATACAAACATATATTTGATGGGATGTGTCCCATTCATACTAATCCTAGTCTACATGATGTCCTTTCAATTTTAGGCTTCACAAGCTCATTGTGGTAAAGAGTGGTATGGTGGTAAAGAGTGGTAGGATTTGTAGTGACTACTCCTATATTGCTATTTTCTTGCCAATAATACTCTATGCCATTTATACATTTAGTCCAATGATATATTATAGTAGCATTCTTATAGTCATGACAAAGAAAACTTATTATAAGATAGATAAAACATAGTATTTATACTCATCATCATTTTATACTTTTAAATTCAATTTTTATATTGGTCTATGAATAGGTTTACTTTTATTATTGGTATACTTTTAATTGATGAACTAGTTTATACCAAAAAACAATGATAGTAACATACACCATCTTTTTATGTTACAAATAAGATAAATATACACAACATAATTATTATATAACCTTAGTGGCTAATTATTTTGTTTATAACAACATAATTAATATTTAAACAAATAGACTAGTTAATTTATTTATGAAAAAATAAATAATAGATAGATAAATGGGTTGAATAAGATCTGTAAATTCAATAGGAACAATAAAAAAATACTTGAGTGAATAATCTATGTAAAAATTAGAAAAACATGGATATTAGTTGGAATAAAGGAGTTCTTAAAAGAACAATTTTATTTTATTTTTTAATATTTTTTTGGCAAAGTGAATTCAACCCATATTATTGGATTCTTCAAAAATATCAATTAAGTATCTTTAATATGACTTCATGCAATTATGTTCGTGATTCAAAAAAGACCAATCATGATGCAGGAGCATCCTGGGTTGTGAGAGCAATCTTGCATCAACCAAAAAAATGCATTTTAATTTTTATATTTTCCTAAGGTTTGGTGGGTGATTTATTTAATATGGTAATTTGAAAGGTTAGAATAAAATAAATATTAAATTATTACCCTTTTATTATTTTATTGCAAATTCTAGGAGTGGAGATAATTTAGGAGGGAACTTTGATAAATTGTCAATTTTAAAAATTTGCAAAAATCGACTTGGGTGTGAGATTTGGAGGGAGTTATAAGTTTAAATGATGCATTTATAAATTTAATTAATTCATTCATGAAACTGTGGGCACCCAAGGTGAGTTGGTAGGAGTTACATTGTAAACTGCCTAAAATCTAGGAATTGACTCCAATTTTGGCAATTTTAGTGGGAGTGAATTTATGAAAGCAATTTCTATATTATGGAAAGTTTTTGGGATGGATTTTCAGATATTTTTTCCCAACATGATCATGGATTTTTTCTAGAGAAGCTTTGGGAGCCTATTTTTGAAGATTACATGCAATTTGAACTTGGTTTTGGTAGCCATTCTTGGCTAGATTGTGTAGGTTGTTGTTGTAGGTGTATATTTTCTTGGAGAAGGTGGAAAGGATGCTTTGTTGCAAGTTTGAAGAGGTATTTTCAGTAGCAAATGGATTGGAGAATCCATGGTTGAGTTCTAGTAGAGGTTTCCGTTGAGGATTTGCAAGTTGTAGGAAAAAAAAACTTGTGAAAGAAGATTGGTTGAAGGAATTTTTTATATATTTGTTTCTTGTTGTTTCTTATTAGTTTTGTATTATATTTTTAATGGAATTAATCAGCCTATGTGGCTGCAAATGAATGTATTTTTTGTTGTGCTTAATTGATGCCTTGTTATTGTAACAATTCAAGAGATGTTGAATGAGGAGTATGGAACATTTCCAGCAGATTTGTGTTAATTTATTGCATTTTTTTTCTAAGTTTCATATATGTGTTGTGAGTTTGAGAATGAGGTTTGGTTTCTTATTTCATGAAATCATTATATTTATGATTAAACTAGTATTTGGATCTCGTAGTGTCTCCCACACATTATGTATGTATATCTATGTGTATATATGTATGTATAAACATATACACCTACACATACATTACATATTCATAACATGAGTATACATGCTAAATGATTTGTATAGGAGTGAACCATAGAAAGCATAAAAACACGCACCACAAAAAAACACATCAATGGATCTATAGGTAATATATATGGTAATAGCTATGGAAAAATATAGTAAAAGATACAAAAATCATATGAAATAGCTTGAGAATTAGAACATTATTTTGTAGTATTTAACATGGAGTTTTATATTTTTAAAGGAAACTATATATTCTCTTTCTTTTTTCCCCTTTCACAAAAGATTTATTTGAAAACAAGCTCAATGAAATACTTAACTAGAAAGGTATAAAAAGAATTACACATTTGACTTGGTGTGATAGCTTCCTATAAAATTCCTTTTTCCTTATCTTTTCTTTCCAAATCTTCAAATCACCTCACAAAAATTCATACCCTCTTTCCTTCAAAAGTTTCCTTAACAATCCTCTATACTAGGTTTTCCTTTTTCTATCTAATTGTGCTAATATGGTGCATGCCATTACTACAACTCTTTCTCCACTCAAATAGAGAATTTTTTATTTTATTCTCAATTATTTTCCTTTCCCTTTGCTAGCAATTGAGCTAAAAGAGTGATAGTTCTAGAGGAGTTGCATTGATTTTTAGGTAGGCCACCATTACTGCAAGCATTACGTATTTTAAGATTTATTTAATTTTTAATTTATATTTACAATTAAAAAATTATTCTCACTTAAAACTTAAATTTTAATTCCCTTCACATATAAAATAATATCCTTTCTAGATAATGGATTATCTATCCTTCTAGACTACCCAAATAATGACCAAAGAATAGGGTAATCATGAAAAAACATGCTAAAAAACATAATCAAACATCTAACCCCATAATTAGAACACAAGATAAATTTTGAGATCCCTGCTTAGAATGCCAACAAAGATACTATAAAAGAACTGATGAAGAAAGACTCTTACATGAGACATGTGAGACCTTATATGTTAGTGGGAAAATAACTATTTCTAGAAGGCATGATATGGTAATTGGCCACCTCTATCTACAACCCTCTCTTTGATGATACTCTCCCTTCTTGATTGGGAGGGGGAAAACATTATCCTGCATCCATATAATCTTCATAATGTAGTTAGTCCATTGGTAATATTTACATCATTTTTATCATAATCTAACTAATAATCAAATGATCAAAGTTAATTATTAAGAAAAATCATTTAAAATTTCACACATTATTAAAAATAGCATCTATAGTTGACATAAATTTGAACATAAGTATATATTGGAATAATGAATAAAATGGAGACTATGTTATATTTTTGGAATCCACATATTTAATTTATATAACCCAATTATGCAAAATAGGTATTGAAAAATAAATATAATTTAGTTGTTTAAAAAATGGGGTGTGATCATAATTATATTTAGGATCTCATAGAATATTTAAACATGCCATCCTCTATTGTATATTGAAAATAATACACCATGGTAGGTTCCTCATAACATAATCCATTCACATCACATGTCTTATAGTCTTTGGGTTTGGTTAAAATATGGTGTGAGGCTGAGGATGAAAGTGATGGGTTGTGGAATGATAGAGTTAAGAGTTAACTTGTTTAAAGGGATGAGGTAGACTGAAAATGAGCATGAAATAAACTATGCATGAGATGATTACTCATTATGATCTATCATCATAAAATTGACATGTGTCCTAATATATAGTGTAAAGAAAGTGGATAGATGAAAGCTAGTGCTAATAGAGATACTAATGGATATGAATAGCAATTATTAGAATGATGGACACATGGTAGTTGTGAAGACTAGGCAAGATGATAACAATAGCCATTTAAGAATAAAAATATGTGCTTTCACTTACTTACCCACTAGCTATAAGTAGTAAATAATAAATTACAACATAAAGTGAATATTTTTGTGAGGTTATAATATGAGAATTGAAATGAAAGAGCATATGCATTAGGCATAGATCAAGGATTTAAGCACTCATATTCTAAGGTCCTATGGGCATGCTACTAAGAAAATACCTTCCAAGATTGAACTAGACTTCTTACCAAGGAAATTTTATAATTATTAAAACATTCAAATAGTAAATTAAGGTGCCATAGAGGATATAACTTTAACTATGGGATTTAATCTTTTAATTACAAAAAGTAATCTCATTCATTCTTAGCCTCACACTCCTTCAATGTTGAAGTTTTGATCATTTTCTTGATATGATGCTGTATTCTATATTAATTTAATACAATTGGTCAAAATAATAAAAACAATGATTCAAAATCAGCAAACTAAAATACAAAACATGAAACAATCATTAAAATTATTCAAAACATGAAAATAAATATTCAAACCATCAAATTTAATTTAAAAATTTATTCAATTTTAATATTTTCAATAAAAAATGAAAAAGGTGATATTTGTCAAATAATGATTGGAATTTCTGCAAATTATAAAAATGTGTTTTTATGTTAGATAATGCATAGTTTGTAGTGTAAACTAGAAAATGTGGGTCCAAATTCATGGGATACAAATAACTTATGACCATTTTATATGTATTACTTACAAAAAAAAATGCTCTCATTATAACACGAGTGTATTATATCATGAGTGTGTTCTATGATGCTTTCCCTATATAGGATTTATTTGGGAATCCAACCTTAGAGTTACATGTCAATACTCAAAATCATCTTTTTTATAAAATATATAAAAATAACTAACTTTTAAGCTTGTTATTCATTAGGTTTATACATTTTTTATGTTGACCCAAGAAAGCACCATCATAACATCAAGCTTTGTCTTACCTTTCTAACCATATAATTTTTTCTATATTTGAAATATGTTAAGTTTTTGATCTTCATTTTGTTTGTTAGCACATATTTTTCCCCAAAAAATTATGTATATCATTTTTAGTCTCATTTGTATTTATTCATCCAAGTTTGAAAGACATTATATTTTGTAATTCTAGATTCTATTGTATACACATTGAAAAATAATATTTTTGATTATTTTTCAAAAAAATAGGTGGGATTGTACTCAAATTTTTATTTTTTAGAATGTGTCCACTTTGACAATTAATAAAAGTTATATATTGATTAAAGAATTAGTAAAAAAAAAAACATAAACTACATGGTGTTAGTTATTTTTTCACTGAAGTGATTTGTAAAATAATTAAAAATGTCAAAATTTTAGGGGGAGCATACCAAACTATTGAAAAATTGTGATCCCTTAGAATCATACATTATTGTACCACAAATTAGGTACAAAGAAAATAAAGATAAAATAGAATAATAAAACAATCAAACATATCAACAATACAAGGATTTACATGGTAAAACCATAGTAGTATACTAGAGAAAGATCCATGAGGACAAGTATTAGTATTCTTATTTCTCAGAGAAAATAAATTATAGGAAAAACCTCATGTGATTGTCACATAAAATTTATAATATTTTAACATAGTCACCAATATCAAATCTAGGGATTTTAAATGAACTACCCATATTTCCTCTTCAAGAAAAGTAGATTTTTAATGATAATTTTTTTCTTTGGGGGTTGTAGTGACTAAAAAATTATCCCTTTTTTCTCACGTGATTTGGGAATAATTGTCATTGAATCAAACTAATTTTGCTTAGGTTTAATGTTGTAATGTGTTGTAACACATTCACATTGAACTTGGGCCCCTTTTCTTGTACCATATTTATGGTGTTGTAGAGTGTTGTAACACACTTTCACACTTATCTAGGGTCCTCTTAATTAATTGTGGTTAAGTATAGTTAATTAGCCCCTTTAATTCAAATTTAAGCCTTATTTGTGACACCTTCTAAGGATCCATCCTGAAACCCATCATTCAAATTGTAAAACATTTAATTGGGAAAATTCAAGGTCCTAGAAATTGGTGCTAGGACCCATTTTCCCTAGGTGGTGAATGGGTCCTCCCTCTATAGGACCCCCTTTCTTTGCAGATTCTACATGGGTTTTTGATGTTCTTTCACCCCCTGAAGGCATGGTCCTAGAAACTTGTGCTAGGACCCATTCTCCCTAGGTGGTGAATGGGTCCTCCGTTAATAAGGACCACCTTTTTGAAATTGATTTTTTTGGAATTTTAATAACATTAATTTCCATATTTGGTGTTAGCTTGAATTGTTTGAATTTTGGGGTTAATCTCTTGAGTTAGTATAAATAAGGGGTTAATTCACATAGTTTCATCCTATACTTCCAAGCATTCATGCATTATAGCAAATTTGAGTTCACAAGATTTCACAAGAGCATTTTCAAAGGCATTTCAAGGCATATTATCAAGATTTTATTGCAACAATCCTAGATCATTTCATCATGGCAAGGGTTTAGTACAATCCTACATGTTGTTGAGCTAAAATAGTTGAAGTATCATTGAATATCTACTTGCAAGCATGTTTCACATCATATTTGAGATCAAGATCTACATTCTTCATGGCCACTAAATGTTAGATTGTAGACTTATCTTCCAAGACAACTTCCAAGGTATTATCAATTACATATTTCATGTTCATGATTCAATTTTATTATTTCATCATTTGGTTTAATTACCTACAAGGGGTTTGACTTAGGAAAACCCCCATTAACTAACAATCAAAATTTTTTTCTTCCCTTGAGTGTGTGTTTACAGATTTATAGGTTGAAGATCAAGTGGAGAAGAAGTTTGAAGTAAAAATACAAAAGTTTTCAAGTTGAAAGATTGACCTTCATAGTGCAAGAACAAATAATTGAAGCTACATAATTTGTTATAGGTTTTTAGGAGGTGACAACTGAGGACATGAGAGTGGAAAAATCAAGAAAAATAACCCAGATCTTAGTTTTAGAAACCCTAAAAAGGACCCATTCACCACTAACAGTGAATGAGTCCTTTGTGCCCTAAAAACAAGCTTCTTGCAACAAGGTATATATCATTTTAAGTTCTAAAAACTCCCCTCATAGTTGCTATAATAGTTAGGGTTAGCTTCTAATTGTTATTTGCATCTTATCATACACATAATTCAATATTTTATAGTGGAAAGTAGTGGTTCATCATCTCGTTGTTTCAGTTTGATGCAACCCTTATTTTCACCATTAATTTTTTTAGTAAACCTGACATTTTAAACACTAAATGTATCATTTTCCATCATCCCACAATCAAACCAATTTCGTGTGAAGCTAGGCTATCCATGGCTTCACTCCATGAATGTTGTCCCTTCAATTGTGCATAAATGTCTAAAGTTTCCATTTGGAAATGATATATTTACTGTGCATCATAGTGGATTTAATCTTGCATCGGCCTGAGGGAAATTTTCATTAGATTTCTTTTGGCCCTAGCCTATGGAACCTATAAAGCTTCATGAGGATTTCTTTTTCAAATCTTATTAGAAATTCAAGGCAAAGAAAATAGTAGAATTATCCCTTCAAAACATGCCTCAATCTATAATTGAAATATTTATCCTTGATGAAGAAATGATCAAACCGAAAGCCCTTCTGAACATACAAGAATTACCTATAGAAAAACCTCCTGCAATTTCCTACAAGAGACCGCGAGATAACACAAACAATCCTGTTGTCCCTCCTAGAATCAAACAAGTTTACAAAGTCAAAGAGAAAGCAGTTGAACAACCTCATGTTGTTCCTTCTAGATTCCTCCCAAGGAAGAGACAAAACCTATGATTGATAAACCTTCTCTTATACAAACACAAATTGATAACAAATTGAAACAAAATCAAAGTGCTAGAGAGTGTAGGCATATATGACATGCTATTACTCATAGATTACAAACTCAAGAAAATAAAAACAACATAGAAAATCAAAATTTGAACCTACATGAAGAAATGCATGATGATTCTAAACCTTCGCTGCAACACAAACAAGAACATCCCGTGGAAATTGTCCTTCAACCTCATGTTGTCATAAATCTAGATGATGACATTGACATTGCAAAGATTGAGGAACAAGTGCATGATGAGTTGAATATATTGTTTTCTTCTTCTATGAACTTAAATGAAAAATCTCCTAAAAAGAGTGTTGAACTTGGTGCTTCCTCTAGTTCAGAACTTGCTCTTGTCCCTTTGGCTAGTTGTATACCTTTCATTTATACCAACCGAGATTGGGATGTAGACGACCTGCTTAATGTTGGATCACATGTGCCTTACTAGTCTTTTACATTTTCATGTTTTCTTTATGTGATTGCATGTGTGTAATGTGATACCCTATGATGTTTCATTTGATGTATCTCTCCCTTTTTGTGCATTCCTCTATATGTACCTACATTCTTCTCTATGTTGTAAATATTTTTCACTTGTCTTGTGTTTTCCTTTTGGGGATGGTGCAAGGTGTCGAGAAATTTAGGTCTCTTCCATGTTGCCCCAAAATCCTTTTCTTTATCTTTTTCATTTGTCTTATTTTTTCCTTTTGGGGATGATGCAAGTCGGCGAGACATTCATGTCTCTTCCATGTTGAACTGAAAGGATTTTTCTTTGTTTTCGCCTTCTTTGTGTCATTCTTCCAGTTCTATGAGTATTTGGGGAATGATGACAGTTCCATACTCTATGACAACATTGTAGCAAGGCATATTGAC
Source organism: Sequoia sempervirens (assembly GCA_007258455.2). Taxonomy (NCBI): domain Eukaryota; kingdom Viridiplantae; phylum Streptophyta; class Pinopsida; order Cupressales; family Cupressaceae; genus Sequoia; species Sequoia sempervirens. The sequence continues at coordinate 772,753,805 of VDFB02281492.1, read as the reverse complement.
CCTAAATCCATAGGTCCCTTATGTATTTGTGAGGGAAACTCTTCCTTCCAATTTCATGACAAAAATTATTTCAGAAATATATGACCTGGCATAGGGTTTTCCAAGGAAATCTCTCATTTCTTAGGCAAAACATTGGCTACTTTAAAGCAATTACTCACATTAGTTGTGTAACAACTTCTTTAAAGTGAGGGAATACATTGATGAAATCTTTCAAAATATTTCAAGGGATGATTTTTATTTTTTCTTATGACATGTCCTTTTCTTGGTGGTGTCATTGGGTTTGATGTCCTCCAAGAGTGTACAATCTCCCTTCGTGGCATGATGTGAACGAGGCATCCCATGAGTGACAATATGACATCCTTGACTTGTCCTCTCTTGGAGACATTAGGCACAATGATCCCTTAAAAAGAAAACCTTACATGAACAAAGAAAAATCCCCTTTAACAAAAACTTACAAACATGACATTCAAAAACATAACAAAAAGCATTGTGTTGTGGTTTCTTATCGAAGTTGTTAGGAGGATAAGTTCAGTATGGTATTAGAGGCTAATATGATGCTCTCATTTTCTACCTATGATGCTCTCATTTTCTACCTAGTTGGGACAACTCACCGAGTGGATAGAGTGAGGTTCCACTACCCTAGAGTGAGCAATGTACATTACAAACAAACAACCCCATTCAACATTGCATTGAAACAGTTGTGCTTACTCCTTTGTTTTTCTTTTTCTTGGCCTTTGATAGGGCATGATTATGTATCTTTTTTATTGCTTCATACTTAAGTATCTTGTTTGACATGGGGTCATCCTCACTAAAGTGGGGGAAAAATGTAGTGACAAAAAAAGTATCCCTTTTTTCTCACTTGATTTGGGAATAATTGTCATTGAATTAACCTAATTTTTCCTCGATTTAATGTTGTAATGTGTTGTAACACATTCACATTGATCTGGGCCCTTTCAATAAAATGCACTTAACTTGTACCCTATTTATGTGTTGTAGAGTGTTGTAATAATACTTTTACATTCCTATCTAGGGTCCTAATTAATTGTACAATTAGAGTTAACCATCCCATTTAATTCAAATGTAAGCTTATTTGTGACACCTTATGAGATCCATCCTAAAAACCATCATTCAAATTGTAAATAATTTAATTGGGAAAATGCAAGGTCCTCAATATTCTAGGACCCATTCACCCTAGGTGGCTAATGGGTCCTCCTCTATAGGATCCCCTTTCTTTGTAGATTCTACATGCATTTTTGATGTAATTTCACCCCCCAAAGGCATGGTCCTAGAAATTGTGCAAAACCCATTTCACCTTTGGTGGGAATGGGTCCTCCCTTAATAAGGACCCCCTTTTTGAATTTGATTTAGTTGGGATTTTAATAACATTCATTTCCAGATCTGGTTTCGGCTTGAATTGTTTGAATTTTATTGTTAATCTCTTGAGTTAGTACAAATAAGGGGTTAGCTCACATAGTTTCTTCCTAGACTTCCAAGAATTCATGCATTATAGCAAATTTGAGTTCACAAGATTTCACAAGAGAATTTTCAAAGGAATTTCAAGGAAAATTATCAAGAGTTTATTGTAGCTTGATCCTAGATCATTTCATCATGACAAGGGTTTAGTTCATTCCTACATGTTGAGCTAAAATAGTTGATGTAGCATTGGAGATCTACTTGCAAGCATTATTTCACATCATATTTGAGATCAATATCTACATTCTTCATGGCCACTACATGTTAGTTCCAAGACAAATTCCAAGGTATCATCAATTACATATTTCATGTTCTTGCTTCAATTTCCTTATTTCATCATTTGGTTTAATTACCTACAAGGGGTTTGACTTAGGAAAACCACCATTCACTAAAAATAAACAAGTTTTTCTTCCCTTGAGTGTGTTTTTGTAGATTTATAGGTTCAAGATCAAGTGGAGAAAAAGTTTGAAGAAAAATTACAAAAGTTGTCAAGTTGCAAGATTGACCTTCATAGTGCAAGAACAAAGAATTGAAGCTACAAAATTTGTCACAAGTTTTTGGGAGATGACAACTGAGGATATGAGAGTGCATACATCAAGGAAAATAAACTAGATCTCAGTTTTAGAAAATCTATTAGGGACCCATTCACCACTAACGACGAATGAGTCCTTTTTTCCCTAAAAATAGGCTTCTTGTAGCAAGGTACACATTATTTTAAGCTCTAAAAACTCCCCTCATAGTTTCTATAATAGTTAGGGTTAGCTTCTAATTGTTATTTGCATCTTGTCATACACACAATTCAATGTATTATGGTGGAAAGTAGTGGTTCATCATATTGTTAATTAATTTTGATGCAACCCTCTTATTTTCACCATTAAACAAGGGTTATCACATCCTAAAAATCCATTTTGTAGGGTTTCCAACCCAGTGAGCTTTGTGATCCTTAGGCCAAGGGGGACATTACCCCCTTGGAACTCACAATGTTAGTTTAGTATCCAAATTGGCCACAAATAGGTCCAAAATTTTAATGTACTTATTTTTATTGTTGTCATAATTCTAAAATAGATGCTATATTATATTGTTTTGTGACAAAAATAGGAGCACTTTGTGTGCTCTTCCATTTTAAACTCTTAATATCACTATTTAAAAATAAAGAAGTGTAGTTTACAAACTAGATTATGAGCACTACAAATCATGTTCTTTTCATATCTTCAAATTTTGTTTGTTAGGTGAATGGGGGTTTGCCTTGGTCAAACCCCATTTTGCGAATTAAACCTTGAAATGAAACAAAATAGCATGAATCAATGATGAATGAAAAAACTCACCAAACCAATATTTGAACCTTGGAATACATATCTACAACTAGCATGAAGTGGTCTCAATGGATGTGAATATTGATCATGAAACTTTTTGAAACACTGTCCTTGAATACATGCATAGATCTTGAACTCTACATCACCATATTAGCTCAAATAACATGCATGATACAATAAATATTTTACATGACAATGGAATATTTATTGCTGCAATAATCTTCAATAAATCTTCCCTTGAATGCCTTGAAATGCTCTTGAATTTCTCTAGCTTGATCTCATGAAAATTCTAGGATTGGTTTCTTGAAATTCTATGTGAAACTAAGTGAAGTGACCTCTTATTTGTACATATTTTAAGATTAATTCCCAAAATTCAAATATCACAAGCCAACATTGAATTATGGATTTGAAATCATCAAAATACTACCAAAAACATAGTTTAAATTAGGGTCCTAGGTCTACGTGAGGACCCATTCTCCCTATGGAAAATGGGTCCTAGGTCACTTACCTAGGACACACATCTTCCAAAGTTAAGTGTTATGTAATGAAATTTATGAATGTTGGGCTTTATCCCTCAGAAAATGCAATTAATTAGGCTTGGATTTGAATTAAAGGTGCTAATTAAGACAAATTAACCTCAATCAATTAATGAATCCCTAGATTAATGTGAAAGTGTAAAGATACACCTTATGACACCAAAAATAAGGCACAATTAAGTACATTTTAATTAATAGGGCCCTAAAATTAATATGAATATGTTTACAAAATACATATTACAACACTAAATTAAGGAATAATTAAGCCCAATTTATTATTAATTATTTCCCAAATTAAGTGTGAAAAAGGGATACTTTTTCCTACACTACATTTAGCCCCCACTCTAGTAAGATGAGTAACATGTGACAAACTTGCAATAAAGTAGTTAAGAGGGGTAGAAGTGTACCAATGTGTATGGTATAGGATGGAAAAGATCAAGGAGGTGGCCAAGCCCCCAAGATCCAAGATCCTATGTCAAACCAACACAAGCACAAAGGGACACACACAAGGTGTATGATATGCAAGAACAAAACAAGATACACAAACATACACTGTCAATGACTAAAAGAAAGAAAAAAAGACAAAAAATTAAAAAAAGGGTGGATCAAGCCTCAAATGTCATCTAAGTTGTTTGTCCTAAATGTGAGATCACTCTAGGGTAGTGGAACCTCAGGCTATCCAATAGGTGAATTTTCCTAATGGGTGGCTTAGTGAGAAAGTCAAGCCTCTATCTAGGCTCTCACCATACAATGAGAAAGTCATGCCTATGTCTAAGATTCTCATCATACTAACCATACCAGAGCTATCCTTCTAATAACTTCAATAGGGTGGCACAAAACAAAACTTCAAGATGCACAAGGCCTAACAATCTATGTTATGCTAAGCACTTATGAACAATATGCAAGTAAAGGATTTTGTTCAAAAGGACTTTTCTTATTTCGCATAAGGTCTCTTCTTAGGGAACATCATGCCTAATTTGTCTCCAAGAGAGGAAAAGTCAAATAAATATCATGCTATCGAAGGAAATCAAACCCAATGACACCACCAAGAAAAGGATGCATCACAAGAAGAAAGAAAATCATTTAAAGAAATATGAGTGTCCATGTATGCCCTCACTTTAAGGCGATTGCTAACACTATTGCTATGAGAAATATGCTTTAAAGTAGAAGAAGACATGGGAGGTTATTCAGAAAGCCCTATGCCAAGCCATATGTTTCCAAAATGAAGCTACATAATGAATAAGGGGTTGCCCCCAAAATGCAATGCTAAACATAGAATTAAAAGTATGTCACATGCGAGCCAACTTAAGGCATGTTGTCCACATCCCAAGCTTGCTCTTATATATACATGGAAGGTGGTCAACTAGCCAAAAGAGACAACAATAAGTGCCATATGAGGAAAATCATACCTAAGCCCCTTGCCCCCACTTAGTGCAAGACAAGGATGCGCCAACATGATTGATGAGAAACATAATAAAATGAAAATCAGTGTCAATTAGAGGAACTAGGTGCTTCAACACAAGGAAGAGCACCACAATCCTTAAGATGTTGAATTTTATTACCCAAAGCTTTACATTCATAATTAGTAGAATGACCATGAACTCTTGTAGTAAAATTTATTTTGTGTTCTTGGAGGGCTCTGAGATATCAAATGATCTTGGAGGAGTCTTGACAAGATACTCTCTTGATCAATAGTAGAAGATGTTACTTTATTTTGTGACAAAGATATCTCTTGCTTAGTATAAGGTGTCATACTTACACAAGACTCTTTATATTATGAGATTTTTGTACTCTCCTTTAAAGGAAGGCATAAAAGATAATTAACTCCAATCATTAGTGTTTTACGTGATGGAATTGATATTAAGCAAAGATTTCTTTAATTCTTTCATTTATTTTGAAGGAAAATAACCAAGACCACTAGTTTCTATCAATTCAGGATGTACCAAGGTTAAATTTTTCATAGAAGAATACTGTGTAAGAGTGTTGATATTGAGCGAAGGCTTGTTTGTTTCTTTTGAGGAACAATAACCAAGATCACTAGTCGTTTGTTGTATATTAGGATCTATAGGGACATGGATACCTTGCTCTCTTGCACCAAATCCTTTTCCACTATACCCAAGTTGTTTCATAAGTTCATAACCTCTTCCATAAATATTTTTCATTTCTTTCAGATTCGGTGGTTGCTCATGATCAACTTCATCAAATTTGGTCGTGTAATTTGCTTCTTCTAAAATGGTTGAGGTGGATGCTTTCGAAGATTCTTCTGAATTTTGTGTTGACATTACCACTTTTTCTCTTCCCTTTTTAGACTCTTTTGTTGTGATATTTTATTCTCTCATGAATGTAGGTGTGAAATTTAAGGAACCCCAATCACCTTCCAATAACTTTGTAACTTCTTCAATATGCTTCTCTTTTTCTTTCTCTTCAGTGTGTTCCACTTGTGTAGTTGTTGTTAGTGTTTTCAAAGGATTTTCCTTGGCTTTCTCAATGTTCAAACAACCTGGTTGAGGGTCACATTTGATTGTATACACTTTATTGTTGTAGACATACTTCATTTTAAGATGAAGGGTAGAAGGCACCCCATTCATTGCATGACTCCATGGCCTTCCTAAAGGGAGATTATATGAAAGATTGTGAGGAATAACATGGATAGGAGTTTGCAATGTAACCTTTCTAACTTTAATAGGTAATGTAATCACACCAAGTGGTTGTTTTCCTATGTTATCAAACCCATGAATAGATAAAGAGTCAAGTTGAATTTAACTTTTTTTTGCTTCAATATTGTCCAAAAGGTTTATGCTACACATGTTAATGGCTGAGCCATTGTAAAAAAGGGTTCTCTTTATCCCGATATGATAATGTAGAGATATTATCATGAAAGCTAAATTTTGTTTTTGCTCTTCTAGCGAAGGTAATTCATCTTGATAGAAAGTAATGTCTAAGTTGATCGGAGTTATAGCTTGAATTTGGGCTGCCACAACATTTGGTTGCACATTAGGAGGGGTAGGAACTTGTTGTAAAGAATTTTGAAGCATGTTATGATAACTAGGCGAGGCTTGAATAAGGTCCCATAAGGATATCTTAGTGCAGGAGTATTTTTTAGTTGTTCAACAAGTTCATACTCCTTTCCATTATGTGAGGGAAAATGAGGAGAACTAGGAAAGATAGGTTGAGGCAATGGGGGGGATGTTGGAGTTTTTTGTCTTGGTTGTGGATTATTTCTAGTGTTATATGTATGAGCAACAATATTGTAACTCGGTTGCTATGAAACATTATCATTATCAAGTTGCCTTGTATGTGGTTCTAAGATAACCATAGGTTCATTTTGAATTTGTGGTTGTTGTGAGGGTGAATAAATGATAAGTTCAGGCTTAGGTGGTCCAATAATTAAAGGGTTTGTAGGAGGTCTAACAATTAGAGGACTCAAGAGAGTTTTAATGTTCATAGCCTCACCAAACTTATCCTTATTTTCATGATCTCTTAGTGAAGGGGAGTCTAATGTAACTTCATTATCTTCATCTATGGAAGCTGCATTACTATTGTTTGAAAGACATGTGTCAATGTTCTCATTTTCTTGTACCATGATATCCTCCCTAGTAGGAGAGTTTTTAGGAGAGCTATAAACTAGATGTTCATGACATTCAAAGGTTAGTCCTTCTAAAATGACTTCATGACAAGTAAGGGAGTTATCAATGGTTGGATTTAATTACTTATAAATGATGGAATTCTCTTGTTCAATAATGTTTTCCCTAGGGGAAGAGAGACAAATAGGATTCTCATGACTCTCATCTATTGGATCTTCTAACACCAAAATATCTTCTTCACCAATAGGAGAGATATTAGGAGAAGGCCAAAGTTGATTGTCACGATTTTCCATGGTTTCATCCTTTTTTCTCTAAGGTCTCATTCTCTTGTGCCATAATGTCTACCCTAGTAGAGAGATTTTAGGAGAGGAGAAAACAATAGGTTCATCACATTCCATGGCTATATTTTGTAAAGTAGCTTCATTACAAATAAGAGAGGCATAAAGATAATAACAAATATGATTTTCATGACTACCAGTGATTGAATCATTTCATTCAAATATACCTTTCTAAATGTTAGGGACATTAGGAAAGAGAGAAACAATGTTATAACTCTCAATCATTGGATCTCCTAACACCAACATATCCTCTCCACAAATGTGATTTTCATGATTGTCCACAATTACATCCTTTTTCACTAAAGCATTCTCACAAGTAGGGGAGGTGTTGGGGGATGAATTAAGACTAGGTAAAGTAGTGTCAATGATCTCATCTTCTTGTGTCATAATATCTTCCCAAGGGGGAGGTGGAGAGGGACAAACAAGACTGCCATGATTCTCAATAATTGTATCTTCTTTCACCAAGATACCTTCTTAACTAATTGGAGAGGTATTGGGAAAAGAACAACTAAGATTTGTATGATTGTCTATGCTTGTATCCTCTTCTATCACATCATTCCCACAAATAAGAGAGATATGAGAGGGTGTGGAATGAAGGAATGTGTCAACATTTTCACTCTCTTGCACTAAGAGACTCTCATAACTAGGAAATATATTGGAGGAATGACTAGCAAGCTTGTTGGTGAGGTTTTTATTGGCATACTTAGAAAGGAAAGATGCTGACATTGTGAATGAAAAGTAATCTATCCAATTTGTGCAATGCTTCAAGATGTAAATAGTTGTCTTATAGAGTTGATGATTTTCACTATGGAAATAATTTTTGGAATTATTTTAAAAATAACTACACTAAATGGAGTTTTAGACCTAGATGCATTATTTTTTTTTGGTATACTTTCCAGATTGATACTATAGGTTACCAACAAGCCTAGGAAGTATATAAAACCACAAAAAAGCTCATAAAAGTTGGTTTTGTAGGCCTCCAAGGACTCATTTTCCCAAGGGTGAATGGGTCTTGGTATAGGGTTTTTTAAAATTAAAAAATACAATTTTGAAGTGATTATATGTATTTTCTATTTTAGATCTCAGATTGGTATTTTTGTAACAAAATTTTCTAGAACTTGATGTGTTAATGAAAGTAAGATTGGTGACAAATGATGAACTATATGACACTTTTTGAAATACAATTTTGATGCAATTTTTTTTGAATATGAATGATGAAAAGTAAACTAACATGCAAACACTATGCAAAATCAATGTAATATGCATGCAACTTTTTGAATTTTTTAGATTTAAACAATGTAAAAATGTAAATTTAAACCCCTATATGCAATGCTAGCTAATGCAAGATTTAATGAACCCGAAATGTAATACAATCTATTGCAAAACTTATATCTAAGGTTAAAACAACTCCAATTTTTAGAATGTTGTTGTATGTAAGGTTGGGTTCACCAAAATGAAACATAGAAAAATAGGGTAGGGAAATTTTAAAAAATGGAAAAGTGGATCCAAAGAGGGAAAATGGTCCTATTATTCTACTTTTATTAGGAAATGAGATCCACATGAAGAATTGAACAACAGTGCTTAGGTGAGTCAACCCAAGATGCGAATCAACAAATTTCCCTTTTTTGCTAGGACAGGGATCTAAGCTAAATAGCACATTGGGGAGAAAGATTAAAAATAGAAAATAATCTCAAAATTATGATCTATAATCTATATTTAGAAGCTTAAACATAAAATTAATGGAACCTACAAAATTTAGGGAGAATTTGGAAGGGATGAATCTTGCGTACCTCTCACAAAAAGTTCTTTTTCAAGGCTCACTGAGGACTCATTCACCCTATTGCGAATGGATCCTGGCTAGGGCTCCTGAAAAATTTATTTTTGGGTTTTGTTCTCCTATGTTTTCACTCCTAGATTCCCAAATCTCGTAGTCAAAAAGCCAAAAATAAATTTTGTAGGTCAATTTCCGTGATTTTGCAAGAATGATGGCAACAAATGCAACTTTGACAACTTTGAAATTTTTTTTCTTCAAACGATCTTCCACCTAAAATCTATAATCACACATTAAGAGGAAAAAAATGTTGTTTGTTAGGTGAATGGGGTTTTTCCTTGGTCAAACCCCATTTTGGTAATTAAACCTTGAAATGAAACAAAATAGCACGAAGGAATGATGAATGAAAAAACAATGTCACAACTCACCAAACCTTATTTGAACCTTGGAATACAAATCTGCAACTAGCATGAAGTGGCCTCAATGGATGTGAATCTTGATCATGAAACCTGTCTTGAAACAATGTCCTTGAATACTTGCATAGATCTTGAACTCTACATCACCATATTAGCTCAAACAACATGCATGATGCAATAAATCTTTGACATGACAATGGAATCTTGATTCCTACAATAATCTTTAATAAATATGCCCTTCAATTCCTTGAAATTCTCTTTAATTTCTCTAGCTTGATGTCATGAAAATTCTAGGATTGCTTTCTTGAAATTCTAGGTGAAACTAATTGAAATGCGCTCTTATTTATACGTAACTTAAGACTAATTCCAAAAATTCAAATATCACAAGCCAACATTGAATTATGGATTTGAAATCATTAAAATATCGCCAAAAACATAGTTTAAATTAGGGTTCTAGGTCTAAATGAGGACCCATTCACCCTATGGTGAATGGGTCTTAGGTCACTTATCTAGGACACACATCTTCCAAAGTTAAGTGAATGTAATGGCATTTATGAATGTCGGGCTTTATCCCTTGAAAATGGTAATTAATTAGGCTTGGATTTGAATGAAAGGGTCCAATTAAGGAAAATTAACCTCAATCAATTAATAAATCCCTAGATTAATGTGAAAGTGTAAAGATACACCTCACAACACCAAAAATATGGCACAATTAAGTCCATTTTAAGTAATAGGGCCCTAAACTTAATGTGAATATATAAAATACATATTACAACACTAAATTAAGGCATAATTAAGTTCAATTTATTATTATTTCCCAAATTAAGTGTGAAAAATGGATACTTTTTCCTACACTACACTTATAATATTGTTGGATATATGTTCATAGAATTGTCACATACTAGTGAACCTCTACCCTCGCAGGTGGATGTTTGGGTTCCTTCTAATATCTTTGCACCTAATTCTCCTCTTGGTGTATCAAGTCTTTATCATTTTGGGCTTTTTGATGAGGTATTTTTTAACACCCCTTTACACTTATAAGGATTAATGTTGGGTTTATCTTAAGGTGCTATTATGTTTGGTGGAGTGGGGGTTTCTTCCCTTGCATCCACTATTGTTGGGGGTGTGACTCCATGCTCTAAACCTATTATTAGAGGTAAATATTCTTATAAAAATATTGTCCACTTGGGTTATCCTTCTTCTCTATGTCATGTTATTTGTGTTAAGGTTGGCTTGAATACTCATGTGGTAAGGTAATCTATGCTTCCTTTAGTTTAGTCCCTCAGTTGAGATTTTGGCCCGGGAGGAAGTTAAATTAAAAATTATATTTTTTTTCAAAAAGGTATAATTTGTAGGTTTGATAAATTTTATCCTTGACTTAGTGACTTAAACCTCTAGTTCTCAGAGTAGTGATGCCTTGCTATCAAATGAAAAATAGAAACTTACACCTATGAAGGGTTACTTTGTGGTGAGCTTCAATTCAATCTCTAATAAAAATATTGTTTTTAATGCTTATTCTTGGTTATGAGGACAACATGCCTTCTTACTTAAACATTGGGTTTTCTTCTTTAATGCTCTCACTAAGTCTTTCAATCAGTTGTCAATGTGGATTCACTTCCCAAATATTCCTCTCCATTTTTAGTGCAATTATTAATTTATTGGATTTGGTAACTCCTTTTGATGTTTCATTATGATGGATTAGGACACTACAATATTTCTCACAACACCTTTGTGTATTCTTAAGGAGTTGGATTTGTCTATGCCTCTTCCAATATAGGTTTTTTTGCAGTTCATTGTTATCTATTGGAGCTATACTTTGGATTATGAAGGAATCCCTTTCAATGTATGTAGTGTTTATCTACTATTCATATAACTTAAATTTTCCCTTAATTAAAGGTCCCTCATTCATCTTGTTGGTAGAAAAAATATTTGCATGATAACCTCACTATGGAGATTGCTAATGACATTTTTGACTTATAGGATTTTCTCCTACTAATCTTGAGGTGACAATTCCTAACCATCCTATGTTACCTATGGCTGTTTCCACCACTTCATTCTCCTCCTCTATTCCTAGGAGTGACATTGGTGTGGCTCCTTTGATTTGTGGGAATGATTCTCCTTGTTTTGCTTCTCCAATTAGGAATTTATTTCACACGTCATCCCCTATTGGGGCCCACAACAAGGTTTCTTTTCCCCATTCTCCTACCTATATGTATGATAATAATGAGTTCTCTTGGACTATTGTACAATGAGGGAAAAGCTCTTGTGAAACATGTTTAGTTGTCTCATGCCCAAATAAGGGGTGTGCATCTTACTAGGTCTAATTATGGAATTGTCTAGTTATTTTTATCTATTTATTTTTGGTATTTTTATTGTAACTATGATATTGGTTAATTATTGTTCACCAATTTCTTTGTGCAATGGTTTGGGACCTTTGAAAATCTCTCTTTAATTAATAAAAAACACATTGTTGTCAATTTCCTATCACCATGATTACCATAAACTATATTTTATTTTATTTAGTTAAACAACACTATAAAATGTTGATTCCATATGAAGATAGAGAATATTTAGACAAAAATTATAGTTTTTTTGGTAGTATAATTCTTGAGCCACTCAACATTTCAGTAGTTAGCATTTTGGAGCCTTAATCCTCAAATTACCCAAAAAAAAAAGAGGTGACCCATTGCATAAACTAAATAATATGAGGAAAAAGGTAGAAATTTGAACCAAAGAATTCAATATTTGAAGCTCCAATATAGAGAAACTCACCCAAGCTAGAAATTACTTTTTTTCCCCTAAAGTTTGAGGGCTATGAATAGAAGTGTAGTGGAGGAATTTATAAAAAATATACAATCTACTTTTTGAGTATAAAGGTCATCTACATTGAAGTAAGCCCCAAAGTAATCAACCACTTAGACTTTGAAATTCTTGAGGTAGGTGAAAATATTTCTCAGAAGTTAAAACTTGTTATAGGAAATTAGTTCAAAAATTTCATCCTAATCATGAGCCCTTCCCTACATACACTTAAATTAAGTGGGTTGTTAAGATATATAAATAAATATTATTCTAAAGGTTTTAGTAAACTATGGTCCTTTAAGATATGAAATTTTTCCCTTGTGATGACCAATACAAAATTAGATCAGGCTAAGGAATGATGTTGTTGAAAATTTTAAGACACAAACCTATTAAACCTAAGTTCCAAATGAATTTCTAGCATTTCTATGTAATTTTTTGAAGGGCATGTCCACCAAGAAGAAAAAAATAAAAGTAAATTTGAGACACCATGTAGGCTAATTGAATTGATTATCAAGCACAATTTCTTATTGTAGGAAAATGGATAAAAATAAGAGAGAATTTTCTCAAGGAGTCAAATATATCCCACCTCTTCATAGGAGACAAAAAAGGCTTGACACACTCCTTCAAAGGATCTAAGAAAAATATAGGTCTAGCACACCCCTTCTCTTAGTCTTGTTGTTCCTCATAGAATTCACACCCACCCCTCACAAAGAGATAATATTACATAATGATAAATTCTAGAACCCTTTTTAGTGATTAGGTTGTAAGAAAACTAGTGCAAGAACCCTCAATTATTGATTTGGAAAGAGAAGAGGAAATTGATTCAATAATATAAATATAAAAGAAGAATCATTTTATGTCTGGAGGAAGAAGGCGAAGATATTGAAATAGGATAAATCCTTGGTAGCCTATCTATAAGCCTTATTAACCCTACTTTTCCAATATACGTAGCCAGCCGATAATTGACTTTGGAACAAGAATAAGAACTTAAATTTAAAATTATTGGGATAGAAGGCAAGCAACCAATACCTCAACCATAATTAGAACAATCCCTAGAAGAAGATGACTTAAAAAAATTATTTGGAAGAAGAACCAATCATTCATGCTCTAACTCTCTCTTTCTTTAGAGAGTTTTCTAAATAAACATCATGAGTAGTTGGGAAAGCTACAAGAACACTTATCTACCATAGAAAAGGAGTTGGAATAGATTCTATAGTTGGTAACTAATAATGAAAAAATAAAATAAAATAATCCTTAGCCTCTAGCAGTTCTTAGAGTAAGAGGGGGAGAAATCAACAAAGAAGGATGAACACATCCTACCCCTAAAATAAAAATTACCAATTGTTGTCTCTACTATAAAAAGGAAATCCAGGCCTTCTTTCCATGGCCTCAAAATACTATTTTAAGAGGCATGGCCTTATGTGTCCAAATATTATGCATTGAGGAAGATGAAAGAGGATAGCAACCAAATGAAAGAAAAAGATGAATAATGAAGATAAGACAAATAAAATTAAGAGAAGGGTAAGGTTGTGGTACAAGTAAGAGTTAGCCTTTCTTGTGAGGTAGGATAGGATTTTTTTCCATAGGGAGCCCTCAAGTATGTATTTACTTCTTTTGAGAGATTTTTTTCAAGTGATTTAACATTTTGATTTTGATGATGTTGAAGTAAGTTTAGAAAATTATTTTTAGCATAATAATATATGCTATGTAAATTCTACAAGGATGGTTCTAAGGCATATCAATAATTCTATGCTTAATTTATATGTTGGTAAAGTTTAGTTGAAAGTTTAGTAAAAAAAAATTGTATGAACTAGTTTTATTTTCTTTAAATTAAAAATAAATAATTTTAATGTCTTTGTAGACTCAAAAAACTAATTCTAAAGGTGAGTAGGGCTTGCTCTTCTTACATAAATATTTTGGTGCAATACATTCTATTTTGTAGTATTTTAATATTGTAGACACTAAAAAATGTCCTAATCTTGTGAATGCCATTTTTTACATTAATTCGTCTTCCTCCTTGCATAATTAAATAATTTTAATTATTTGATTATCCCCTAAGGTCATATTCTCCTATTAATTAAATAATTCTTAATTATTTAATTAATTAATTTTCCTCTTATTCCTCCTTGATTGATTAAATAAATTATATTGATTTAATTATGCCACTAATTAATCATTTTTCCTCTATAATTAAATAAATTTCTATTTATTTAATTATTCATGTTCCTATTTTCTATCTATAATTAAATAATTATTTTAATTATTTAGTTATTCATTAGACCTTTCTTCTATAATTCAATAAATTTTATTTATTTAATTATTTTCCACCTTTCCCTCCACTATTAAATAATTACTTTAATTATTTAATATTTTTGTCTTTTCCTCCACTTTTAATTAAATTGTCATTTTAATTAAAAGTCAACCTTTTCCCTTTCTTCTATAATTAAATAATCATTTTTATTTAATTATTCACTCTCTCTTAAATTAGATAATTTTATAATTATTTAATTTACTCCAAAGCAACCTTTTTTCCATTCCATTCTTATCCCTTCATCTCATTTAATTTTCACCCTTGATCATGTTACATTACCTTTTAATATCCACCTTCCATCCTTATCTAAACCCTAATTTAGCTCTAACCCTATTCCTCTTTGCTTCTAAGCAATCTCATCCATTGATAATCATCATTCTTCATTTTCAATCCTAGCCCTTCATTTGAAATTAGCTTTCTATAAAGAAGAGGCCTCCCATCCCATTTTGATAAACATCTTTTATGCTACTATTATGTTGTTGGATTCATGAGCAACCACATTCAAATCTTCAACAACTCAACATAATACATTCAATCTTTTGAGGTTTGCATGCATTTCATTTCTTTTGAGGTTTGCGTGCATTTTGGTTTGATTTAAGCTATTTTTATGCATATTTCTATTATATCTATTTTACATGCATACACACATATTATTTATATTCTTTAGATTTTAATTTAGTTTCTTCATTTTTTGTCTAAGACATGCAAACATCAAACTCCAAATATTTTGGAAAGACAAAAAATAGCTTTCTATTTATATTTCATGCAAGTGTGTTTTATTTTGAAAGCAAGTTTGTTTCTCTTTCAGATAGTAGTAGTTTAGATTTTATTTTAATTCTGACAAGTTTGTAGATTAATAATGAGTAATTTTGAAACTAAAACAACCTAATCACCATGGCATCCTAGGGTCATTAGTAGCACAAGCTTCACAAAATCAACACACTACACATATTTTTTTCTAACATATTCCAATCACTAAGGCACATCTACGTTGAAGAAGTTTCCACTTTGCTTGTCTCTCTGTTTCAAGATTCCCAATTGTAGGGCATCATTGGAGACAAGAAACTTTTGAATTTTTCTAATAATAAACAATGTTATATTGCATATGGTTGCCAACAAAAGTGTCACGGGACCTACAAATTTAGGGAACTTGGAGGATGTGTTCTGGTTTAAGGATTTGATAAAGAACACTTTCTTGTTGGTTGGATTGTTCAATTTGGTAGAATATCAGTCATTTTTCCAATATTTTAATTTGCGAGATCTAAATGTCTACAATCAATTTGTAGAAAAAAAAAAAGCTTTATATTAATATTGGTGAATGGTCATCATAAATGTTGAAGGACCCATTATAACTTGATTATCATGCTCATTTGTATAATCGACAAACATAATATAAGACATTTATAAAATTTTCCAACCCGTGGAATTCTCTATTACATAATATCAACCATTTATTTTGAAAGCCAGCATGATGTTTTTGATGTAGGCGGACGCCTGCATCATAAATATTAGCATATATAAATCCTTCCTTTTGCCTTGTCCACTTTAAACGGTAACATGGGTGGATTATCGTTAGGTCAATTACGTCGTTATTGAATACAATTAATAGCCTGCACAAAGCCAAGGAACTTCTGGAATGTGTTGAAAACATTAACGGAGACGATTAGCAGAACGTGTCTTCTTATGCACGTCTTACTATTATAAGTATACGTGTACTACAACCCTTTACGCATATAAACAATTCAGAACATCGGTCTTCGTTAAGAAACGAGTAGAGAAGGCAAACACATATTCTAATTGTCAGGGAAACCTAACAAGAGAGGCGAGAGGCGCTGAAACTTGGACATCTGAGAAGGGTGGACATCAATGGCGATGTTAAGGCCGTGGCCCTCATGGTGAGGAAGCAGGTTCCCTCAGGACTGCAGATCTTCCCCATGGTGATGTGGTGGAAGCTGGGGATGGACTAGGATCACTTTCTCTACAAAAAGTCTCTGTAGTTTGGTTTGTTGTTCCTGCTTCCTCACCATGAGAGGGAAAGTGATCCTAGTCAATCTCCAGTTCTCATCACATCATCATGGGAAGATCTGCAGTCCTCAGGGAATCTGCTTCGTAATTATGAGGGCCTCGGCCTTAACATCGTCATTGCTCTCCACTCTTTTCAGATGTCAAAGTTTGAGCACCGCTTGCCTCTCTTGTTACATTTTGCTGACGAATAGAATATATGTTTACTGTAAATATAGTCAAGTTGTATGGATTTGTAATCATTTTTATGAAGATGAATGAAAGTTGTGCCGCAGTGAAGATTTTATGTTTGTGTTTCTCAATATTGTGTGACTGATTTTGTTTCTGAGCTTGTTGATCTCTGTCCACAACCATCAATTCTGCTTTATATCACTGCTTTTGAACAACTTAGCTCTTCTTCATCGAAGTATGGAAAAATCACAATGAAACTACTGCACAAATATATGCCAGAAGGATCGGTCTCTTCACATGGGCTTTAGAGGAGTTTGTATAGAGGGCGATGTGAGTTACTGAAGAAGGGTTTTTTCTTGCTGCCGGGGCAATGTTTCAAAGTATTGTTTACCCAGCATTTTGGATGTACATTTTGACCATGTTGATTAATTAATTAGAACTTATAATTTTTTTTATTGATTAATTGACAGACATTGTTTGAATACTTCTAAGTATCAATTGGGTTTGAGTTAAGGAGGAAGGTCATTAGCTAGATGGGGTCTAATTGTGAATATAATAGTTGTGATTATACATATTAGTATTAGGACAAATATAAATCATATTATGTTAATATTCATTGTAAATATAAATTGAAATGTTATCAAATATTTGATATATGAGATCTTTAAATGAACACTTTCAAATTTGTCAATTTCAAATATAAAAATAAAAGATAAAAAAATATATATTACTAAATGTTGTAATTTATTTTGCTTTACTTAACATAACATAAGTATTTACCATATGTGTATGAATTTTAAAGTAAAGTTACATTAATATTTAAGCATATATGAACAAAAATGTATCCATTACATCTCTCTCTCTCACACACACACATACACACTCTCTCTCTCTCTCTCTCACACACACACACACACACACAATACTTGATGATGGGTTGAAGTATCACAAAATGATAATTGATTAATTGTTACGGGTGATGATAGGATGAGCCTACACTCATTTTTGTGACATGAAATTTATTGTGCGTGTTGGTGAAGAAATGAGAGATCAAGTTTATTTGTGGTAGTTTGATTAATGGTGGTTGTGAAAGATTGTTTTTCCCTTGTAGGCATATGGCTCTCAAAGGTAGTGTGAGGTGTGGTAGATGGAAAAGTGATAAGGTAAGAAGGTGAAGGGTAGTATGAAAGGAATGTTAAGGAAATATTAGAAATGACATGTCTCTAGCAAAGAGATAGTGGTTGACTTCATGGTTTTTATCAAATGAGAGGTAAAGAAACCATATCTTAGGTTGTGGTTGGTGTGAATCTAGGATCTTGTGAAGGATATTGATGGTGTTCCAAGTATTGGTATTAGGAAATCCATGTCAAATTTGTTGCTCAACCCAAGTCATTCAAGGGGGAGAAGGAATGTACTCAACATAACCTAGAATCTAAGTAGGGATTGTATGTTGTCTTCAATTGTTGGATTGTATTTGATCCATGATGACATTAAAGAGATAGACCTGTGGTTTTCTTTGATTATATTATCGATCACTTGTGTTCGAAAAAGTGATGAATTTTTTTCTTTCAATAAGTTATGGAGGAAATTGTGAGAAGTCTTAAGGTGGTGCTCTTAAAGGACATAGTGGCTACTTCTTTTGATTGCTATGATAGTGAGGAATCTAATGATGTTAAATAAATTATCACCACTAGTACAATTATTTATTCTCATTGTGCACTTCAAGAGGTGTTTTCTATAAATGTGAATATAAGGGTTTGGGTAGGACACATGGGCGCATGTAATTTTCCATGTCCTTGGGTAGTTTGATATACTATTTTTTGGACAATAATGCTTCATCCTTATTTTTTATAGGTTGGGTGATTTTAAGGGTTTCATGTTTAGACTATATTAATTCCTTCTATGGTTAGGGTGACCAATGGACATGCAATATTTTTCTTTTTTACTATGGATCTTAGGCCTTCTAAGTATAATGCACACACACATGTACATAGAAAGTAGTATAATTTAAGATCTATTTTGTACTTGTCAACATGTCACTTCAAACAAGTTAACTATATTTTTTTAATATAGTCAAATAATGTACAATTTTTTTTTTCGATAAAAGGCCAAGGCCTAGCTATTTATATATTAATATATGTAAAAGCATTAAAACCATAATAAGATTTATAGTACTGATTATATGAAAATATCCATATAGATCAAAATTGTGCCTAATATATATGATACATCCACCTTTCTTTTTCTAACACAACCATAGCTATATGTTTTCCATATACATATTTTTCATGCTATCAAAATTGTGCAACATATTTATAGCACATATACAATAGAAATACAAAAAAAAGGAAAAGTCATATATAAAATGAATATATATTTATTCTTCCATGTAAGCAGCTGCTTCTTCAGACCCTTGGCAAGTTCCATATAAATCGATGTCATTTTCTCCCTCGCCCTCTTGAATATTATCCTTCGCCCCTTGACCTTCCATAGGGCCATGTTGATTCAGAGGCATGAAGCTCGATAGAACAACACGTCCGTGTCTTTTGTGGTGATTCAACATGAAAGAAAGAGCATAGAATTTATCCTTAAAACTATCAACGATTTGACACCTCCGTAAATTTGAAAAAAAAATTAACACTCTACACATGGCCCGTGGATCATCTCTTTTCAAGCTATTCCTTATTGCCTCGAATGCTACCTTGTAACATTGCTTGGTTTTAAGAAATTTCTTTGGAAATAGACCTCCAACAAACCCTCTACCTTTATCCAGGTTGTATGACTACACACATTGTAATATCTTGTCCTCTCCCAATACATTTGGTTGAACAACCTCTTCAACTATGATTTATAGGAGCTCAAGTGACTACATAAGGTCCATTGCATTGGATAGGAAGATAGATAACATTTGTGATGGAAAAAAATCCTTGGAGCACTCAGACTTAGGAAATGATCACCAATCACAAGCCTGACACTATCAACCAGACTAGGGTAGGACACCCTAAAAATAAATGACAATTCAAATTCCCAGATTTCCCTAGAAAATGGGCACTCACTAGCTTTAATTTGCATAGAAACCCTATTTTTTTTTTTACTATGTATTCCATTGAGAGTCCTTAAACACCAACCTTAAAATACTGCAAATATTTTAAAATGAACTAAAGACCTACAGGAATACCCGACCCAAGATCATAAAACCTTCAACATCCACCAGTTTTAGCAAAGAAGAAAAATGACTTCACACACTAACACTGACAAAAACAAAGAATCCACCTAATTTTAGTGAATGAACCAGAAAAAGAAGTAGGCATGAAAATTGAAGTTAACAAAGCATTGTGATTGTACCAGAGAATGACCCAGTCTTGAAAATTGAAGACACCAAAACACCGTGATGACCCAGAAAGTCAGCCATTGAAGCTTGTCTGCAAAAACTTGCTGAAGAAGAGATGAATAGCCACCCAAAAACTTGAAATATACCAGAACAATGACATAAAATTAATGAACCAGGTCCTTTATAAAGATGCCAATGTGTTATTGAAAGGTAGTTGGATTTATTTCAAAAGGATTTTCACATGAACAGAATATTTGAAGCCTTACACCGCATATCCAAGCATGATTTATGATTACTTGATTTTCCCACATGATATTAAAT
This sequence comes from Sequoia sempervirens, assembly GCA_007258455.2. NCBI lineage: Eukaryota > Viridiplantae > Streptophyta > Pinopsida > Cupressales > Cupressaceae > Sequoia > Sequoia sempervirens. Next base: position 772,733,419 of record VDFB02281492.1, on the reverse strand, counting down.
CTTGCCTTAGATCAACAAACTTTTGACTATAAATGAAGGATTTGATTTAACCTTAACCTTGTGTTATGTACTCAATTAGCATATGCAAAGCTCATGTCGTTTGTAGCAATCACCAAGCATCAAAATTAATGATAGATTTACACACTCTGGAGCCTCAAAGCAAGCAATCCATACCACCTAGCATACATTATAATGATTATGCCAAATCAAAACCACCTATAATGACACTTCATTCTTGACACCTCAAATGTATCCCACCTCAAATGTGCCACTATCATCCTTTGCTAGATTTGCAGATGCTCACCTTGACATATCAATCGATCACATGTACCTTCCTCTAGAAGAAAAAAAGGCCTTGAAAGTATACAACCAATGAACAAGATCAACACTAATAAATAAGTTAAATTTATTATTATGTAGTAAATTTAAAAAATGCATTGTAAGAACCCTGCAAAAGTAATAAAACTCATTAGAAATTAGGATCATGTTACTCTACTTTTCTCAAGATTGATTATATATTGAAGAGGTCCTCTGTGCATGTTTGACTCAATCCTATAGAACATTTCTGATTCTTCCTGCTCGCAACCAAGATTTGCAAGACAGTCAGCCAACTGATTCCCTTCTCTATAAACATGATTCATTTGAAAATACTCCAGGGTGTTAATTAAACACAATATTTTCTCCAAAACATACTGTAACTGCTAGTTGATGGACCCTCTAACCTTGCAAGCATTAATAATAACTAAAGAATTACCTTCAATTTGAACCTTTGAAAGATTGAGTTGTTTGATTAATTGCAACCCAAGGAGAAGAGATTGAACTTCTACTTGATTATTAGTCCCAATAGGTAGGCAATCTGATTTAGCTCCAACAAGCACTCCAACATGATTTCTAACAACTAACCCTGCACTTGATTGCCCCGGGTTACCCCGGGCCACTCCATCAAAATCTAACTTTACAAAATTTGCAGAAGGAGGAGTCCATACCACCTTTTCCTATCTTGTTTCACTTCCATCTTTGGCTTCCAATTACCTTTGAAAGGGATAACTAGCGAAGGCCAAGCCTTAATTTTCTTTGAATCCCAATTCGTGAATTCAGAACTAGCATGTTTTGAATTGAGTACATAAGCATTAACAATTTCATAGAATGATTTCTCCAAACTGATCAATACTTGTTCAACACTTGGGGTCTGTTTTAAAAATATCATTTTATTTTGTTCCCACCAAATACACCAAACCACTGAGGAAGGGATGAATTTCCATAAACTTGCAAATTATGATGACTTATACAAGATAGGTCAGCTTGTGAACATTTCCCAAATAGTGAATGGTGAAGGAGCTCAAACTATCCTAATTTTTGTTTTACAAAGTCCCAACAATAATTTTCAAAAGGGTATTGCAAGAAGAGATGATCAACCTCTTCCATTCTCAAATCACAAAGCACACAATTAAAAGGAGTAACAATTCCAAGTTTAACTAACCTATCACTTGTCAAAATTCTGTTCTTTAAGGCTAACCATGCAAAACATCATTCTTTAGGGAGAACCACTTGATTCCAACAAAAAGACAAAGCCCTTTGAGGCTGGCCCTGAGCTTCCATGTTCATGACTTCCTTGTACCCCACTTTAACAGAATATTTTATTGACTTTGATGGTGCCCAAATGAGTTTGTCTACCATCTCATGACAATATACAAACCTATCACCCAAGATCTTAAACAACTCTGATTGTTGTGAATTTTTAATAGAGGTATGACTCAAATCATTCCATAATGCTCTCCCTGTATGTACATCAAAACCTTGAATATAATCTATGACTTTCATACCCAAAATTTGGGTCCAATAATTTTTTGTTGCTTGGAAATCAAACATAGTGTAAAGAGGAGGATACCCATTCCATGAGTCCCTCCAAATTTTTTCTTTTGAACCATCATTCATTTTCCCATGTTAAATGAGGAATAATTACCTTTCTACATGTTAACATGAAATTCCACATTGCAGATACTTGTGGAGGATTAGATAAATTGTAAGTATTTGTTTTGAATCCTCACAATCTAAGTATTTGACTTGCATGATCTTGCACCACTTAGAATGTGGTTTCTCATGCATATGCCAAACCAACTTGGCACCTAGAGCCACATTTCTTGAAGCCAGATTATGAACCCTAGCCCCACCTTTTAATTTATCCATACAAATGTTTTGCAAAGAGATAAGTGGTATTTTCTTCTTGCTATCCATATTCCCCTTCCATAAGAATGACCTGATCAATTTTTCAATCTCTATAATAACAGCTCTAGGAGCCTTCAAAACTGCCATAAAATAGTTTGGAATTGAAGATAGGAGATTTAATCAATAATATTCTTCCTAAAATAGATAGCTAGTGCCCTTTCTAACTTGCAATCCTAGATTGAATACTTTGGATAACCTTATCCCAATATGAGATCCTATTGGGGCTTGAAAAGAAAGGAACATCCAAATACTTGCAAGGAAGATCAACCGCTTGAAAACCCAAAACTTGAATGATCTTAGCTTTCAACAAATTCTTTGTATTAAACACATAACTTTTGATTTATTTTCATTCACACTCTAACCCAAATCCAAAGTATATTTATTTAACAAATACTTTATATGATTTGCTTGAGATAAAGTTGCTAAACCAAACAAAATCATATCATTTACAAACAAAGATGTGTCACTGATAAATTTGTGGTAGGTATCTTAATACCTTTGAACAAACCTTGTGATTGAGCCTTATTTATCGATCTACTCAAAGCTTCTACCAATATGATGAAAATAAAAGGAGACAAAGGATCTCCTTGTCTCACCCCCTGAGTTGAACTAAAGAAACCTGATGGAGTACCATTAACTAGAACTAAAAAACTTTTCCCCTGACAACAATGAGTAAATCCATTTGCACCATTTTGATTGAAAGCCAATTTTTTTCAATATTTTCATTAAAAAGGACCAATCCACTCTATATCATATGCCTTCAACATATCTAGCTTAATGATTTTTGCAGATAGAAAATGCGTGTATATGGAATGCAACACTTCATATACTACTAAAGCACCTTCAACCGTCTCTCTTCTTGGAACAAACCTGCCTTTCTCTATGGAAATAATTCTAGGAATAATATGCAACAATCACAAATAAATTTCTTTGGTGAAAATTTTGTAAACCATGTTACAAAGAGAAATAGGTCTAAATTTAGAAAAAGAAGAAGGATTGTGAACCTTAGGAATAAGAGCAACGTGAGTTACATTGAACTGCTTCAACATAGTACCCAAGCTCCTAGACTCTTCCAATGCTTTTAACAAATCATTTGCAATGAAATCACAACACTTTTGATAAAAGAATGTTGTAAACCCATCTAGCCTTGGAGCTTTATTAGGAGGCATAGAGAATACTACTACCTTTAATTCAATTATAGTAAAGGGTTTTAGCAACTGAATATTTTCTTCCTGTGAAACAAGAGTTGGAAGAGCATCCAACATTTCTTCCCTAGCACTTTCAATCTAAGTTGACTTATTCCCTGATGCTTTCAACAAATTTGAAAAGAAAGAAACCCCTTCATGTTGAATATCATCTTCCTTTACTAATCTTTCCCCCGTTTGACTATCAAGAATTGAAAAAAATGTATTCTTTGCTTTTTTCACTTGTGTTGATCTATGAAAAAAATTTGCATTTTTATCTCCCCCTCTCAACCACAATTCTTGAGACTTTTGACACCAATAAACCTCTTCCCTAGCTGCAAGATCTTCCCATTCTTCTTGCTACTTTTTTTGCAGTTCAAAAGAAGTTGGATTCAAACCATTTGCAATGATCTCAACATTAACCTCAACAAGATGTTTAAAATCATCTTCCTTCTGGTGAAAAAAATTCTTAAATACAATATAATTCCAATGTTTTATCTTTCCCTTCACATAAATTAACTTTTGAGAGAGATGAAACATGAAAGTTCCTTCCACCATAGGAGCCTTTATCCACCATTCACACAAAAAATTAACAAAATCAAGATGCCAAAACCACATCATTTAAAATTTAAAAGAGGACTTTAGATTAATTACAATCTTTTTGCTGGCAATGGTGAAGGATAAAGGGAAGTGATAAGATCCCACCCAAGGCAAGATTTCTGATGATAAATGAAAATTTTCAGATGTCCAAATTAGAGAAACCAAGAACCTATCCAAATGCAGAACAATTTGAAGAAAATCTTTGCATTTATTTGTCCAGGTATAATTTCCATTACCTAGTTTTATATTAGAAAGTGCATTGTTTTGAACAAATTCATTGAAATCCTCCAAGGTTTTCTCAGGAGGAATAATTCCACCCTTTTTCTCAGAAAAATTAAGAATATCATTAAAATCTCTAGCTAAAATAACTTTTTCAGAATCTAACTGATACAAAGATTGAGTTACTCTCCCTACAACTGTTTCTTACCCGTTGTAGAATTCGGCGCATAGATATTGTATAGGCAGAAACTCAAATCAAAATGTGATACCTTTAATAACTGCCAGTGTTGATTATTTGTTGAGGCTTCAAATAACACATAATTAGGATTCCACAAAGCAACCAAACCATCGAATGCACCTTGAGCAACAAAATGACAGGAATTCCACCTCACCCATTTTTTAATGATTGAATCAAAATTTTCTTGTGACAACTTTGAATCCTAAAGTAACACTATGTCTACTCCACAAGCATCAATTTGATGGTTGATACAATATCTTTTGTTAGGGTCATTAATGCCCCTAACATTCCACGTTATTATTTTCATAACAACTTCAGAGAGTTGTTCACTCCTCTCAATCACTTTTTAATACTTCCATCCAAATTCATTTGCTTCACCATAGCTATCTCCTCTTGCAACTTAACAGTATTAGATTTCCTACCCCTTTTTCCTGGAGACTGAGTAGGAGTTTGTGTTACTAACAAAATCTAAGAAAAATGAAAATCTACAGAGCCCTCTACAGACTCCAAACCATTATTGAAATCAACTACTGCTCTAGAAAAATCCTTTTCCCCTTGCTATTCAGATGAGGATCTAGATAGAATAGCAGACTTAACCACAAAATTATGTTCCGCATCTTCCGTAGTTTCCTCATTGATTTCATGAATAAAAAAATTACCAACCAAAGAAAGAATATTATGAGTTATTCCCTCCAAATTACCATCCACTAGCATTGTTTGCATCCCCTCAAAATCAAGAGAACCAATATACTTCTCCCAAAACCTCTCAGAAGAATTTGACAAAGCCAACTACTTACTATTTGATACATTAGATATAGCCGATGACTGTAATACAATGTCATCCAATACCAAGGAAGATGAAATAGAACAAAATTTCTGAAATGAAACAAAGATATTTGGAAGATATAAATGCAAGGATCTTCCCAAAGCAAATAAATATGAGAAATGGGGTAGGCAAAAAGGAGTATGGATAGAGACCTTCCTTGAAGCTATTTTTTCTACTAGATCCAAACCAACATTTGAAAAGAAAGCCACATCCTTTGGCTTTACAAGATAGTTATGAGCATCAAAAACATATTTCTTACTCATTGCTAGTGTTGCAAAGTCTAACTTTTGAAACAAATCAGTTCCACTACTAGTAATAGAAGCCTCTTCAATAGTCCTTAGAACAAACAACTATGAATTTGATGCTCCCAGGGATGGATCCACCAAATGTGCTCTAGAAGAAGAGGCTAAATTAGAATGCTTATAAAAATAAGGAGATAATAACAGTAATTTATAAAAAATGAATAAGTTATCTATATTATTTCAAAAATATGTAAGAACAGAATCTGTAGCAAATTGAATGTAGTTTCTAAACTACTAGGTTTATTTAAATATATATATATATATATTTGGTGAAAATCTGAAATTTCAATGTAGTAGTACTTAAATTTTAGGGAAAAAATAAGTAGGTGTTTGTTTGACCACCCTAACCACAATAAAATGATAATATTTTTTTTATAAGATTTTACATATAAGTAGAGGACTCATGTGCCGATGTGATGCATATTTTTTTATAATTTTTTTCCAAGTAAATAATTAATTATGAATTTTTTATTACAAATTTTAAAAAATATAAAAACTCGTATGTCTGACCACCTTAACTTGCTCAAAACTTCATGAAATTCATTTTTTTTTAATCTTTTAGTATGCAAAGCATAGAATGTGACGCATGTTTCAGATTCAAAAAATGTCATACCGTTTGAAAGCTATAGATGTTTTTCAATCAGCCTATCAATCATGACTTTAGTCGTAATTCAAATAGAAAATGAATAATAATTATTTATTAAATTCAAAGTAAAGCATAATTTATATTGGTGGAAAACTGAGAATCTCCTTTAAAAACCCTTTTCATTTCAACAATTTTGGGTAAAAAAAAAGTCATCAGCCACATACCCATCATATCGCCACTTTTTGGCCCATCATGATCCTGCACATACCCTACAAGCAATCTCATTCAATAGTTAAAGAGTGATCCTAGTAGTTTAGATAAGTTTTGTTGGAAGGGACATGCTTTATGGTATAAAGAGTGAATATATCTTTGTAAGTATTCCACTCTTAAACACAAGATTCTCATAGAACTTCATCAGTCTCTAGTTAGAGGTCATTCAGGATTTTTGAAGACATACCATTGAGTCAAGGAAGATTTTTTTAGGAAAGGATAAAAGGTGATGTTCAAAAGTTTGCAGCTAAATGTTTAGTTTTTAAAAGAAATAAAGGGGAGAAAATTAAGACACCAGGTCTCTTGAAACCTTTAGTTAATCATAGCCAATGTTGGGAGGTGGTATCTATGGATTTCATCACAGGGCTTCCAAAATATAAGGGTCATAATTTTATCATGACAGTAGTAGATCGCCTCACTAATATGCATATTTCATTGCATTATCACATCCTTTTACAACAAGTATAGTGGAAAAATATTGTTTGGAGAATATACAAAAAATACTTGGTATACCTAAGGTTATTGTTAGTGATCATGATCCTATCTTCACTAGTCACTTTTGGAAAGATTTATTCTCATGTTTGGGTACTCAACTGGCTCATAGTTCTTCATACCATCCTCAATCTGATGGGAAAATTGAGGTTGTTAATAAGTGTTTGGAGGGATATATACATTGCTTTACTTCAGATAACAATCTCAATGGGTAGATTGTATACCAATAGCAGAATGGTGGTATAACACTTCCTTTCATAGTTCATAAAAAATGTCTCCATTTATGGCACTATACGGATATCAACTTCCTTCCATCATATCATCATTGAAGGTGTCACCAAGAGTTCAAGATGTGGAGGAGAAATTGCTTCATCAACAATAGGTACTCTTAGGACTCAAGGAGAATTTATGCATGACACAAAATCAAATGAAACAATAGGAAAAATAGCACAATAGTGAAAGAAGTTTTGAAGTCGGGGATTGGGTCTTCTTGAGATTGGAACCTTATAAGAAAATCTCATTGAAGAAATGGAAAAAGAATAATAAGTTGTCTCCAAAATATTATGGACCATACCAAATCATGCAAAAGATAGGAAGTCTCACCTACAAGTTAGATTTTCCACCTACAACAAAGATACATCTAGTTTTTCATGTTTCTTGCTTGAAGAAGGTAATTGGGAACAATATCCCTACTCAGACATTATTACTAGAGCTTGATGAAGAAGGAAGAATCATCTTAAAACCAGAGTGAATTTTTCAAACACACATAAAGAAGCTAAGGACAAGAAAACTCATTAATTATCTCATCCAATGGAATAATTTTCCAATTGAAGATGCCACATGGGAAGATGAGGAGTTCATTTAGAAGAATCCACACTTGATTCATATTGAGGACAATGCTTCTTTGAAGAGGGGGGGCATGTTATGCCCTTAATACTTATGTACATCAGGTTATGTATAGTTAGCTTGTGGCTATACTAACTCTTAATTAATTCATGTTATCATTATTATATTATTATTTAGTTAGTTAGGTTGGCCTAGGTGATATACTAGGAATAAATAGGTATATATAGGAGGTTGTGAGTCTTATTTCATCATCAGATTATGAATTATGTTCTCATTGGAGATATTTGGAGTTTTCCCCCTCGAAGTGGCTTGTTATTCTTAGTTATTATCAAGTATTTGCAGCATATTTCATATCATATTCTTCTATTGTGTAAGCTATTTCATTACAATATACACACCTCCTGGCATAAGAGAAAATTTGGAAGTTGGTGTTAGTGCAACAATTTCATTGTGAATGTGTTTAACTCAGGTATGAGTATGACAATATGTGTTTAATAATATTTATTTTGTGTCAATTGATATTAGTAGGTCTTCCTATAAAATGTAATTGATAAACATGCATTTTTATGCTATAGATGGATGCAAACATCCTTGTGGGAGGAAAAACATCTCTTAATGATGAGAATCATAGGAAAGAATAATTAAAATATCAGTATATTATAATTTTGTTTATAATATATGTATCATTGTAAATAATTTTTATAGTTTTTGAATTTGGAAAAGTATCTAATTTTATATTTTGTGTATGTATACATTGGACTACAAAATACTGAAGAGTGTAGGATATCATAACAATGCAAGACACCAAATGTTAGAAGTGACAGAAGTTCAATTAGTCAAGCTAAAAGAGGCCCAATGTTTGAGGAATAATGTTCAATATTCATAGATGGACACATTTGATATGCCTATGCATGAAACAAAGATAACATTTTTGGTGTGGCAATATGTATCGATGATATATTTTGTAGACTGATATTTTGGAGATAAATTTATGTATCAATTATATTTTGAAGATCAATTTATATAAATATTTTATGTGTAAATTAATAGCTTAAATGATTTACTTAGCCCTAGGTAGTGTATGTATGAATCATACCCATATACAATTTTAATTTTTAAATCTAATTTCCTATCATGTCATAATGTTGAGCACCCAAAATATTGAGAGGGGGGGTGAGAACATATTCTCTTAAACCATTCAAATATTAAACATCTAGAAATTACCAAAGAATACTCAACAACAATAAGGAAAGAAAGAATGAAACATTCTCCACATCACATAACACATGAACACGAGGATTTTTACGTGGAAAACCAAAAATGGGATAAAAAACAATGAGGGATAGCTCACAATATATTATAACTGGTTATAGTATATTTACAAAAGTGATCACTATAGGTAGAATCACTATCTAAGTGGAATCACTATCCACAGAGAAAAAGATAGAAGAGAGATGGTGGCTCACAACCTATTTTGAACTATTACAATTGCATTTGACATATACATGAAATATAGTTCCATTGAAGCATAATAAACAAACTTTATCTGATCTTGATTCAACACTATGCCTCGCTCTTCATTCACACAACTCTGATATGCAATTCAAAATTTTCAAATTAAATTTGCACTGCTTTTATCAAATTCACATCACATCTATCACATCTCACATGCCATTCATCAAAACACCAAAAAAAATTCCAACATATATCTACATCATACATAACATCATACACCAAAAAAAACCAAAAGTATAACTTGTCAGCTCAAAAAAATTCATACACATCTCACACCACAATTCAAATCTCAAAACAACTCAAAATAGGTTAGCATGGACCGATAATTGATCCCATATATGACCAAAATACTTATTTAACCTTCGCATACCTTCAAACATATTAGGTTAGCTCCACATAAGACATAAAAGAAAAAACCTTCAACTGTGTATACATATCTCGATACATGGATCTCAAAAATTGATGCCAACTTGAATCCATACTTGTCTACAATCTGGAAACTTATCCTCAAAAGTGCATAGACAACAAATCATTCACGAAGACATGCATAATCTCTCATACAACTGTATTGTATAGAAAAACACTATAATTTACTAGGACGAACTCTATTACTCATATCTCTCAAACCACTTGCAAATACCTGATAAAAAATTGGAACTAGATACATCTAACAACCACCAAAATTATGTTAGAAATACAAACTGAAATATTTCTTTGCAAAGTGGTACAGACCCAAAAAATGACACACTATAACACTATATACATAGAATTGACATAATCAATTTTCCATTATAACTATCTTTACTGGGCCAAGAAAACTAATAAAAATGTCTTCCTCAACACATAAAAATCTATTAGAACTAATCAAAATGATCTGCAAATAAAATATTCATAGAAGTTACAATGTTGACATCAATGACAATGCTGCAACACATCGTTATAAACCTTCCATGCTCATGTTTCCAAACAACATCATCAATGAAATTCTTCCAACATTCTCCCCCTTTGTCATTGATGGAAACATGGTAAAAAATATCCAAAATGTTCTCCAATATTCTCCAAAATACTCTCCCCCTTTGACATCAAGGGAAAAGGGCACCTATATAGCCTATTAATACTTTCACTGGAGCTCCCCTAAGAAATACAAGCATATATACAAACTAAAAAGAATAGATTGATTCCCCTTGAGTCATATATCAAGGAAGACATCAAAAAAATGTATTGGAAACAACATTATATGGTCCACATATGCATAAATAATATGAATTGAAATATTGGAAGTGCATAAAAATATAAGAAATAAGTCAATCGGAAGTGGTTGATGCTGGCAAATTTTTCAAGTGGTTTTTCCATGCTTTCCTTCCATCTTCCCATTCTCTTTTTGCTTATGCAAGCAATCTACTCTATATTTCAAACTCTAGTAATACCTCTTCTCCCTCTTCCAAAGTGGTAGGTACTAGATTCATCTTCTTGTATTTATCCACACATAAAAGAGTTTTCAAAACAAGTAATAATTTAGGATTGACTAGATCCCTTACCTCTCCAAACTATAGAATAATGTGTTCTTTATGTGCTTGTAGTTGAAAGAATTTCTTGTGTAGATCTTTTATTGAATTTCTTGTTACACTGGTTAGGTTGAGTGCCAGATCATAAGCACTTGAGGAAACATCAATTTGTGACTTAATAGATTCCATCTCCTTTCTTATGCTCTGGGTGGATCTTGGCCACTTCATTCCATACTGATATAGAGACTTTGCCTCATCAATACATCCTTCAACATCTTTCAATAACTCATTTTTTTTTAATGTGAAATGGAACATTTCTCATTCATTTCCTACATCCTCTTATCATTTATCCTATTTTAAACTTCCTTTTCCACTTCTTCCTTAAATTCAGATGCATAAAATTTAAAGGAATCAATTAGCAATCTTAAGTTCTTCATACTAGATAGAGATGTGTTTATATTCACACTGGGTATGGCCTCTTGCAAAACCTTTATTTATTCTTCCATCAATTCTTCACTTTTCATATGTGTCTCTATGATTTCTTTTCTTGTAGATGCATGAAATATATCTTCCAGTTGTAGCTTGTGGATGGGAGATATTTTATCCAACTCAACATTGCCTTGAAGCATAAAAAATTGCAGCAGTTGTGAAGACACAACTATTTGGAACTTGGGCTGCATACTTAAAATATTTTTGAAGGAAATATTTGGAGGAGCTAGAGGATTCACCTAAAGCCTTAGTTATCTCTACAACCTTTCCTTTCTCTTCAACACATCTAGAGACTGGTGGTTTTTCTTTTTCTTCTTGTGCATCTCTGAATGCATCCTTAGTCTTATCTTCACTCTTTCTCATGATCTTATTTCTCCTCCTCAACCTTCTCTTCATTATCATCTTTATTTGTATCATCTTACTCAGTAGGGATTTTTTTGTATTTACCAGATGGATAACTTCTTCTTGTGTCGGAGGACTGAAAGTGTTTTCCTTTGCAATGTCTTCTCCTATCATTTCTTCTTCAACAACCTTATTTGTCATGTCCTCTACTTCTAGAGGAGTTTTAGCCAATGCAACATCTTCATTTGCATGATGCTCATGTTGAGCATCATCTATCTCGATTTCTTCTTCTATATTTATTTCCACATTCATTTCTTCTTCATTTGATGGTATCACTCCTAGCTTCTGTGCAATTTCTTCTGCCTTGTCATTGCTTTCCTTTAGAATTCTTTCAAGATCATCTTTATCTTTTCCCATAAGGATGGTAACCCTTTTCTTTGTTCTCAACTCCTTGCTAAATACTATGGCTAAGGTTTCTCTATCATCCTTAGATTAAGGAGCACCCACTCTTTCCAATGATTCTTCCTTGAGCCTTTTATGTTCTAATATGGCTTCTTCTCTTGATTTTTAAAAAATATTCCACAAATCTTTAGGTACATTCTTTTTGATGTTCCACATGTCCACCTCAAGAACAACTATGAATTTTTCTATAAATTCAATAATGGTATCCTTGTCTACCTCATCTGCATCTTTGTATAGATTTGTGGTTTCTTCGAACATATCATTTTGAAAAATACTATTAAACAATGCCTCTAATTTTACTGGGGAATGAGGCCTTACCAGTTCCTTTTCCTTTTGTTATTTTTCTCTGAATAGAGTCTTCTTTGATTCTGCATTCTTCTTCTCTCGAGAAACCTTCTTGGCTTCCTTCATTTCCCTCATATGTATCTTGAATGCTTTTTTTTTTTTAATCTCCTCTTCACTTTCAGTATTAATGATATCAACTCTTCTTTTGGAACAAGCTTCACCTTGTGAAGCATCACTTATTCTTCTGTGGAACAATGGTGGTCCCTTTTCTTCCAATTCTTCTTCTTCTTCTACAACATTTATGCCTATACCCTTCTCTCTCATATCATTTTATTTTATTCTTCTTATGGATGGGCTAGTAGGTGGTGGAATAATGTCAGTTTTCTTCTTTTCAGCTCTTGTAGTTTGCACCACCAAAGGATATTTCTCCTTTACCATAGGGCTAGCAGTAGTATTTATCTTTTCTCTAGTGAGCTTCCTTATCCTAGAGTACTTCTGAGTAGAAGGATGAGTGGTAGAAATGCTACCAAATATCCTTGAGCTCCTAGATGCTTTTGCAACACTTAAATCTTCCTTAGCTTTCTCTCTTTCCCACTATACCATTTCCTTATAAATTCCCATTTCTTTTGCATACACATCAACCATCTTCTCCACATTGCTCTTGATCTATTTTTTCCTTTGATCCATGTGAACTTCCATAGAATTTTCTTTATATGTCCCATACCTTTCTTTTGTTTCATCCTTCAGACTCTTCAACAAAATGTCAACATAACCAGTTATTTCCTATTCATTGATTTCATATCCCTATGTAGGGATCCATACTATCCTTGGTTCCACTACTTCCATCATACGCTCATTTGTTGATACTAGAAAAGAAATGTCATTGCAATATTTTTCAACCATTTTCCTTGGGATCTTGTCCCTTTCATGCATTCTCCTTTGAAATATTGTAAAGAAAGCAACAAGAGCATCATCTTTTTCCTTCCCATATCGAAGTCCAAACTTATGGTCTTTGATCTGATGGGCAATGGTTCTATCTTTGAGTCATACACACTCTGAGTTCTAGGTAGTTGCTTTAAAAAGTAGAAGAGTAAAAATACCACTAAAGTCCAATACTTGAAAACATACTTCTTTTCCTTAGTTTACTTTAAATTATCCATCAGTTGTTGCCTAAGAAACTCACAAAGATCATAGTCAGCACCATTCTCAACCATCTCATATGCCACATTGATTGCAATGGAAGAAACTGAGTTGTCCCTATTTGTGAAATAGATTTTGTAGCCAATCATCATAGCTACATATCTTACAGTAGGGTTTTTAATTGGATTCACTGCTAGAGCTATTTTTCATATGTAGCACCTGTTTTCTCCATAACCACTTCATTCTTGATGGATTTCAGCACATGAACTAGTCTGGTGGAGCAAAGAACAATAAACTCTCTTATCACTTCCTTAGTTATCATGTGAGGCATATCAGTCCAAAGAAACTTATCATGCATTCTTCTTAAAGCCATCCTAACCCATTTGTCATCAAAACAAAAATTAGGGAACCCTTTCCATACATCTAGTCTCTTCGTGGCTAGGTTTTGAAGTTTTGTCTTTAGGGAGAAGTATTCTCCAATAAGCTCATTAATCCACAAATACCCTAAATTATAATAATAAAATTATTCTATCCTACCATGAATGTAGATCATAATATCATTAATTGGTAAAACCCCATAGGGAATGTGTGAAACTGCACCTAATGGGCCATCATCCATAGATTTCATGGGATATTTCTTAAACTTCGGTTGTGGTTTCTCTATGACTTCAATCAACCTTGGTGTAGCCATTTCAAATGTATTCAAATTTCCTTAAAACAATGTTCTTTGTGAAACTAGGGAAAATTGAAGACTGTAAATACCTTTTATATCACTTGCCAAACTTGGGTTTCGATGCACGAATTCACAAATCTCCTTGAATGCTTTGAATTCTTTCTTCACTTTTCTACTCCTTGAATGATTTTGTGAAATGAATTTTCCTTAGTGAATTTTCTTATAATCCATTGATTTGACCTAATTTTTTATTGAATTCTTCAACCAATAAAGTTGGAAACCCTTTATTTGTATGCACAATCAAGTTTTGAAACTCCACAAACCTTTGCATCAACATACTTTTTTCCACAATCTTCATCAATAGATCAAGCATGTTGATCTACAATACATATATCTTCGTGCTAAGGCATCAACACTTCTTCTCTTGCAAGGGACAAAAAATATCCATTAAAGCTCCCCCTAAGAAATAACTCTTAGCTTAGTTTTCAGAGGAAACATCTGTACTAGAGGATGCTACAAATTCTTCCTTGACTTTTGTCTCTTCCTTCTTCCTCCAAATCTTTTCCATTTCCTTCTTTATTTCAACTCGATCAACCCTTTTAACTGGTTCATTCCTTTTTATCGAATTATCCTTCTATGCATTTCTACTTTTGCAAAACTTGGCAATATGTCAAATTCTACTAGAATTGTTACATGTATGTGATATTCTTTTGAACAATATTCCTTCCATTCACTCTAGATCTGCATTGATTAGCTTTGTGTCCAAATCTATAGTATGTATAATAGTAACCATTGAAAGATTGAATCATTCTACCATTTTTATATGCATTCATCATTTGACTTTTGATTCACTTGCTTTATGAACAAATATTTTACATGTAAAACATTGACCATAAAAGCATGGAGCATTCTGATTCTACATTTCATTACTTTATGTCCAAATTTATTGCAAGAATAATAAAAAACATTGAAAGATGGGCACTTTTGCGCATTTGGTTGTCTTACATGTGGTCTTCTAGCTTCATTTCTTTGATTCCAAATCTTCTTGTCATTGTTCTTCTTATCTTCAATCTTCTTTTTAGTATTTGATGTTTTATTTGACTTTGAACTCTGTCCAAAACCAAACCGTAATCCATCTTTGTTTTTAGAGACTTTCTATCCTGCAATCATCTCATCACACTTTGTAGCCGTAGATTTGAATTTTTCTTCATTACTTCTTTCTTTTTCCAAATCTGATCTTAGATTTACCACTTCTTTCTCAAGCATTGTACATTCCTCTAATTTTTTTTTCACCATTACATTCAAGCATTCTTCAATTCTCTTATTTTCTTCAACTTGCATTTTCAAACTAGTGATGGATTCATTTTCTTGCTTCAGTTCCTCACTAACTTCCTTATGCCTTTCTCTGAACTTCTTTATTTTCTCTCTCAATTTTTTGATGCATTCATTTTCTTCTTTGATGTTTTCTTTCATATCTCTGTAAGAGAGGGGGAGCAACCACACCAAGGCTCTAGGTCACAAAGAGCTGAGAGCGGAAGGATACCCTAAATTACCCCACTCTAAAGGGATGTTTTGGGATGAGGACTAAGAATGAAGAGCACTATGAAGTACTTTTGTCACTCTATAGACCCAAAATTCTATTTGGGGATAGATGATCCAATTTATGGAGTCTGAATTATATCTTAGATAACTCTATATCCAAGGATGACATCATGAGTATAGGATGACAATGCGGCACACTGGTGTCCCTATGGACTGTTGGCATCTGTATGACCAAAAAATGTAAAGTACAGTAGTAAAGGATAGAAACCTAATTAATAGTCTAGCTAGTTGATTTTAATTAAAAATATAGAATGATGATGTACAAAAAGTAAGTACATAAATAGTATTTAACAAGTATATGAGAACTAGGGTAATGAACACCAACTCACTAAAACGCTAGTTCACCAGCGAGCTCCATGCACACATTCACCTACACACAAGCAAGAAGGGGAAAATATTTTTGGGGTTGTATAGGTGCATGCCTCAGTCAGACCCTCGCTTTGGTGGTTCCACCTCCACGAATATCTAGACAAGCAATGAAGCAGAAAGTATGATAAAGAAAATAAAAGAGCAAGAGGGATTGTTGAACACTACAAAACAATACTATGCTACTCTATCAAACCACAAAAGGGAGAGTGAAACGTTACCACCTCCACCCAAAGGCTCTCAAGGCCAATGAAGGGTGAATGCAAGCAAAAAACTTGGAAAAGTCACCACAACCGTAGTGGTGATGAAGGGAGGTCTCGTAAGACTCCAAACTCACAACTGTTGTGGTAGCCTCATACATACAAAATGGAGTGAATGGAGTAACCAGCTTATGTAATGCTCAATGGAGTTGTAAAAGCTACTTGAATTGTAAAAATGGAGTACTTAAGAAAATTTTGAAGATCAAGAAGTGTGTAGAGAGATGTAGTGACAGTGAAGATTGTTCTTTTGAAGGTGGGATGAGAAGGAATAAGCCATTTTCAGGTCAGTTGGTTGATAGAAGGATGTTAAAATTCATCCCCAATGAGGAGTGTAACGCCTCTACCAACTTCAGATGCAAGAATCCATTAGGGATGGTAGCATGCCGCATAGATGTTCATGTGTTGTGCTCGCGTCCCCAACACACAAACAAATTTCAAGTGGGTGGAAGGCAAGTGGCTGATGTGGAATTTCACCTTCAGATTTAATTTTCTAAGGTGAGGGGATGCAAAAGGGGAATTTATGCAAGGGGTGAAAATTCACTCCTATACATTTTTCCCCCACTTTAGTGAGCACAAGTATCGATGAGTGTTCAATAAAGTAGATAAAAAAGTTAGAAATGTACATGTAAACCGCTAAGGAAGTAGACCGTGATCTGGAGAACTCGAAAGTGCAGGGTAGGAAAAGGACTCTATAGGTATACTCTCCTAAGGAGGTTAAAAAAAAAGGACTCCGTAGGTCCATAGAACTATGAAGTTGCATAAAGTACACTGAAGGCCCTCAGACCAATGATGGAAAAATCCCACAGGATGTAAACACCTCATAGGCCCACAAACTTGCAAGAAGGAATTCCCTCAAGTACTCTCTCATGAAGGAAGCCTAGTGTAAGGAGACTTCATAGAGTCGAACTGGAAAGCGGCTTCACAGGTGCACCTGCAAAGCAACATGTTAATCTGTAGATAAAATATGTTAGAAAACACAAAGAAACCATGCAAGCAAACAAGTAGACAGTCATGCAGAAATTGAACAAATTGAAAGGATTTCAAAGGGGTCCCTTGAGAACCCTTCAAAAGAAGAGGGGTCCACTCAAGGGATGCACTTTTGAAAGTGAGATAGTGTCTTTTGGAAAATCGATTCAACATCAAGGAATTCTTTTGAAAGATGTTCACTTCATCAAGGAATTTGAAAGGAAGAAAATGCTCCCTCATGAGGGGGAGGTCAAGGATTCTCTTGTAGGAAAAGTGGCTCCCTCCTCAGAGAAAGTTCTTCAAGTTATTTCTTTGTGAGCCCATGACAAAGGAAACACACTCCATTAGGGGTCCAAGTTGAGAATACAATTTTTGAAAAAATGTTGTAGGGATTTTCAAGAAAAGATTTGTTGCCAACAAATGCATTTTTTGAAAATCAAAACATTGTGAAAGTGATGTTGTCACATATATGAGGGACAACTCAAGAAAAAAAGAGAGAAAGATAAAAGAGAAAAAGAGAAATATTAACATCATGAACAAGAGACATAGGGGTGGTTTGATATTTCATGGTTGGAGCTACTCATAAATATATATAAGTATATTAATAGTATATTAATGAACTGTCATCAATCCCCTACTATATCAGACCATGTGAAGAATGCACGAGAAGAAAAAGTAAAAATAAAAAATTGGGTCAACATGGAAGGGGTGCCTAAATTCCCCAAACACTTTGCATCGTCCCTAATTTGCCTAAAATCAAAACACATAACAAAGGAAGAATGATGAGACAAATAGAGGAAGTTTACAACACATAATCACTCCTATATCCAAGCACCTACAAGGGTGCCAAGGGTCATCTAGGAACACATAATGCAAGCATGGGGGAACACATTAACACAAACAAACACCTAATCTAAAGGTAAAGAAGAGGCTTCCCCCTAACACTCATCGACCAAGAGTTCGTGTGCTTCCCAATCTAGATCATTGTATGAGGAAGTTGGACGATCTTGCAATGGTGGAATATTAAGGAGAGGTGCTTCCGACCCTCCTGCAACAAGGGCTAAGGAAGAAGGCCCTACAAGGTCTTCTCCACTAGGCTCTTGTGGAGCGATGTTCAACAATTTCGCGAAGATCACTCGCAAGGTCGGGACCTCATCCAAAGAGTTGAACATGCACTTTATGGGACTTCCATGTGGTACCTCAATGGATAGGGAGTATGATGCCTGAAATTCACTACTTGGCTCATCGAGTGACTCAAGAGAAGTTGGAAACTTAGGGGAAGCCAAAACTTACTTCGTCACTAGGACAAAATAAGCTAGCATAGGACAACACTTTGAAGAAGGTGGGATCCTCTTACACCCTCCATTGCTAGAAGGGCCAACCTCCACTTTCTGCTTCGTCAGAAGTTGTGAAATACCAAAAAACAAGGTAAGAGGTGCGAAAGAGGAGGAGAAAACCATGACAGACACCATCGAGGTATTCAAAAAATCCATGAGTTTAGGAAATGGTAGGATGTCAGGGAGGGACATCAAAAGAGGTGGCTCAACCAAAGGAGTGATAAACACCTGCACCTTTTTAGGATCAGGCACACTCACGCTCACAAGGGGAGCCAAAAGTAGAGGAAAGGAGAGAGAAGGATGCATCTGGAGGCCTTGAAATAGGGGTGGTCGACTCCTCTTCCTTTCTCTATAAAGTAGCCCACTCAATTGCCAGAGCCTTTCACCACCGCTTGTGCTCATGTGCAAGCCAGTTTGGACGACTCTTTGAGCTAGATTCTAAGAGCTACAAAGGGATATAAGGCTCCTGCCCAACAATATGAGTGTCCATCATAGCCATCTTTGATGGAGGGAAAAACTCTTGAATGGGAGTAGGAAGAAGAGGTTGAGAAACAATGGGCGAGTCATCTCTAGTGCCTCGATGGTGGGCCTCTTCCCATTCATTGCTTTAGGAGTAAGAGTGATAGGAGGCCATGAAGGTTGAGACATAGAGAATTCCCTACAGGGACCCTTTCTCCTACCATACAAGTAGGGCCAAGGTCTAGGAGGCATAGTAGGAAGATCCGATATCCTAATCTTAGCTTTGTGCCAAGCAGGCACCATTAGACTTCTCATGCGGAATCCAAGAGTAGAAATCCAAAATTATTCTTCAGAAAGAGGAGCAGAAGGGGAACCTTGAGGATGGGAAGACCTCTCCTTTCCCTTTCGAGAAGAGGAGGCATTTTGTTACTGCACTACCAGAGTGGTCACTTTCGATTGTCCCTTACCCCTGGTCTTATACATCATGTAGTTTTAGTAAAGCAGGTCCTTTCTCAAGGGAAGCAGACCGACCGAGGTGGGCCAAAAATAATCTAATGAATAGCAGGACACCAATGGTTGATATTCGGTATCATGAACGACTTACACAACACCTTCGTGGGAGAATTTTAAACACTTATGAATGATATAAGTGATTCCATTGATGAAAGCTAGTCAAGGTATGCCTAACTTCACCCTGAACAAATTAGATTTTGGGATAACATCAAAGGTTGTGTTCACAACCCTAGGTCCAACTAGGATGAAAAGAGTTATTGATCCATACATCTTGAGAGAGGGGCCATTGTGCATACGAATGTTAGACTTTGTTTCTTCATACTCCTCCCTTTGTAATGAATTGAACCATAATGTCTCCTCTATAATAACAATCACTCAGCTTGCAAGGTCAACTAAGACCCCTATCACAATGTTCCCATTGAGTTGAGTGAGAATGTAAAGGGGAGAGGGATTGTTATTCAAGGGCATGTCCTATGAGGTGAATGTTACATTTGGCGAGCTAGTTGTAGGTTGCGGGGAAGGAGTAACCATGACCATGTTAATGTATGCTGAGGGCTGCATAGAAGAATTAGAGGGTTCAATAATTAAGTTAGCAAAGTAAGATGGAAACAAGTCCATGTATATCTGCAACTCACTATTGGCTTTTTCCACTGATTTATTCACATTTTGTTTCATTCCATCGAGATGAATGGTACTGTCATTGATGTGATCCTGTATCTTCTGATGCAGGTGCATACAATGTTCAGTATCATGTCCATCAACTCGATGGTACTGACAAAAGGCATTTTCATCATACCAATCAGGATAAGATTCCTTGAGAGGTTGAGGGTTTTCTAAGGTTATGATCTTATCCTTCAATAATTTCTGCAAGATGGAAGAATAAGATTCCACTAACTTTGTAAACTTTCTATTGCATCTGAGGCCACTATCATTCATCGCAGGGACTACATTTGTAATAGCCTTACCTTTTCCTGAGATCGATACAATAGATTTTCCTTCTGAATGGGAGCATGAGAAGGATCCCCTAAACTAAACTATCATCTCCTGATATTTTCATAATGTAGGACACAAATTTGCAAAGGAAGGGTATTTCATGAGGGAAAACTTTTCTTGCCAAGGTCTCTACAAGTTTCCTATGAACACCTTCTACACATCAGAATTGGGTAGCAGGTACGAGATTTGTTAAAAGAGTGCTTGATATACCACTATGAAATTAGTTATCTTCTCGTTAGCTTGGAACTATTGAAGAAACTGATTTACAAGCTGATCAAATGAAAATATAGAATTGTTAGGCAAGGAACAATACCACTTGAGTGTTGTATCTTTGAGGGATTGGGGAAATAATTTTTCCATCAATGCGTCATGATGGAAGAAGTTTGTACACATGGCATTAAAGGCAGACACGTGCATTTGTGGGTCCCCTTTGCCACCATACTTCTCAAACTTAGGAATCTCCATTCCTTGAGGGAAGGGAGTGCTCAAGATTGCTACCGACAATGGGTTATGTTGGAAGAAAGGCTAAAAGATAGGCTGGGAAGAGGCCTGGGAAGGGATTGCTAGCTAGTTTTTCATTTGACCCATGTTCTAAAGAAGGACATTCAAAATAGGTTCATAAGATGAAAAAGGACTAGTGGAACCTCTAGAACCATCATCGCCATAACCACCTCCAGAGCCACCACTATGACCACCGTTGGAGCCTCCACCAGAGCCACATCCACTACCAAAACCAACACCATGGCCTCTACCAAAGCCTCCTCCTCCAGTACCACATCTACTACCAAAGCCATTGCCACTCATTCCATCGGAGGCCCCAATACTAGGGGTAGTAGGAGGGGTGAAATTGAATTGAAAGGGTGTTTTTCTCACCTTGAGAGTGTTAGGCCTTTGGGAAGTAGAAGAGACATTGATTGAGAGTGTTAGGCCTTTGGGTAGTACCTGATCTAGGCTTATATGAAGGGATATAAGCTTCAGCTAGATCGACAAGGCCTCATACAAATTCTAAGCCTGTTCAATCCTTCCCTAACAAATGTCTCCCCTTGCTAGTAATCCTAGTGGCTCTTTCCATGCTCGGTACTTTGTATAGATGATTTGCAAGGTCTTACAATCTATTATCTAATGCCATAAGGTTTTCCATAGGAATACACACATCTTTATTGTCTACAAATGATGGAATAGGAGATACTGGAGGGGTAGGTAGATGAGTGGTTTCTTCTGTGAAACCCATCTCATCAACATAATTCATAGGAAAACTAGTTGTATGGTCAGTAGCTATACCAGTGGAAAAATTGGAGGTAAAACTAGAAGTGAGCTTCGTCTTCTCCATCGGTAAGTGTCACATGCAGAAGTTGTGGACTGGGTTATGATGCTCATACACCTTCACAACACTTAGGATTATGACAACCACTAGATGCGAGGGAAAAGTCTCAACATAGGTAAATGGATAGACGTTATTCACATTGGGTTCACCAAAAATGTAAGAGAGGGGGACCAACCACACCAAGGCTCTAGGTCATGAAGAGCCGAGAGTAGAAGGCTGCCCTAAAGTTTACCTCACTCTAAAGGGATTTTTTTGGATGAGAACCAAGAATGAAGAGCACTATGAGGTAATTCTGTCACTTTATGGACTCAAAATTCTATATGGGGCTAGACGAGCCAATTTTTGGAGTTTGAGCTATACGTTAGACAAATCTCTTTGTCTGAGGACGAGAGCATAGGTTTGGGATGATGGCATGATGTGTTGGTGTCTCTTTGGTGTGTTGGCATTCGTATGACTATAAATTATAAAGTACAACAAAAAATGCTAGAAACCTACTTAACAGTCTAGCTAGTTGATTTTAATGAAAAGGATAGAATGATGAAGTACAAAAAGTATGTGTAGAAATTATAAAACAAGTAGATGAGAACTAGTGTAATGAACACCAACTCACTAAAATGTCAGCTTGCAAGTGAGCTCCATGCACATGTTCACCTACACAAAAGAAAGAGGGGAAATTTTTGGGGCTATATAGGGACCTACTTCAATCAAACCCCCGCTTTGGTGTTTCCACCTCCATGGATAGCGAGGAAAGCAACATAGTAGAAAGTATGATAAAGAAAATAAAAGAGAAAGAGAGACTATTGAACACTACTAAGCAATAATATCTACTCTATTAAACCACAAAAGGGAGAGTGAAATGTTACCACCTCCACCCAAAGGCTATCAAGGCCAATGAAGGGAGAATGCAAGCAATGAACTTGGAAAAGTCACCACAGCCACAACAGTGATGAAGGGAGGTCTTGCAAGACTCCAAGCTCCCAACTTTTGTGGTAGCCTCACACAAAATTGAGTGAATGGAGTAACCAACTATTGCAATACTTAATGGAGTTGTGAAAGCTGCTTGAATTGTAAAAAATGGAGTGCTCAAGAGAATGTGGAAGATCAAGAAGTGTGTAGAGAGATGTAGTGATAGTGAAGATTGTTCTTTTGAAGGTGGGATGAGAAGGAATAAGCATTTTTTGGGTCAATTGGTCGATAGAAGGACGTTATAATTCATTCCCAATGAGAAGTGTAATGCCTCTACCAAATTTAGACACGAGAATCCATCAGGGATGACTATGTTCCGCACAGACGTCCATGCACCGTGCTCACATCCATGACAAATATTCTCTCATCAACACATATGATAAACTCCAAGTGGGTGGAATGCAGGTGGGTGATGTGGAATTTCACCTTTGGATTTGATTTTCTAAGATGAGGGGATGTAAAAGGGGAATTTACACAAGGGGTGCAAATTCACTCCTATACAATCTCTATTTTCATCTTTAGTCTTTTCAAGATCTTGAAGGGAAAATTTGAGTTCCGAATCTTTTTCAAGCATGCAATATTCTTCTATGAATCCAATTGTTGGAATCTCTTTTGAAGGAATACGAAATTTTCTATCAACCATGTGTTCAACCTCAAAGACCTTCCCAAAGTGGTTAAGGTCCTTCCAAGGAACCAAGCTCTGATACCAATTGTTGAACACCTAGAATACTCAGAGGGGGGGGGGGGGTGAATCAGTATTCTCTTAAACCATTCAAACATTAAACATCCAATTACCAAAGTATACTCAATAGCAATAAGGAAATAAATCATGAAACATTCACAACATCACATAACACATCAACACTAGCATGTTTACGTGGAAAACCCAAAATGGGAAAAACCATGGTGAGGGTTAGCTCACAATATATTATAACTGATTGTAGTGTCAAAAAATATCATTGTGTACATTTTCACACTTAATTTGGGAATAATTAATGTTGAAATGAACTTAAGGTCACCTTAATCTAGTGTTGTAATGTGTTGTACACATCCACATTGGATTTAGGGCCCGTTTAAGCTAAATAAACCCAACTTTTCCTTGATTTAATGTTTTAAAGTGTATTCATTTATACCTTCACATTAAATTTAGGGCCGCTAGACCTAATGTTTCCTTAATCTAGTGTTGTAATGTGATGTACGCATTCACATTAGTTTTAGGGCCCTTTTAAGGTAAATAAACCTAATTTTGCATTAATTTGATGTTGTAAAGTATATTTATTTACACTTTCACATTGATTTTTGGGCCCTCTTGTATTTATTACCTTTATATCATCATTAATGGGCCCCTAAGACCCTATATTATGCATCTTGAGGCATATTTCAACCAAAATCCTGACATGGACCTGAAATAGACTTAATTTCTTAACTACCTAACACTTTTCTCTCCAAAACAACCTAGGCATGGGACCCATACGCCAGGTTGGGTGTATGAGTCCCACCCAGGTGGGACCCATATGCAAGGTGTAGCATATGAGTCCCATTTGGTTCCCTTTTTTTGAGTTTTGAGCAAGAAATTAGGGTTTTAAATTCAAATTTTATGAATGTCAACTTGTGGGATCTAATAAATGGGATATTAGATGGATTTCCTATATAAACAAGGTCTCAAATCATTATTTCATTAAGCATTCATGATATCAAGTCAAGCACTCAAGAGTTAAGCATTCCAAGACTTTACAAGATCATCAAAAGAGCATTCAAGATCATTTCTAAGGCATTCAAGGGAAGATGCTTCATCGTTTATTGCAGCAATTCAAGATCCATCATCATGTCAAGGATATCAAGCATCAGGCATGTTATTGATCTAGTGTTGTGATGTTGCATTCATGATCCAAGGTCAAGCATTATTCTACACTTATCTAAAGATCTAGATCTACATCCTTCATGGCCATTTCATGTTGGATTTTTGATTTTCAAGACATAATTCAAGGTATCATTTTTCATGTTTCATGTTTCATGTCCTTATTTCATTATCTCATCATTTGGTTTAATTACCTAAAAGGGGTTTGACCTAGGAAAACCCCTATCCTCTAACAAACAACAAGTCTTTCTTCTCTTTGATGTGTGGTTGCAGATCTAGGTGTCTTGGAGCTTGGAGATCCCTTGAAGATTAGGTTACAGGCTTGGAGAAAGTATTTGAAGTTTTCCCCTTATTTGAAAGGTTGCTAGCTTCACAAAAAGTCTTCTATAGGTCTGAAATCAGAGTTTTAGATTTGGAAACAAATTGGAATAGAAAGAGAAACCTTTAGAAAAAGTACACTGGGATTGATACGCCACTTTGGGCGTATGAGTCCCAATATAGCCAATTTTACAGTTTTTGGAGCTTCAAAATCAGCACTATCAGATTCCAGTTTTGGTGCAGAATATCTAGTTTGGGACTAAATTTCCTAGACTAACGTATGAGTCCCACTACCTTAAAATTACCATTTTTAGCATTTCTAGTCCTCATTCAAGCCTCTATAGGTTCCCAGGTGCACACCTTTGATCTCTTGGATTTATGTTTTAATTTGGTTGCATTTCTAGGTGTTTTATTCAAGTCTTGCATATCATTGAGTTTCATAATTAGGTATTGCATTTCATTAGTATTTCCAAGCCCTAGTGTGGTGGTGAACCCCTCTTTAGTTCATAATCAAACCCTAGGACAACCCTATTGTGAAATATCTCCCCTGTTTCTTCATTGGATTGAGATCTCTAGAGTTGTCCTTGAATGAGAGTGAGTGAAATTTTGTTGTTCTATCTCCTAAGCATAGAAGAACAAAAAAATTCTTCTTTTCATTTTGGTGAACCTACATTTAGAACATCATAATTCTGATTTAGAGTGCACCATCATCCTAGATCTTTCTTCCATTAACATTGCATTAGGGTTTGCATTAGTTAATTGGTATTCTAGGGTTTCTAAATCTTGCATTAGTGAAATTTCATATAGGTTGCATTTTTGCATGTAAAATCATTGAAAATCATATAAAATATGCATTTCCACTTAGGTTACAGCTCATACAAACTAAAAAGCATAAAAAATCACTTGAAATTTTCTAAAAATTGTGAAAAAAACCCTAACTAGGACTCATACGCTGCTCTAGGTGATTTAGTCCTAGTCCATATTTTGAAATACCTTTTACATCATTAAAAACCTCATTTATGTGCTTCACAAGCTTGCTGGTAACATATAGTATCAATCTGGAAAGTTTTAGTAACCTCTATTTTAGGTACCTAGTTCAAATCGTCCATGTAGTGTAGTTATCTTTTTTTAAAAATAAAATAAACAAAAAATCATTTCAGTAGTAAAACTCTTCAGATATGTGGGCCATTTGTTTACATTTTTAAAGAAATGCATAAATTAGATAGTTTACTTTTGCATATTAGCATGTTTCCTTTTAAGCGATGTGGTTTTGATATGATTAAGAATTGATTACATAAGTATAACATCCCCTTTTATGAGTTCAATTTAGAGTACAACAATGAGGTCATTAAGAAACATGTTAGTAATCCTTCTACCATATTTCATAGTAGTTATGAGAACATCTTAGAGCAAGTGGATCAAATCATTAACACAATCCTTAATATTACATTACCTATTGGTGAGGATGGTATGATACAAGAAGATACAAGCATAGACAATCATGAAAGCCATAATTATTCTTCTCTCGATACTTCTACTAGTGATGAAGGTATCTTGGTGAAAGAAGATACAATCAATGAGAATCATGAGAGTCCTAATTGTCTCTCTCCTCCTCCCTCCTGGGAAGATATTATGAAACAAGAAGATGAGATCATAGATACATTTCTAAACATCACCTTACCTAGTCTACAATCATCCCTTGCTTGTAAGAATATTTTAGTAAAAGAGGATGATATCATAGAGAGCCATGACAATCAATTTTTTCCTTCTCCTAATATCCCTCCTTGATCCATTGAGGATAGGTTGGTGTTAGAATATGCACTTATTAATAATCATGAGAATCTTGTTCCTCCCTTTGCTAATGCTCCTACCATTTGGAAAGATCTATTTGGTAAGCATGAAAATAAGAGCTGTACTTCTATTGATGCCTCCCCTACTTGTGATGAAGCTACTTTACAAAATATAACCATGAAATGTGATGAACATCTTACAAGCTCTCCTACTAGGGTAGATAGTATGTCACAAGAGAATGAGACCTTAGAGAAAAAGGATAAATTCATGAACAATAATAACAATCAAATAGATCCTTCTCCTAATATCCCTACTATTGATAAACAAGACAATCTAACCATTGATAACTCCCTCATTTACAATGAAGTCATTTTAGAAGAACCAACCTTTGAATGTCATGAATATCTAGCTTGTAGTTCTACTAAAAACTCTCCTCCTAGGGAAGATATCATGGTGCAAGAAAATGATAACATTGACAATAATGATATAGTTCCCTTAGATGAAGATGATGAAGTAACATTAGACTCTCTTTCACTAATGGAAGTTAATAATTCAACCTCAACTCATCCTTTACCCACCTTCACACAAACCTCAAACTCAAAACAACCTCAAACTTATCCTTTACCCACATAAGAATAATGTTTTGCAGCAACTGAGTCATAATACCGTTGCTCATAAATATAACACTAGAAACAACCCACAACCAAGACAAACAACTTCAATATCCCTCCCATTGCTTAAACCTATCTTACTAGGTCCTCCTTGTTTTCCTCTACAAAATGGAAAGGAGTATGATCTTGTTGAACAACTAAAGAATACTCCTGCTAAGATATCCTTATGCGACCTTACTCAAGCCTCCCCTCATTATCAAAAAATGATTAAAAGTGATTTACAACAAGTTCCTAACATGCAATCAAATGAATTAGTAGCCCAAATTCAAGCTATAAATTCAAACAATGTAGACATTACTTTTCATCACCACGAGCTACCTCTTTTGGAAGTAAGAAAGAAAAATGATGCATTCATGATAATAGCTATCCATAATAGGTGGGGAATAAAAATAACCCTTGTTGATAATGGCTCCACCCTTAACGTGTGCAGTGTAACCCTTTTAGATAAACTTGGCATGGATAAATAAAAAATTGAACCTAATTCTTTATCTATTCAGGGATTTGACAATGTAGGAAAACAACTGCTTAGATTGACTACTGTAGACACTGAAAATTGACCTAGGCCTGCAAGCTCTATTTCTTGTCGCTTTCCTCCTACCTTAATTAAAATATTTAATTATGCTATTCGGTCCATTTTTCATCTATTAATTAAATAATTTTTAATTATTTAATTAATTCGAGTCTCCTTATTCTTCCTGATTATTTAAATAAATAAATTTTATTTATTTATTTACATGTGTCACTAATTATCTAATGTCCTATAATTAAATAAATTTCTTAATTTATTTAACTATTTGTGTCCACTAGTTCTTCTAGACTATTTAAATAAATAAATTTTGTTTATTTATTTAAGTACGCCAATAATTTACATTTTCCTCTTGTAATTAAATAAATTCTTTAATTTATTTAATTATGGCCACATGTCATTTTCCCCATTTTAAATAAATAAATAAATGATTACTTATTTAAAATGGTCAAATTTCCTTATTTTGGCTAAAGGTGGGAATTTATTGCCTACTGTCATTTGATTCTCCATTTTTGAATTAAAATTGTTTTTTAATTCAAAAAGATTCCTTTTTGCATGTAAAGGTAAAATGAATTTTATTAATTTGATTCCCCTGCCTTTTTTTAGTCAGCTTGTCTCAACTTTCAATCTAGTCCATCCACTCGCCTTTCGATCTCTTCTGTCCATTCAAAATTGCCTTTTCTTATAAAATGGAAATTTTGAATTCATTTTGGCTCTCTCAAGCATTCACATGAATTTTCTCGCTCTCATTCTACTCTCATTTTCTCTCATACTTTGCATATTTTAGAGTCATTTTCATAGTAAAACCCTTCAACACTTGTGTAGGACATGGCATAGTCTTAGATTGCTCACATAAATATGAGGGAAAATCGTTATTCGCAGCAAGCTAGAAGGTGTAATGGAGATCAACCATGGAGATTGAAGATTTGGTGTAACGATGTTTCGTTTTATTTTCATATTTTCTCCTTTGCACACTATTACTTCTTTGGATTTTGGTTTTATTGCTTCTAATACATAAACCATAAAATTTCCAGTGATAAATTTGGTGAACCCGACGTCCTTTTGTGCATTTTTTTTTGTTTTTGTATGGTTTTCTGTTTCTATTTTGCAGCTACAGGTTTGCAAGTGACGCATTTGAATCCTCCTGAACCACATTCGCTGCATCGCAACGTATACGACAAAAGAAATGATGAATTTGAAACATCGAACTGCATTAGTGACCTCTAGTGACGCATTCGACATAATTGGGATGCATTTGACAGGTATTATAATGCATTCGCATGATTCTGACACATTTGTCTGCAAAAAAACACATTCGGCTGGTAAAATTTGACAAATTTTTTTGTGACGCATATGCTCTGTTGTAACACATTTGTCTGCTTAGTTTTTGTATTTGATTTTTCTTGTTAGATTGATGCATTTCAATCATTTTAGTCTTTTTTGTTTTTCTTGCATCCTTTAGAGTAGGATTTTTTGGTTGCTAATGTCTAGTTGTAGCGTGTGGCGTTAGAATTTTCATGGGTAAAAGGAATTTGTTGAAATTACTAACATGTGGGTTTGTAGCACTCGTAAGTCAAAGACATATATCCAAACTAATGACATGTGATTTTGTAGCTACGTTTGTCAAAGACTAATCTTTCAAACCATTTGTTTGTGATTTTTAGTTTAGGAACATTTCCATTGGTGCACTAAAATGAACCTTTGTTTCCAAGTGTTTGATTGTGCTTGAAAGTGGTAGGTGATTATGCTCTCACCTTGTGAAAACTTGGTGATCAGAAAACCATACCCACTTTATTTTTTGTAAACCCTTAAGAATTAATAATCAAAGTATCCTCTCCCCTTGCGCTTTCACGCGATCCTGGGTCTAAGAGAAACAGTTATTATTTCTAGAAATGGGCCTGGCTTAAGGGAAAAAGTAAGCACCTTAAGGGATGACCTGACCGGTAACAGGATAAAGCCAAGCCACTTCTAGTTGGAATATAAAATGGGTGCTTGAGGAAAGTTCAAGTACCATGAGTGCGGATGTGTCACACAGATGGAGTAGTACTCCCATAAACCCTGTTGAGCGTAACCTCTTTAGGCTAGAGTGCCACCTAATTGATGATTAATCTCTCGCCCCATGTGTGGCCACTCGAACAGATGCCCTAACTAGACACCTATTGTTTTAGAAGCTAACCATTTTCAGTCGTTGCTTGGTATAGTGCAGGGTCCAATATCATGCCCGTAGATACTCACTACTAACTCCCTTGAGTAGAGATAACAATTATTGGGAAGTGACTACCCAAGGATTTGAAATTGGTGAGCCTGTAGAAGTGTGTGCAAAGAAGGGAGCATGTGCCACCAATCTTCTAAGCTATCCACTCTCGAGAAGGAGAGGTGTTCAGCACCAATTTGGGGTATATTGGTGGGCTATACCAAGTATAAAAACCCTTGGCCTATTAGGATCATGCTTGTCTCATGTGTGTTTGTTTACACTAATTTTTTTTCTTTTCAAGTGCTTGCTAGAGTTTCAAACAGTATTCACCACATTTACAATTCTGGACAAAACATTCGACCTTTCACAGATCAGATTTTCTCTCAATACATTAGAAAACTTAATTTTTACGACCTGTGACACAACTATTGAAACACATCTGCTATCCTGGAACACATTTGAAAATCCCTGAGGTGCAATCGCTCTGTTAAACTGCATTTGATTGCATCGCGACACATCTGAATCTCACAAAACCGCATCTGGCAAACTCTGTTGCATTTGCCAATTTCATAGCCACATTCGCTTAAACCGAAACACATCTGAAATACTGCAACACATTTGAGGTCTCAAACGATGCATATGCCTGACAAAAACAAAACCCTGATACAAAGCCGAATCTGAGTGTAAACACTGTAAACCTATTGTCAAACAATTTTTCCAAGAGGACTTTGTTGGAAACCAACTTTGAAATTGCTAAAAATCTTTATCATTCAACCATTAGTTTGTATTATTGACCATAGGATTAGTCTTTCAAATTTTAGTTGCATGCATTAGTCTTCATAATCATAATCTCTGGCATTAGTTTGACCCTAGGTTTTCATCTTTGCATACTTCAGATTAGGTTAACCTCATGACAATTTGCAAAATCATTGCTTTCAAAACTAGGTTATCTTGGACTTAATCATCATTCCTTGTTTCAGTCATTGTCCCTTTTGGGAGAATTTCTAACAAAACAGTCTAGTTAGGAAAACTTACTAGTCATCT
The DNA here is from genome assembly GCA_007258455.2 of Sequoia sempervirens. Classification (NCBI taxonomy): domain Eukaryota; kingdom Viridiplantae; phylum Streptophyta; class Pinopsida; order Cupressales; family Cupressaceae; genus Sequoia; species Sequoia sempervirens. The sequence goes on along the minus strand of VDFB02281492.1, from coordinate 772,702,031 downwards.
TGACCTTGTCACTTTGTCATTTTCAACAAGTCCTTTGGTAACCAAAATCGAAAAAAAAGACTAAGCTTAGAGTGTTTAGGTATCCTTTTCTCCAAATTGCATTCTAGTTTATACCTTGCAAACTTTATTCCCAAAAATACAAAAATATTATTCATCCTAGTCATCATTTTGAACCTAGACTTTGCATTAGTTGCCTCTTTAGTCAACATAATCATCTTAGTCCTTATTTTTCACCTTTACGTCATCATCATCCTAGTCATAATCATCACTTTAGCTTTTCGGCATTACGCATCTCCTTAGGAAAACATTATCATCTCGTTGCATCATCAACTTTTATCACACAAAAAGAAAAAAAAAAAAAACATAAACTAGTGTCATACTCACATGGTCATTATCTTCATTTGAGCAATTTCTTTTGATGGTAGAAACAAGACTTCAACGAAAGAAAAAATAAATGGCAGACTTTGGACAAGACTTTGACAACAACACCAACATCATCACCAATTCCAATGACTAGATTTTTGATGACCTGTTTGGCAATTTGAACACATAATCTTCCATGAACGTGTCAACTTCCTTTCAAAATCCACTTTTTGAACAATTCATACAAAGAGACCAAAATGGACAAGTCTACGTTGAAAACTTAGAGGCAGCAACCCAAAATCCTGAATTCACTTCGTTTGTGGAGGACTTGGTCTTGAACGATCCTAAACAATACCTCACTATGCTCTTAGACCAAGGTGCAAGATTACCAAAAGGCTTCAACATTAATACCATATGACTTGTCTCTCCTAATAATATGACACAAAACACAACATCCCAAAATGACAAGAATAATACCTCGACCAATAACATTACCGTTACTATGCAAGTTGTCACTACCACTATTAATGCGACATCTAGTGGCACCATAAATCAAAAGGCCTCCTCTTCAACCAATACGACATCTACAGGAGGAACATCTACTATGAATGTGCCTACAATGTACACATCATCTTCATAAATGATAGGAGATACCTTTTCACAGTCCATGTCTACAATGTCCACATCATCTTCACAAATGATAGGAGCCACCTTTGCGTCCACATCAGTAGGCACCACCTCCTCAAATCCTATGTTTGGCTCTTTATATATGACAATGGGGGCATCTTCATCACATCCTCATGGTGGAACCCCATTTAATCCCTTTGGATGAAACTCACGACATGTTTTCATTCAAGGCCCTCAACACAACATTAGCACATCATCGCAAATGAACATCCCACATGGACAAGGGAACAATACGCATATACCACATGGGAACTTTCAAGGACCTAACACTACCATGCCACATGGGCACTTTCAAGGACCTAACACTACCATGCCACATGGGAAATTCTTTCAACATGCACAAGGCACTCAAATGATGCAACAAATGCATACCTTTGGACATCAAACAAGTTAGGGGCCTCAAATAAAAAAAAACATGGCTGGGTCACATATTCCCACATACTCGTCCCAGATTCATATTCAACAAAAAATTCCCACTCACAACTGGCAATATCAACAAACACCTAATTAGAACATACCATACTTTTAGGAAACCAATGATCCCATTATACATGCCTTGCTAGCAAGAGTGGATGACCTTCAAAAATAGATGGAAAATATGAAAACCTCTGACAAGAAGACGCAAACGCAATACGACTTATGTCCATATCATTTTGATACAACTTTGTACATGCCACCATTTCCACATGGTTATATGGCTCCAAACTTCAACAAATACAAGGGTAAAACAAATCCACTTGACCACATCAGAGAGTTTGTAACAAGTTGCATGGATATTGCTCATGAGCAAACATATCTAATGCAATTATTTCCTAAAAGCCTTGCATGACTAGACCTAGAATGGTTCTATACACTGCAACCCATAATTCAATCATGGAAAGAACTTGTTGAAAAATTTGTGAAAAATTACACATACAACATTGACACAGACACCTCCAATACCAATCTATGCCATCTCACACAAGAAGATTCAGGTGAAACCTTTTTACCATTATTTCAAAAATGGAGGGGCCTAGCGAGTCACTGTCATATAGACATACTTGAAAAGGAAAAAGTGGACATGTTCATACAAACGTTATTAGGCCCACTGAAAAATGGCTTGTGTGTTCATTGTTGTACAACTTTTGCAGACCTAGTTGAATGAGGTGTCCAAGTTGAACAAGCCCTCATTGTTGAAGGAAGACTAAAATTTGGTCTCAGAAACACAAATGCAAACCCTCCTTCTACTAACAAAACTAAATTCTGGGTTAAGAACAAGCATGTCACCAACGATGGTGTAGTCGATGCTAAGGCTGTCAACGCTATGGGTCCTATGATTACTCTAAAAGGGACACAACCACAAAACAAATAGATGATGACACAAACCTATGTTGCTAATGCTATCCAGAAAAATCAGAATAACCAAGGCAACTAAAACAATCAAAATCAAAGGCAACCTAGACAACAAGGATAATTCCCTAGAGGCCGCACATACACCCCCTTGGGTGAACCTATTGAAGAAGTTCTCAAGAAATTCCTTCAGAATGGTGTCATCACACTTGAGGACCCCAAAACACATGAACCTGGGCAATTTAAATCATCTTGGTGGGATGATAATGCATTTTAAAACTTTCATCAAATAAAAGGACATAAAACTTCTTCCTATAAACAATTGAAAAATCTAGGTCAAGACCTTATTGAAAAGAGTATTGTTGAAGTCGGTGGACCACAATTTGCTTCTAATGCAGACCATACAATACATAAAAACCCACTGTAGGATCATGGTTCTGGAAACCCTTCTACGTCAAACCCTAATAACAATAATCGTGCCAACCATGCCCATATTGGATATGATTATTCTGGAGGACCTATCATACATCACATTAGAACAACTGATGAACATGTCTACACAGTCACCATCAGAAAGGCCCTTGAATGCAATGTCACCACCTGGGCCAGAAAGGTCACCATAGCCGACCCTTCTCCTCCTAACAACCACAGGTAACAACAACAGGCCTATCCACTTCGCAACCGCAACTACGTCCACATAACAAATAGTTCCAACCTAAAGGAAACTTTAATCTTTTTGACCAGCTTGGAAAAACACCTACACCCTCTATCCTTGAGTTGTTACGCATCTTGCCTGCCCATAAGGCCATCCTAGATAAAACATTACAAGAATCCTCTATTTCCCAAGATATTGATGCCAGCCAATTCGAAGCCATGGTAGGATATCTCATGACTCCCCACCATATCACCTTTTCTAAACAAGACTATTTGTCATCCAAATCCAACCATAATGATGCCCTTCATATCGAAGTTCTTGTCCATAAACACAAGGTTAGACGAGTCTTAGTAGATGGTAGAGCTGGACTGAATATATGTTCCTTAAAATTGGTCAAGGCACTAGGCTTTTCTGATGCTTGCGTAGACGCCACAAGAAGCATTGTTATTAAGGCATATGATGATGAAGAACATTCCTTTCAGGGCATAATTACACTCCCAATTTAGATTGGGCCAGTCATTGTTGACACCACTTGTCAAGTTTTGGATTTGGACCTCCCATACAACATTTTACTTGGTCGACCTTGGATCCATGCACTGAAAGCCATCCCCCCCACGTATCACCAATGTTTGAAGTTTCCTTTTGAGGGCACTGAGATTACTATATATGGAGACCCTGATCCGTTCCAATATTGTACCAACTTACGTGGGGTATCAGAATGTCAAGTTCCTATCAATAGGGAAGCTTTGACATCCTTGTATTCCAAATTCATTAACCCCTCAACACTCCTGAAGTCTTTTGCCTCTTCATCCACCACATCTACTTCTGCTTCTTCCACCACCATGACCGCTTCCATAACACCTACCACTTCATTTATCAACCCAAGCGTCTACCCGAGCTTCCAAATTCAGGACCAAGGATGTGGAGAATACAAGCTAAATACGGCCTATTGCATAACTAAGATGCCCAAGTCTCCCTAGGTCTATGGAAAACTTTACTTTAGAATACAGACAAAAGAAATCTTCAGGGTTCCTCCAAATATAGTTTTCATAAAGTGGGGTGAAATGAGTCAAGAGGACACAAATGATATACTATCCTGGATTTATAAAGAACCACAAGATTTGACTCCCTTGCTAGTAGCAATATATGGAAAAGGATATGATGGAAAAAGTGGTCTTGGCAAGGATAAGAATGGAAGGCATGAGCCATTATCAGTTTTAGAAAGACCAAAACATCTTGGGTTAGGGTTAGGTCCATGAGAATCTGGTGATCCAAGTACCAGTGTGCTTCCATGTGAATTAGTGTATGCTTCAGACTGTGTTGAGACAACTAAGGACACCTCCTCTGAAATCGACTCTCACGAATGGGAATTTGGATCTCAGTGATCCTTAAGTGACTATTGCCTTGACAAATTATTCCTTGAACTTGGCGAGCCTACTTTTGAAGAACGATTCTGAAAAATGTTTAAGATCGATACAACACCAAATGATGCCAAGTCTAGATCATATTATATTTCCATTCGTCCTAGCCCCGACATACCTGCCCAGTCAACCCAAATTGATAACCATCATGCAAAATCACTTGAACTATCACTTGCCACTACTGACCCTGCCACTGATGCTACCCCCTTTGTCCCTTACTTCGCTGGTGAGTATGAAACAAGTGAAGGAGAATAATGGATAGAATTTTACATAGAACCAGATGATGACAACTTTATTTTCAATGTCTTGGTGTCCATTTACATGCTCTTTGCTTCATCTCCTCAATTTGAAAATTCTGATGATGGAATATCCTTAGTTTACCTTGACCTAATACTAGAACCAACAAGGCCCACCATTAATGGACACTTTTAAAAATGATGAGGCTCTAGCAGAATTTCTAGGGTTACGTGAAGGCATTCCAAATGGGATCACAAAGCTAGATTTACCATTGACTTGGATTGTGCTGTCTATTTTGGGGAGACTATGCCATCCTCTAGTTGGAAAATTAAAAAGAAAAATAAAACAAAAAATGATACGCCTCTAGGTGAAAATTGAAAGGCACCTTCTGACGACAAAATAGTAAAAATAAAGGACGTATCTAAGGGTGAAAACCTCCTTGAGGCACCCAAGGGTGGATGATTGGACTTTCTCGCCGTAGATAGAGAAAAATAAACAATGCTTGCCGAGGATACCATAGCTATTAATATAGCTATTGTGGAGGACCCCAAAATGGTTCTCTTTGCAGCATCATTAACATAAATTGAACTGCCAACATTTCAAAAGTTTTTCTTAGAACACAAGATAAACTTTGCATCGTCTTATGCTGACATGCCGGGATTAGATCCTGAGTTAGTATTACATCACTTGCCATTATTGCCAGATGCTAAGCCAGTAAAACAAAAATTGAAAAAAATGCACCCGCAAGTTGCATTGCTGGTTAAAGCTAAACTCAAAAAATTGTTGGATGTAGGTTTTATCAGGTCAATTGACTATATAGAATGGATATCCAACATCGTCCCTATCACCAAGTATACTGGATAGATTCGTGTATGCACAGACTTCCGAGACGTCAATAAAGCATTTCCTAAAGATGATTTTCCTTTGCCAAACATTGACATCATTGTGGACCTTACAACTGGATATAAGATGTTTTCCCTTATGGATGGTTTCTCTGGTTATAATCAGATTCATATTTCCCATGAAGACCAACACAAAACTTCTTTTACATGCCCTTGGGGTACATACTATTGGACTGTAATGTCGTTTGGTCTTAAAAATGTAGGCCCTACATATCAAAGAGTAATGACAACAATATTCCATGACATGATACACACATTAATGGAGGACTATGTGGATGACCTTTTGGAAAATTCATTGACAAGAAAAGACCATATTTTAGTATTAGACAAAGTTTTTAGGAGGCTAGAAGAGTATAAGGTCCGATTGAACCTAAAAAAGTGTGTTTTTGGTGTAACATCAGGCAAGTTGTTGGGGTACATAGTCTCCCGTAGAGGCATTGAAATTGACCCCACTAAATTCAGAGCTATATTGGATATGCCTCCTCCTAAGGGAATCAGTGACCAAAGAACACTACAAGGTAGGCTTCAACCTATCATATGTTTCATTGCTCAACTCGCAGATAGGTGCCAACCATTCCAGTATCTCCTACGCAAAGGGATCCCCTTTGTGTGGACAGAAAAATTCCAAGAGGCATTCAACCAGATCAAACAATACTTATTGTCACCTCCAATTATCATGCCTCCTATTCAAGGAAAACCATTAATTTTGTAGATATCTGCAACTACTTCAGCACTGGGGGCATTACTAGCAAAAAATGACTATGAAGAAAAAGAAAGAGCCATTTATTATATACGTAGAACACTGGTGGGGTATGAGATAAATTACATACCCATTGAACGTGCTTGTTTGGCTGTTGTATTTGTAGCCCAAAAATTAAGGCATTACATGTTAAACCATAAGATATACGTGGTAGCCAAGATTGATCCCTTGAAGTACCTATTGAGTTGAGCAGCATTGACAGGATGTTTAGCAAAATGGGTCACGATCCTTAGTGAATATGATATTCAATATGTTGAGAGAAAAGACATCAGAGGATAGGTAATAGTAGACTAGCTCGCAGATGCACCAATACCGGATAATCATCCTCTTACAACAGATTTTCCAAATGAATATGTATTTCACGTGGAATCCCAACAACCTTACTTTGATGGATCTCATACTAATCATGGATCAGGAGCTGGAATATTATTCATTACTCCACAAGGAGACTCCATCCCAAGGTCATTCCGCATTGCATTTCCGTGCACCAATAACATGGTAGAATATGAAGCACTAATTACAAGACTTCGAATGGCTATCAAATGGAAAATCAAGAATTTGCAGGTCCTCGACAATTCTCAGTTAGTTATCAACCAAGTCAATGATGAGTACGAAACCAAAGGTGAAAAATTAATTCCTTATAAATGGATGGCTGATAGTTTCCTGACATATTTTCGTAGGCTATCCTTTGAATTGATTCCAAGAACACAGAACAAGGCTATTGATGCTATGGCAACAATTGGATCTTTGCTTGATATTCCCAACAATATCCCACAATTTGAGTTTTTGGTTGAGTAGTTATTGGTCCCTGCTTATGATGTCCCCAAATCAGAAATAGGCTGTGAGCTTTTTGGTTCCAGTTCCCCCTGGTATAAGGACATTTTTGACTACCTTTATTCACAGATCCTTCCTCAAAACCTTTCCAATAACCAAAGAAAGTCCTTTATCCACAAAGCTGCATGTTATACCATCATTAGCGACACCCTTTATCGCCGTAGCTTCGATAATACCCTTCTCCATTGTCTCGACACTAATGAAGAAAAAGCAACTTTATAGGAAGTACATGAGGGTATATGTGGGTCCCATTCGAGTGGCCTGACCTTAGATAAAAAAATTATGAGACTTGGGTACTAAAGGCCAACACTAGAAAAGGATGCACTGGAATTTGTAAGAACATGTCGCCAATGTCAGATTCACAGTGATTTGATTCACGCTCCAGCACAAGAGTTGAGGCCAATCACTTATCCTTGGCCTTTCACACAATGGGGACTTGATCTCATGGGAAAGATTCACCCTACATCCTCCAATGGACACAAATTCATTATCACTGCCACTAAGTATTTTACTAAGTGGATCGAAGCCATTCCACTCACTTACATTACCAGCAAACAAACCTCCAAATTCATCCTCAATTATATCATTTGTCGGTATGAAATTCCACAATCCATCATCATGGATAATGGTCGTCTCTTAAAAAACCATGAGGTCTGGGAATTATGTAAACGTTTCCATATTAGCCACCGCTTTTCCATGCCATATTACCCATAGGGAAACGATCAAGCTGAGGCATCTAATAAAACCATTATCAAAATTCTTAAAAAGACTGTCAATGATGCTGGCTGTGACTGGCACATCCAACTCAAACTAGCTTTGTGGGCATACCGCACAAGCATCCATACCCCCACCAGTGCCACTCCTTTCACCCTTGTCTTTGGAGCCAAAGCCATCTTGCCCATAGAGGTTGAAATTCCATCTTTGTGAGCCTCCATGAAAGGCCTCATCACTGATGAAGAATACAAACAGTCAAGGTTGCATGAGTTAGAAATGCTAGATGAATGCAGACACAATGAATTGAATCATTTACAAGCATACCAAAATCACCTTTGCAGAAGTTAAAAAGGTGATGACTAGGAAGTTTGACATTGGTGACCTAGTTCTCATGTAGAATCCCAAGAATTAATCAAATAGGGAGAAGCCATGAAAATTTGAGCCCAATTGGTTGGGCCCTTACATCATCGTAGCATCATTTGGTTCCAAAGCATAACAATTAGCTACTCCCGAAGGTGAACAATTGACAGAGCCAATCAAAAGTTTACATTTGCACAAATTCTATGCATAGCATCAGAAAGCCTACTTGAAAACCAATTAAAAGGAAAAAATACAAAAAAATTGAAAAATACAAAAAATCGTCACCTTGATGAAAACCTGGCAAACAGGGGTCCTGGTGACACCAAAACAAAAAAAAAAAAAATTTGATGAGAAAAATAAAGAGAAATAATTCATCCAATAGTGAAAACTTGGTAAACAGGTGCTTTGGATAAGTACCATGGTGAAAACCTGGCAAATAGGTGCCATGTGTAGTCAGTCATTGTTGTGCCATCTACTGTCACTCTATCTACCTTTGTCCCTAATAAACATACTCTTTTTCGATATTCGTCATAACAATTCACCCCGACATCATGATATTTCCGTCCATGGCTGACAATGGTTGAAATCAAGTCTTGCATACTGTCCACTGTCCATGCTAGTCATACCTTTTCTTTACATTCCATTTTTCCTGGCTCATTCTCAACTTGACTAGGGGAAAAATTTTATCATGAGATTGCGGTGGGTACCGCACGTGATCCTGACAATCATAAAATGTCTTGAAAAAAGACCTAAAAATCATAAGATGTCTTGGAAAATGACCTAAAAATCATAAAATGTCTTGAAAAAAGACCTAAAAATCATAAAATGTCATTAAAAAAGACCTAAAAATCATAAAATGTCCTGAAAAAAGACCTAAAAATCAAAAAACATCTTGAAGAAACTATGAAAATTTCAAAAGACAGAGTCATGTCAGTCAACAAAGTCACGTCAATTCAAGTCTTGATTAGTATTTGTCATTGTCGAACTATGTTGTCTTTGCGCATTTGCTACGTAGGCAAGGCTCATCTTCGAGCCCCCGAGACATTAGGTCAGTCCTAGTAGGTTTGTCAAAATAAATCATGACTCAATCTTTGGTCAACAAGACAAAGTCATTGGTCATGTCGAACTATGAGGTCTCTAAGTGTATGCAAGGCCATTTGTTGATAAGCCCCCGAGGCCACACTAGGTCAATCCATTAGGGTTCATTACACGATTTTCTCACACACATGAAATAGTATTTAAATTTATCATGGTCTTTGTTCAAATTCGAACAAACAATCTACCCAAGAGAACTTTTGCAGTCTTTCAATCAAGCACGACAATCATCTTGGCATATCAAAATTGGTCAAACTCAGTCAAACTTAGTCAAACCAGTCAAATCTTGCTTATTCTTCAGATGTGTCCTTCTAAAGGATAGCCTGCCATTTAATCATGCCCTACGATGTGTCCTTAGGCATCGTCATGGTCATCTCGCATTTTGAGGATTCTCACAACATTTGAGATACATTCCTCTTGATGTCAACATCATTCAGGATGTGTCCTTCCTAAATTCGACAATCTTGACATTGTCATTATTGAGGATGTGTCCTTCTTGAACTTGACATCAATTCAACATCTTGACATCGACCTCGTTCGGGATGTGTCCTTCCCAAATTTGGTATCCCTCTGACATCGACGCCATTCAAAATGTGTCCTTTCTAAATCTGACATCTCAACATCATTCAAGATGTGTCCTTCTTGAACTCGACACCAATATGGAAACTTCATATTGTCAACCTTGGTATTTTGACACCAAGACATCCGACATTCCGCCACACTTGACAAACTTGACAAAATTGACATTTTGACATTCAGACACTTGGCAAGCACTTGGCATTTAATTTTATGATGTTTTTTTTGTCTTTTGGAAATCATGATGCTAGTTCCTCGAGGATGTCCTAACAACAAGATTTAGAGGAGCAATGACGTTTCATGATTTGTCTTTCCTATCTTTATTGTTTGTGGTTGATTATGACAAAAAGACTGGGGCAATCACTCTCTTAGTATGAGTCATGATCATCCTTGTCCACGATTGCTTGTCTCATGTGATGGTACAACCTTGCACACCTTGGTCTACGTCATATCATGGTGTTTGTTGGCCATTACAATAATCTTCCCAATGATGATAAATATAAAAAATGTAAGCATGAAAGTTGGTTCCCTTATCATTTTTTTGTCTAGCTTTCTATCTTCATCATCCTTTCTCTTCCACGCTAATATCCATCCCCTTCCAAGCTAACATTTCTTCTATCCTTCATCCTCTAGTCTTATCATCCATTTCGAGAGCACACTCATGTTCTTTGAACTCACCTATCCTCTTGAGGGGGCCTACACAACCCTCCTCGTCATTCTTCTTTCACTGGGGCATATTTCTGAATTAAATTTCTTTGACACAATGTGATGAACTGCATTATGTCAAAGAGGGGCAAAATGTAGACAATGAAAAATGTCCTAAGCCTGCGAGTGTCATTTTTCTTCATTCTTGTCCTTCGATAATTGAATAATTTTAGTTATTCAATTATGTTTGATCATATTCCTCTATTAATTAAATAATTTTTAATAATTATTTAATTAGTTCACTTTCTAATCTTTATTCTATCCTGAGCAATTAAATAAACTAAATGCGTCACTAATTTCTCCCTCTTCTTCAATAGTTAAATAAATTATTATTTATTTAATTATTTTGTCACCTTTCATCTATAGTTAAATAATTACCATTAATTATTTATCTATTCATGGTCCTTTAATTCTTCTATAGTTAAATAATTATTAAAATTATTTAACTATCCCATGCCACCTCCCCTATTAAATAATTAATCTAAATTAATTATTTAAGGTCTAATTTTCATCTCTCCATTTAATTAAATTGATAAATTTAATTAAATTCTCCTCTTTTCATTTTCTCCAAATAAATAATTTGAATAAATAATTTATTTTCTACTTGTCAATTTCCTCCACTCTCTCCATTTTTGAATAAATAATTTAAAATAAATTATTTATGCACCACCTGGTCAAAGGTGCTTTGTCATAATCCCTTGTTATAACATTTATTTCTGTCATAGTCTGCATGTCTTGCATGTCTATCATAGTTGTTAGGCATCATAGCCATCAGCGTCATAGCTTTTCCATGCATGGCATATTTTTGGTGCATCAAAGCTGGACCGTTGATTTTGGCATCTTTTCTGAGACTTAATCTCAACCATCCATTTCGTAACATCCCTCTCATGCATTCCCATCCATTGATCTTGGAATATTTCTAGAAGATTAATCTGAACCATCCATTCGAAAGGTTTTCTATAAAAACAACCTTCCTTCTCCATTTTCACCTTAACAGCTAATTGTCTCCAACTTTCTTGCTATCATTTATAGGTTTTGCACAAGTATTTCAACAAATTTGAGGGAAAAGTTGCATAACAAGAAGAAGGAGAGCAAGAGAAGGAATCAACTACAATATGGGGAGTGCTTTATTTTGTTTTCTTTCATTTAGATATCTCCATTTTGTTTGTATTCTCTTGTTGATGTGGTTTAATAGCTTAGTAGTGTTGGATGCCACTTTGTCTATGCTATTTTATTTTTAACCCCATCTCACAACTGCATTACCTATTACAACTTTGGAAAGGCCACATTACAAACCCCAATACATGTTATGCCTCATGATCTTTCATACAACCTCCTTTTAGGAAGACCATGGATTCATGAGATGCACACGGTGCCCTCTACCCTTCATCGTATCATGAAACATGTGTATAGAAAAGTGTACACACTCAAAGTTGACCTTGACCCAAATAGTTGTTTGAACATTGATAATGGCAAGGAAAAACATTTGAAAATATTAACATGAACTACACAAGTGGAACCCGTGCAATAGAAAGACAAACAAAAACACATTGAGGAAGTCACAAAGCTCTTAGAAGATGATTGGGGTTCCTTAGATTTCACACAAACATTGATGGGAGAATACAAGATCATAAACAAAGACTCTAAAAAGGGAAAATAAAAAGTGGTAATGTCAACACAAAATTCAGAAGACCCTTCAAAATCATTTGCCTCAACCATTTTAGAAAATGAAACAAATTACATGACAAAATTTGATCTACTTGACTATGAACAATCATTGAATCCAAAAGAAGTGAAAAAGGTTTATGGAAAAGGGTACATGAACTTATAAAGTAACTTAGATATAGTTGAAAAGGATGTGGTGCTAGAGAAAAAGGTATTTGTGTCCGTATAGAGCCTCACACACAAGAAAAGACTAGTGGTTTTGGTTATTGTCCCTCGAAAGAAACAAAAAATCCTTCACTCAATATCAACACTCTTAGAAAAGATTCTTCTAAGGTGACTTTAACAATAGTTTACCCTAAATTGATAGACACTAGTGGTCTTGATTGTTATCCTTTGAAAGAAATTAAAAAATGCTCGCTTAGTGTTAATGTCATCACGTAAAACACTAATTATTTGAATTTGTTAGATTTTACACCCTCCTATAAAGGAGAACAAAATATCACAATCTAAAGAGTCTTGTGTAAGTATGAAATATTTTACTAAGCAAGGGATATCTTTGTCACAAAATATTGAAAATCCTCTACTTTTGATCAAGAGAGTATATTGATAAGACTCCTCCAAGATCATTTGATATCTCTCCCTCCAAGAGAACGAAAGAAATTTTACTACAAACATTCATTTTGTGCATATCATATGGTTCATGCTCATTCTACTAGTGAATGTAAGGCTTTGAGTAACAAAATTCAAAATCTTAAGGATTGTGGTGCTCTTCCTTATGTTGAGCACCTAGTTCCTCTTTTCATTTTGGCTCATCCTTGTCCTACACTAAGTGGGGGCAAGGGGTTAGGTAGCCTTGTCCTCGTATGTCACTTGTCATTGTCTCTTTTGGCTAGTTGACTACCTTTCATGTACATATAAGAGCAAGCTTGGGATGTGGAAAACATGCCTTAAGTTGGCTCACATGTGACATACTTATTCATGATGTAGTTTGATTTAGAAACATATGAATGGACATTGGGATTTCCAAATAAGATCTCATATCTTCTTCTACTTTAAAGCAATTTCTCATAGAAATGGTGTTAGCAACCACTTTAAAGTGGGTGCATACATCGACACTCATGTTTCACTGTGTGATTTTCTTTCTTCTTGCAATGCATCCTCTTCTTGGTTTTGTCATTGGGTTTGATTTACTCCGAGAGCATGATATCTCTTTGATTTTTCCTCTCTTGGAGAAATTAGGCACAATGTTCCCTAAGAAGAGACCTTACATGAACTAAGAAAAATCCCATTGAACATACCATACACTATTTCACATTCACAACAATCGTTATATGGCCACCTTGCATAACACACTTTGCATGCCTGTGGAGCCATCTTTTTTGTTCTTGAATCCCAAGCATACGAAGCTTTTCTTGCATCATGAAGATTGAAGTTCACTATTGTGTGGCGCCTTATCAAAGTTATTAAGAGGTATAACTTTGGTATGGTTTTGAAGTGAAGCCCAACTAAGGCATGACTTTCCCATAGCCACTCATGTGTGTGTGTGAGTGCATACCGATCGTGTGTGTATGTGTCTCACCTCTTTGGATTACTCACCTAGCAGATAGCGTAAAGTTTCGTTGTCATAGAGTGAGTGTACATTTTTAGAAAAACAACTCAGGTTTGATCCAATTCATGTTGGAAAAACAGTTGAAGCTTGATCCACCTCATTTTTATTTTTATTTTTATTTTTTTTAGTTATTGACATTGCATGTTTGCATTTCTTGATGTTGCATATTATACACCTTTTTGTGTGTCCTTTTTGTGCTTATGTCAGCTTGATATAGGATCTTGGATCCTGGGGGCTTGACCAGGGCTTGACCACCTCCTCGATCTCTGTTATCCTAGACCATCCACACTAATATGATTATACCCCTCTTGAATGTCTAATTTACTGAGTTTGAAGCAAGTTCATCCTCTCACTAAAGTGAGGGCTAAATGTAGTGTTAAAAAATATTGTCATGTACATTTTCACACTTAATTTGGGAATAATTAATGTTGAAATGAACTTAAGGTCGCCTTAATCTAGTGTTGTAATGTGTTGTACACATCCACATTGGATTTAAAGGGCTCGTTTAAGCTAAATAAACCTAAATTTTCCTTGATTTAATGTTGTAAATTGTATTCATTTACACCTTCACATTAAAATTAGGGCCCTTGGACCTAATGTTGCCTTAATATAGCATTGTAATGTGTTGTACACATTCACATTGGATTTAGGGCCCTTTTAAGCTAAATAGACCTAATTTTTCCTTAATTTGATGTTGTAAAGTATATTTATTTACACTTTCACTTTGAGTTTTGGGCCCTCTTTTATTTATGACCTTTATATCATCATTAATGGATCCCTAAGACCCTATGTTATACATCTCAAGGCATATTTCAACCAAAATCCTGACATAGACCTCAAATGGACTTAATGTATTAACTCCCTAACACTTCTCTCTCCAAAAAGGCCCTCTGGGACCCATACACCAGGTGTGGCATATGAGTCCCATTTGGCACCTTTTTTTTGAGTTTGGAGTAGGAAATTACGGTTTTAAATTCAAATTTTCTGAATGTCAGCCTGTGGGATCTAAAAAATGAGATATTAGATAGATTTCCTATATAAACAAGCTCTCAAATCATTATTTCATTAAGCATTCATGATATCAAGTCAAGCACTCAAGAGTTAAGCATTCCAATACTTTACAAGATCATAAATAGAGCATTCAAGATCATTTCTAAGGCATTCAAGGAAGATTCATCATTATTTATTGTACAACAATTCAAATCCATCATAATTTCAAGAATATCAAGCATCAAGCATGTTATTGAGCTAGTGTTGTGATGTTGCATTCAAGATCCAAGGTCAAGCATTGTTCTACACTTATCTCAAGATCTAGATCTACATCCTTCATGGCCATTTCATTGTAGATTGCCAATTTACAAGACATTATTCAAGGTATCATTTTTCCTATTTCATGTTCCATGCTTCATGTCCTTATTTCATTATCTCATCATTTGGTTTAATTACTTAAAAGGGGTTTGACCTAGGCAAACCCCTATCCTCCAACAAACAAGTCTTTAACACCTTTATAGTTACAAATAGAGAAGCTCACATACATAGAATAATGGAAATAGAACAAGAAGAATACATAAAGTAGTGACACCAAATATACACGCGGAAAACCCTTTCAGGTAAAAAAATTCCACCCTCCAAAAGCACAGTACTTTCTCTATTACTTCAAATAATGGTTACAAGATATCACCGAGTACAATATTCTTCGACAAGTGCTTCAAGAAGAACACCTATTCTGGAGTGGTATTGGAAACACTTCGCTACCTGCAAACAAACTATGCATTCTACAACTCAAGGAACTCAATAAATAGAGTGATACAAGATTCATGAAGCATCTAGAAGGTGAGGGGCATCCAAATCCACATGGAACAATTTCCAATGCCTTAGACATGCATTTGGACACATGTGACATATTCCCTTACACCCCTTACAATTGTAATACATGCAAATAATATTCTTCCAAGCTTGGGTGCCTAGAATATGCTTAAAATAGGCTATGAAAAATGCCTTACACATCTTACAGTTGCCATAGAATTTTTCATAGCTGACAACACTTATAGTTGTAAGAGAATTTGTCATAATTGACTAAAAATAGCCAATTCTCTTACATCCTATCATAACCCAAATTCGGTGCCAAATTTCACCCATGCATTCAAATATGCCTTATGATACATCATAAAATATGGCATATGTTATAGATTCCAAAGTGGGACGCCTATGTCTAGTTGGGATGATGATGTGTCATCCAGTCACCTCCAATGGGGATGCCACCCAAATGGTGGGTCCCAATATGTGACATGACACCATAGGCAATTAAATAATACAAATAAATACATTAATAAATCAAATTAAATTAATATTAGGACTCTAAAGTTGAGACACCTTAATCCCAACATTCTTCCACTTGGCGAAGACCTGCCAAGAGTCATATGAAATAATCTGCTTAGGGACCCATGGCTGATGGAATTAGAAAACCATTTGAACTTCTTCATTCTCACTAGTTTTGTCAGTGCATCTGCAACATTTACCAAAGTTTCAACCTTCTCCAATTTCACCTTTCCATCCTCTACCATATCACGAACAAAATGATACTGAACATTGATGTGCTTTGTTCTGGTATGGAAGGCAAGATTCTTTGCTAGAAAAATTGCACTTTGACTGTCACAACAAACATTAATATATCTTTCATCTTAACCAATATTAGAACACAATCTCTTAAGCCAAATGGCTTCCTTACAAGCATGAGTGGCTGCCATACACTCTACCTTTGTCATGGACAATGTGACTATAGCATGCCTCTTACTCATCCAATTGATATCACCACCAAACATCGTAAACACATAACCACTAGTGGATCTTCTACTACCAATGTCACCTGCCCAATATGAATCCACATATCCTCGAATGCTCACAAAATTCTGAGGTTCAGTAGGATAACCATGAAAGCACAATGAATACTCAAAAGTACCTCGTAAATATCTGCACAATCTCTTAACCGCATCCCAATGCACCCAGCCAGGATTAGCCATGAAACAAATAAGGAATCCCACTACTTGGGAAATGTATGGTCTCGTACACACCATCACATACATCAGACTTCCAACTGAACTCACATATGGTAATTTGGTCATGTCCTCCATCTCAATAAGAGATTTTGGACATTCATTCACATAAAGCTTTGTCCCTTGCATCATAGGAACAACTAACTATCTACAATCTACCATGTTGAATCTCTCCAACACCGAGTTCACATACTTGATCTGGCTTAACCAAAGATTTCTATTAGCTATGTCTCTCATGATTTCCATTCCTAGAATGTACCTCGCTTCACCTTGGTCTTTCATCTCAAACTATGTTGACAGCTGAAGCTTCAAATCTGAAATCATACTTTTACCATTCTCATTAAACAACATATCATCTATGTATAGGACAATAATGAGAATGTGACCATTATTAGTTTTAAAGAATACACAATGGTCAGATTTAGATCTTTGAAATCCCAATGACAACACATAGGTATCGAAATTCTCATATCACATTCTAGGAGACTGTTTCAAACCATAAAGAGACTTCTTTAGTTTGTGAACCAAAATTTCTTTTCCTTTTTCAATGAAATGCTTTGGTTTTGACATGTAAATATCTTCCTCCAAATCACCATGAAGGAATGCTATCTTCACATCCATCTGTTCCACTTCTAAGTCATATGCTGCTACAAGTGACAATAGAAGTCAAATAGATGCCAACTTCACTACATGAGAGAATATCTCCCCATAATCAATTCCCTTCACCTGAGAAAACCCCTTAGCAACCAACTGTGCCTTATACTTCTCAACACTACCATCAAGAGCACACTTTTTCTTGAAAACCCATTTACAACCAATAGGTTTACGTCCAGTAGGAAAAGGTACTCAATCCCAAGTCTTGTTTTTCTTTAATGAAGCCATCTCTTCATCCATGGCTTGCAGTCAGGAATCTAAATCATTCATACCCATTGCATCTCTAATAGTCCTAGGCTCATCAGCATTAGTAATCAAGGAAAAAATGCAATTGGAATCCAATAATGAATACCCAAACCTTTCTGGTTTCCGCTTAACTCATGTAGACCTCCTCAAAGGCTGAGGTTGAGGTTCTCCTTCTTCAAAAATTTTAGAGCTACTTGAGCTCTCCTTGTCATCAGGTCCATCAAGAGTGTGTAGTTCTTTCATTGGAGTAGGTGGAATCTGAACTACCTCCTTTTTTTGTTTCTCTTCTTTCTTTGGTTGCAACTCAATAGTAGAAGGTTTCATCTCTCTAAAGATCACACTTTTTCTATAGAGAACCTTCTATGCTTCTAGATCCCAAAGCTTGTACCCTTTCACATTGACACCATAGCTGATAAAGATACACTAAACAACCTTGTTTTCCATCTTTGACCTCTTCTTAGTCGGAACATGAGCATAAGCTTCACAACTAAATACTCATAGATTTATCATTGAAGGATTTTTACCAGACCATGTCTCCATGGGTGTCTTTCCAACAAATGCTAATATAGGAGATATATTGATCAAATAACATGCAGTGGCTTTGCTTCAACCCAAAATTTTTGCTCAAGGCTAGGACCACTCAACATACTCCTATCCCTCTCCATCAATGTTTTGTTCATCCTATCTGCAACTCCATTCTACTGTGGAGTGTAGGGAGTAGTCTTATGTCCCTCAATCCCATGCTCTTTATAGAAATTTTCAAACTCTATGAAACAAAATCACCACCATTATTAGTCTTCAAACACTTAATCTTTCTGCTAGTCTAATTTTCTACCAAGGCCTTAAACTCCTTAAACCGACTAAATACTTCAACTTTACTTCTAAGGAAATATACAAATGTCCTTCTACTATAATAATCTATGAAAGAAACAAAATATACAGATTTTGATAATGAAGGAACATTTATAGGAGCAAAAACATCTGAATGTACATAATCCAAGACCCCAAAATACTTGTGAGAACTAGAGTAAAAAGAAACATGGTGCTCTTCTCCATATACACAATATTCACAAAAGTCAAAATTGAGATTACAATCATTAAGGCCTTCAACAAGGCTCTTATTTTTTAGGGTTCTAAGACCCTTCTCACTAATGTGACCAAATCATTGGTGCCATAACATTGTCTTCTTTGAAAGAAGTCTCATTTTCATGGAATGAGCACCCTTAGGTACCCAAAATGCACGAGCAATAGATGTATCTACAACATGCTTCTTCTCTACATGATTTAATGGTGAGGATGAAGAATCCAAAGATCTCTTATTTGGTACATCAAAATAACTATTACACTATACAATGCATGCATCAAGCCTTAACAAAGTGCCAATACGAACACCCTTAGCCAACACCATAGTGATGTGCAAGGTTGTTGATGTCACTTCTTGCATCATTTAGTTTATCAATTATTGAACTGGGTGTGGCTTAGAGTTGTATGTGATAAGGGTGTTTCCATAAATTGGGGGGTTTTGCACTATAAACCATGATTTTTGGTCACAGTTTAGCTTTGTCAGAGCTGTCGGGAGCTTTCAAGAGCTTTCAGGAGCTCTTAGGAGCCGACCTTAACAATAGTTTCCTAACTACTTATAAAGAATTAAACCTAATTTATCTCTTAACTAACGATTGTTTAGACTCCAATAACTCAGTTCAGACTTCACTTGACTTAATTGCAATTTATTCATGGAAGAATTAAGCTAAAAAATGAATCTACTTTTAATCTAAAACTTAGAATTGAAATGTACTTGGAAAGGAAATCTATTTACATTTGCAGAAAGGGATCTAATTATTCTTGCAGAAAATAAACATTAATCTAGAAAGCAATAATTCTAACTTCCATGAACAAATCCCAACCAAGCTTTAGTTTCATCTTTCCATAAGTCATCATCGTCTCTTCCATTAAAACTATATGCATTTTAAAATAAACAATGAATCTAATTCTATGAAAAATGATTAAATCTACAATAAATGAGTGAATATAAATATACAGTAAAGCATAATTAATTATTCTAAGAACTCTAAGAATATAGGCATTCACATTCACTAACAATGATTAACAAAGATCAATATTCCTACTTTCCAACTAAGATGAACAATGGAAAAATTAACTGAATCAAATAACACAACAAAAGTCACCTCCTTCGATTGAGTGGGCCCTGTCCTTCCTCTGGTGGGACTTAAACACTGAGATTCAAATCAACTCCTTATTTTCATTCCAATTGGCCAAAATAGGCGAGTAGTACAAAAGTGCAGATAATCCACATTACAACGCTAAAGCAAAATATTAACTAACTCCCAAACTAAAAATAAGGTTGGATATTTATAAGAATATCCATTTATTTGAATTTAAAAATTGGCACAACCCGCCAAGATGCAAAAATGGTAACAACTAAACTTAAATAGGACTAAAAATTCCATAAAGAAATCCACCACATGATAATAGTTGAACGTGAAGTTCTCAAACTAACTGAAGAAGTCAATTCAGAAACATTCATTAGGAGCTAGTTGGAGCGATCAGGAGCAAGATAGAATTCAAGTTCATTAAATAGGAAGTTTAACACATCCACCTCATAAAATCAGCACTTAATCCACTGAACATAATCCTCAAAGATATGATGTAATCAAGACAACAAAAGATATCAACTTGCATAACCATTTCATCATTAATCATTATTCAAAAGAAATACATTTAATGCAAAATATCATTTCTCATAAATACTCCAATTAGTTAAATATGAGGAAAAATAAAGCAAAGATTCAAGCATATAGTCTACTCCCAGCATAGTTAATTAATATATAATAAAGTATTTAAAAACATAAAAAGGATTAATTGAAGTGTCATTTTATGCACTCATCATTTCTGCCCCTCCTTCTTTCAACCATGTCCTCATTGTTGAGGATCTGGAAAATACTTGTTTCTACCTTCCATCTAGATAACTAGATCACCACAATAAGTCACATACTACAAGAATGTTCTTCGAAGAGTATATCCATTCTTCTCTTCAATTCTCCTCAACCAATCTCTCAAATTTTCTCCAGTAAACTACGGTGGAGCATCCAATGAAGGTGCAGGTGCTATGATCAATGGCAGTCTGAACCTCATTCCTACCCAATTTTTATTCTACTCCTCAATGACCTGTATCAAGGATCTCACTCTTGTGAGACTCCAAGTGAAGTTCCTTGGAGAGATTGGTTCTCTCCTTCTTAGTGATGTTGGAATGGTGTTGTATCTTTCTCTTGCTATAGTCAAGGCTCTATGTGGGGGAGATGTTCTTGAACACTTTTAAAAACTTCAATGCTTTTAGTCAAATTCCTTTTGTATACCGGTGCCACATTATCTCTTAATGCAAAGTATCTAAACATGACTCTGAAAGATATAGACCAAGGTGTTTCATTCCTCATTGGAATGTTCAATCTCAATTGTGCCTCTTTGTACTAGTTTGTCCTGTTATCCCACTCAATTTGGTTTTGTAATAAAGACACAAAACATCTGATTTGCAACTCCCCAATGTAAACATTTAGAAAAGACTATGGAAAATTACCAAGAATAAAGCCATCTTGAAAGTATTTGCACATCTGTTTTTGAATGGTAGGATGGCTATTGTAGAAATCCTCAAGAAATTCTCGGTCATCATCATAACTGTCTTTCTTTTCAAAACCAATAGATTAATTTTCCATTGTAAAAACCTTTCCCTCAATAATAATGCATATAGTTCTGAAGGTTTCCTAATTGATAACATTGCTGAGGACAACTCTACCACTTGTTGTAATCTTTCATTTTCCTCATCCCTCTCTTTTTCTAACTGCTGATTTTGACTTTTGAACTAATTATTCTCATGCTTAAGCTTAAGTGCTATAAGGGAGAGGTATCTTCTAGGATTTGATGAAGTAGAAGCTTCAAAATAATGCAATCTACTTGACTATTGTTTTAAATCCTCCTCTTTCTGTTGCAATTCAACTTTCAATCTCTCTATTTCTATAGCACTGAGCCTTATTGTTTCCTCTATTTGGGCTAATGCTTGTGCATTAGCTTGCTATAAGGCCCTTTCTATTTGATTCAATTGTGTTTGCAAAACATTTTCTTTCTCTATCATCTCCTTTTCTAGTTTCTTAGTCTTGGACATAGATTTTCCCATCTCTTATATTCTTTTATTTTTAACTTTTCCTCCAGAAATTGCATTCTTTTCCTTTCCTCATCCAACTCCACTTGCATTCTAGAAACTGCCATGGATTTAGCCATTTCTTCCTCTTCTTCTTCTTCTATCTCCTCTTC
This sequence comes from Sequoia sempervirens, assembly GCA_007258455.2. Taxonomy (NCBI): domain Eukaryota; kingdom Viridiplantae; phylum Streptophyta; class Pinopsida; order Cupressales; family Cupressaceae; genus Sequoia; species Sequoia sempervirens. Next base: position 772,679,843 of record VDFB02281492.1, on the reverse strand, counting down.
TTCTTGCAATTGAGGGGATTTTTGTTGTTCAGTTATTAGTTCTTTCCCTTTTCTTCTTTTAAAAACCATAATAGGTGGTGAAGAAGATTCATCAGACCCTCCAAAAGGGTTATCTTCTTTTGGCATATCAGGGGACTATTTTTTAGATGGAGAGCCATGAGACACTAGAACAAGGGATTTTTGTGGAGATGGAATTGGGGCTTCAGGAGGACTTTTGGGTTGTTTAGGAGAACAAGCAAGCTCTTGGATTTCTTCACTAATTTTCAAGGTATCTTGAGGGGCATCATGGGTTTCAACTATTTTTTCAAGAGAAGTTGTAACATTATCATCAACAACACTCAGGTTTTGTTGTTGTGATGCATTCCTTTTTCTTTTTACTCTACTATGGGTCTCTCTTTCAATCTCCTATGGCTTTTTTTCCCCTTTTTTGTTTCCTTTTGGAAGCTTCCCCTTTTTCAATTTTCAACTTTTTCATAGTGGGTCCCTTTTTAGATTTCTTTCCAATTTTTACAATGGGGGTTGATAGAAATTCCAACCACCACTCTTTCCCAGACTCTTTCTTCATGAAATGATGTTTGATAATTATATGAATGAAGCTATGGTATCTAATGGAGGAAATTCCTCTAGATTTTACCCTAGCTACCATAGAAGATATTTGCATGAATAGAAAGGTGGGAAGGTTAATTCTTGTAGAAGGTCTTGTGTTTCCATACCTTAAATGAATGAACATCTATATTCTTGGCCCAAGAATGTGCTGTACCGCCCCTCACAGGTGAAAATTTTTGTTAACCATGGTACAACTGTCTTCCATGGTTCTTCTAAACTGCTACGAGCAAATCCATTTTGGCTACCTTTATGCCACTGGATTTCTGGTCTCCTTTATGGTTCTTCATGGAATACAAACACCAATTCCTCAAAACCCACATGTCCTTTGTTTACTAGCTCACCTTTAGCTAGAATACCAGAGAGTTCACTAATGAAAATAGGGGTAACTTCAATTACTTCCCCTCTTACCCTGGTAACATTTATATGAAAGTTCATAACAAACTCTTCAACCAAATCAAATTCAAATCCTTCGTACATTTGTATGAACTCAAGCTACCCCACCTCTCTGCAACCTTTCCATTTCAAGATTCAAAATGAAGTTCTCTGGCTTTGAATTCCTTTCCTGCTCCATTTTTCCTTTTGCAATTTTTACCAGAGAAAATGGCAGATGCAACTTTTGAGTGAAATGTAGAATGAACGTTCCTTTTCAGAGATGAAACACTTTAAAAAAAATGCATTTCGTGTTAAGAAATTAAGCATTTACTCCACCTCATTCCTTGTGAACGTTTCACATGTATTAGCTAGTACTTTTGAATTATGACTTACACGATTAGCAATGATGTTGACATCAACACACACATTCCGAACTAATATGAAATACTCCCTATTACTTACATTTATTGCTGTAGTCACCTCAATATCAAATCCTTATATCTTTGTGCATATTTTGAAATGATTAAGACTTATTTATTATAACATTAATAACTATGATAAAGATCTATGCTCAAAACATTTACTTAATTTGACATCATATTAACTAAATCAAAAAATAATATTTCAAAAATGACATTCACAATGAATGCGTACCTTTTCATTAAATGAAAAAGTCAATTAGAGCATATGAATTAACTCAGTTGGAAAAAATTCCAACGAGTTAATAAAAAAGGGCTCAAAATTAACAAGAGCATTTATTAGAGAGAACCTTGGGAGCATCAAAATCCATCAGGAGTCGTCAGGAGCCATTAGGACTCACTAGGAGTCATCAGGAGACCACCATTTCTGGTTTTTATCCATCCTCTATTTTTTCTTTTTTCTTTTTTCTTTTTATATTTTTTTTATATTTTTCATTTTTCTAAGAGATAAACTGTCATTTCTAGTTTTCAATCTATCTCCTTTATTTAGAAGGTAAACCACTATTTCTTATTTTCAATTTACCTTCTTTATTTATACCTTTTCAAAAGATTATCCATAAGTACATTCTCCTATGGAGGGAATATCTTCCATTAGAAAATGTTCAACTCTATTTTGCAATTCTGCTAAAAATTCCTTTTTTGATGTAGGTTTGTGGTACATTTTCATTTCAATTGATGACCATTAACTTGCATCATCCTTCTCTCTCCATCTATTGGTATCAATTGAACAACTCCAGTTTGTAAAACTTCATCAATTTCATAGGGTCCCAACAATCTTGTATGAAATTTTCCTTTGAACTCCTGAAATTTGGAGTCAAATAACAGTGCCCAATCTCCCTTCTTAAATTGTCTTGTAAGAATATTTTTTCATGCCACTCCTTTCTCTACTTTTGAATTATTTCAGTATGTTGAAGAGATTCCATTCTCATCTAATCGGTTCAACTGTAGAATTCTATTCTTTTCTTCTTCAGGCAAGTCAATACCAACCTCCAATGTTGTTTTCAATGTCTGCAATTCAAATTCAATAGGCATTACTAGAGTTTTTCCAAATACTAATTCATATGGAGAGAATCTAGTAGTTGTCTTCTAGGTTGTATTATATGCCCAATCTGCTTCATCTAACCTTTTTGCCCAGTCTATCTTCCTCAATGGAACAGTCTTTGTCAAGATATTCTCCAATTCCCAGTTAGTAACCTCCACTTATCCATTTGCTTGAGGATGATATGGCCTTGATTTTCTATGTGTCATTTGGTATCTTTGCATAATTTCTTTCATAATAGTAGACACAAACTATGGCCCTTGGTTCGAGACTATCTCTCTTGGTGCACCAAATCTTAGCAAAATATGCATGTACAAAAAATAAGCTACTTTGTCTTCTCTTGTTGTTGGTAAAGCTTTCACTTCAGCCCATTTCGTGACATAATCTGTGCAAACTAAGATATATTGTTGTCCTCTAGAAGGTGGATCAACAAGTCCCACAAAATCAATTCCCCATTTTTCAAATGGTTCCAAAGCTATTTGAGGTTGTAATGGCATCTCCATTGTTGGTGTGGTTCTTCCCATGCATTGACATTCATCACAATGCTTAACAAAGAATGAAACATCCTTTGTCATAGATGGCCAAAAATAACTAGCTCCTAAGATCTTATGAATAGTTCTGACTATTGAATAATGTCTTCCTTCTGGCTAATGATGGAAACCATGTATGACATCATAAACGTCTATTTTAACAACACATATGTGAAGAACATGGTTAGGACACATTTTAAATAATAGCCCATTTATCCATTGAAACCTAGAACTTTCATGGATTAATCTTCTTTTCTGTTTAGGATTGAAATAATTTGGACACTTCCCTATTACAAGATAATTTGAAATATCAACAAACCATGGTGGATGAATTGATATTGCAAATAAGTGTTCATATGGAAATGTGTCATTTACTGGCTCTTGATTACCCTACAAAACAATTCTAGAAAGGAAAGAACAGCAACAACGTTATATTTACTAGGCTTATCTACAATTGTTATATCAAGCTCAGGACTACAACAACAATAGTTATCTTATGATTCGTACACCTACTACATCTTTATTCATCAAATGTTTAATAGAAACATGGTTTGTATGAATAAATACCTTGTAACAAGTAATATAATGCCTAAATTTATTGATTGCATATATTACTGCTAAGAACTCTTTCTCAGTTGTTGTGTAGTTCCTTTCAATAGGATTCAAATTTTTACTAATATAATAGATAGCATGCATTGCTTCATTTTCATCTTTTTGTCCCAATACTGCACCAATAGAAAAGTTAGATGCATCATCATGTATATGAGCTGGAACTCCCCAAACATGTCCTTTGATAATTGGAGCAGTAGTTAAGGCATGTTTAATTATCTCAAATGATTTTTGAAAATCACTTGTCCAAAGAAATTCTACATCTTTCTTGAGCAATGTAAATAAAGGTTTAGCAATTTTACTAAACTCTTCAATAAATCTTCTGTAGTAACCAACATTCCTAAGAAAAATACAAACTTTAGTTTGACTTGTAGGGATCCCAATCTTTTGAATGATTTCAATTTTCTTTGGGTCACCTTTTATCCCCTCTTTTGAAATGTGATGTCCCAAAACAATACCTTTTGTCATCATGAGTGAACTCTTTTCATGATTTAAAGACAACCTAAGTTCTTTAAATATTTGCAACACTTTATTCAAGCTCTCAAGTAATTCCTCAAAATGTTTGTGCATGAAATGTGAAGTCATCCATATAAATTTCTACACATGAGGTAGTCAAATCTACAAAAATTTCCAGGACAACCCTTTAAAAAGTTGCTGGTGCATTGCACAGTCCAAATGGTAATACTATATAAGCATTTTTTCCCCAAGGACATGTAAAGGTAGTCTTATCTTGGTCTTCAAGAGCCACTTGAATCTGATTATAACCACTAAAGCCATCTAAGAAAGAGAAATAACTATTGCTAGCTAGGTTATCCAGTACTTGATCAATAAATGGCAAAGGAAAATGATCTTTTTTAGTGGCTTTGTTTAATTCCCTATAGTCCACAAATACATGCCATTTTCCATTTTTCTTAGGAACAATAACCAATGGAGAAAACTATTGACTATCAGATATTAGATAAATAAACCCTACTTTCAACAATTTTTCTATCTCTTTTTTCACAATATCCCGTAGAGCAGGATTGATCCTTCTTTGACCTTGCCTTACTGGTTTAACATCTTCAGTATAAATATGATGAGTAAAAATAGAAGGGTGAATTCCTCTCATGTATTTATATTCCCAAGTAAATGCTTTAGAATGATTTTCCAAAGTCTGCTTCAATTCCATTTCTTGGGAAGAAGACAAGGATGAATTAATGAAAAGAGGCTTATCCCCTGCTATTGTTATTTCTTTGGTCTTATTCTTAGAATTAGATGGATCTCCAACAAGTGTATTTAAGGGACAAGTGTGCGAATTTTTCTGATGTGCTTGACAATTTTTCTCTTTTTCTTAATAGATCTTTTTAGAATTAAGATCTTGTTCCTCATATTCTTCAATATGTTCTACCAAGGTAACCATAGCTAATTCGATAACACCATCTCCTTCTGAATCCATATCCTCATCAACCCAATGTTGAGAATTTGGATGAAATGATGGTTGAGCAGGAGGAAAAGTGATAATTCCTTTTGTTTTTGACCATTAGAAATGATCATAATTCATGATCTATAGTCTATCAATGCTATTGTAGTAGCTAACCATGGTCTACCTAAGATGATTGGTTCCAAATTTTTTCTTTCTAGCCTTGAGGACTAAAAAGTTGACTAGATAATCTAGGTATGTGCAGGATCATGATGGGCCAAAAAGTGGCGATATGTAAGTGATATGATGGCCCATGTGGCTGACGACTTTTTTTTTACCCAAAATTGATGAAACGAAGGGTTTTAAAGGAGATTCTCATCTTTCCACCAATATAAATTATGCTTTACTTTGAATTTAATAAATAATTATTATTCATTTTCTATTTGAATTACAACTAAAGTCGATTGATAGGCTGATTGAAAAACATCTATAGCTTTCAAGCGGTATAACATTTTTGAATCTAAAACATGTACATTATATGCTTCACATACTATAGGATTGAAAAAAATTGAATTTCATGAAGTTTGACCAAGTTAAGGTGGGACATACAGTTTTTATATTTTTAAAATTTGTAATAAAAAATTCATAATTAATTATTTACTTGGAAAAAATTACAAAAAAATATGCATCACATCGGGACATGAGTCCTCTACTTATATCTAAAATATTATAAATTTTTTTATCATTTTATTGGTTAGGGTGGTCAAATAGACACCTACTTATTTTTTCCCTAAAATTAAGTACCACTACATTGAAATTTCAAATTTTCACCAAAATAGATTTAAAAAAAATAAAAATAAACCTAGTAGTTTAGAAAATAAATTCAATTTTCTACAGATTCCATTCTTACACATTTTTGAAATAATATAGATAGCTTATTCAAATTTTTACGTCAAGTTCCCTAACTCTAATTTTTCTGAATTTTTTGCCACTTAAGGGCCTATTTTTTCCATGATGATCCTGCACATACCCATCCCATGTATTATAGTAACCATAATATCTTCAATAACACCTTCAGGTTTAGCATTAGATTGATCGGCTAACTATAAAACGGTTGTTGTGTATGAATAGTTTCCATACCTAATAATTCAACAATGTCTAATGTGATAACATTGGTAGCTACTCCTAAATCAATGAGTACATTGGTTACCTCAATCCCTCCAATACTTAAGGTTATCACATGACTACCAAGATCATTATATTTCTAAGGTAGTAATCTTCTTGATAAAACATTAGTAAGTTTAATCCCTATGTGAATTGTAGGAGGTATTTTTTTTTTCTTCCTAGCATTTTCATACAAAGGGATTTAACCAAATAATTTATTTCTGGTATGTCTTTAATGGCTTGTAATAATGGTATCTCAATATTTATCTTTTTCAGTTCACGAAGAAGTTGAGAATCTACCACATTCATATAGTTTGGTTGAGATTTTTCAGGAGCTACTTGTTCTATTTTTAAATGTTTAGAATAAGGTGCTTGCCCAGCCTTTTGTTCATCACCAGAGGTGTGATCTTCCTTTGAATCCTCTTTTTATTTCTCACTTTTTTGATCTCTAACGTTTGGTATGAATGGAACATTTTGATTCCTTAGTTGAATATCATTGGAATCTATCACATTCATAGTAGGAGGATTTGCATTATTACAATTATTTTTTGGGTTTGAAATAGGTTGTGCTGGTAACTGAGGTTGGTTTACTTGTTCATTAGGAGGATTAGGACCTGTGACCAATGGAGGTGATTGTCCCTAAGGACACCTTGGTCCTTGATTTTTCCATGGTTGAAATTGCATTTGATTTTTTTTCCACTGAGGTTGGTTTGGCTTCCACTGAGACTGATTTGGTTGCCATTGTGGTTGATTCCATTGAGGATTCATCCATTCAGGTTGACCTCAAAATATAGGTGGTGGTTGTGTTGGGTAAGGAGGAGTCCATTGGTTTGAATTTTTCCAAGGATTTTGATTCCAATTAGCTTTAGGACCATATTTCCCTTGATTAGCATTATATCCTATATTTTGAGGCCTCTGTCCAACATAGTTAAGTTCTTCCTCTACTTCAGGTTGTTTATTCAAATGATTCTTAATTCCAAATAGGAGGTTACAAGAACTTGTTGCATGACGTTTTTCACCGATTTCACAAAGATCAACTTGATTTAATGGACACTCTCTCAAAATATGTTTACCTCTACATTTAGAATAATAAATGGATAAGGGTTCAGTAGTCTTTTTATCTCCTTGCATGTTAAGATGGAGTAAATCAATTTATCAAATTTGCAATTTCTTCTATGACTTCAGATACATCACGAGTAAGAACTTTGTTTCTTTGGTAATTTATAGTCCCTACTCTAGTCCTAGAGTAATTTCTATATATCTCAATAATTTCTTCGTAAACCTTATATTTTTGGGGTTTCCTATGGACTTCTCTAGCTCTTCTAGGATTTTTCACCTAAAAGGAGAGAGATAGGGCCCAAAAAATGCTAAGGGTTCATTCAAATTATGTTGTGTAGGATGTTGTCTAAGCTAAATGAAGTAAACTAAATGCAATTGAGTGATTTAAGTGAATGAATATGAATGTAAAACTAAGATTTAAACTATGCTGGAAAACATACTGTGATATGAAAACAATGAAGTAAATGAAGAAATAATGTAGAACAAAAAGAAATAGGATGAAACAAAGTGCACCTGGGAAATGTTGGATGAATCTGGAATGTTGTGAATGCTGATTGAAATCACTCAAATTTCACTATGGGACTCATTTTCCCAGGGTGGCGAATTAGTCCTCCTATTGGTGAAAAAGTGTTAGAAACTAGTTTCTGATTGTCGGGATCCAGAATATGACAAAATTTAGATTTTCAGTCCTAAGGTGGGACTCATTCACCATTGGTGGAAAATCAGTCCTCTCCCAAAATTCTAAAAAATCAGGAGACAACTCTGCAACACCAGATCTGGAAATCTCTGATTGTTAGGTTGCCAATGTTAATTTTGTAGGAAACGGACAAAAAACCTTCTCCAAGCTTGAAATATCGATGAGTTGATTAGAAGCACCTAGTTGACTTGTTTACCGATCTTCAACCCCAAAAAGCTTGTTAAATCTGCATACCTAGGTCTACAAACACACATGCAATAAGGGAAAAATGGTTGAGGGTTATCAAATAGGGGTTTGCCTTGGTGAAACCCCAATTTTCCAATCAAACCCTTAATGAAACAATGAAATGAAAGAGAATGATAAACTAATAACATGCAATAGCTATCAACTTACCAAACCCTTGATAATGCAAATCTTGAAGTAATGTCAATGGATGCTCCAAAGTGCTTGAATATTGCTTGAATTGATGTTGTAGAATGCTTGAATGCTTGAAATGTGAGATGTAATGCTTGAATGAATGAGATGTAAAATGAGGTGAAAATCACATATTTATACAATCTTGTGCCTTAGTTAGTCGTTTGTACCTCATGACAAGATGACATCAAGTGTTTTTGAATAAAAACTAGAAAGGAAATTTTAAAAATTTTGAATTTGGAGCCAAGGGGGACTCATTCGCCACCCATGGTGAATGGGTCCCACCTAGGACCTGAAAATAGGTGTCGGGAATTAAGTTGTATTTAATGTTTTTTGTTGGGATTACATTAAAAAATACACTTAATTAAGACGTATGAGGGCATAAAGGGACCAAATAAAGCATGAGAAAGGGATAAATAATGAAGTTGTGCCTAGAAAAGTGTGAAATATTGTTACAAGACTTTACAACACTTCAAAATAGGACTTGATTCGGGATGGAAAGGTGATTTTTAGGTGAATTATAATAAATAGAGTCTAGAAGAGTGTAGAAATGTCTTACAAAACTTCACAACACCTTCACAAGATGTCATTATTTGAATTTTAGTACCTAAATATGCATGTTCAAGCCATGTTACATTATAAAATCAAAGCAAAATAGATCAAACACCATGAAACAAGACCTAAAAGGCCATGAAAATGATAAGGGGCCATTTTTCTATGACACATTTAGCCCCCACTTTAGTGAGAGGATGAACTTGCTTCAAACTCACACTAAAGTAGCCATGAACATCGAGAGGAGGGTTCAAATTCACTTACGCTAGTAAGATGTAATGAAAACGATCAAGCCCCCAATATGAAGATCCCATGGCAAACTAAACATAAGAACAAAGGAACACACAAGTGTTGAAATGAATCAGATGAAGCTTCAATCATTAGTCCAACTAGTTGTTGATTAGATCTAGGCTAATTATTTGAAAAATAGAATGTGTACTCACTCTGGGGCGACAAAACACATGGGTATGTGCAGGATCATGATGGGCCAAAAAGTGGTGATATGATGGGTATTTGTAGGGTATGTGGTTGATGACTTTTTTTTACCCAAAATTGATGAAATGAAAAGGGTTTTTAAAGAAGATTCTTAGCTTTCCACCAATATAAATTATACTTTACTTTGAATTTAATAAATAATTATTATTCATTTTCTATTTGAATTATGACTAAAGTCCTAATTGATAGTTGATTGAAAAACATCTACAACTTTCAAAGCGGTATCACATTTTTGAATCTAAAACATGCATCACATTCTATGCTACATATAGGATTAAAATAGAAAAAATAAATTTCATGAGGTTTTGACCAAGTTAAGGTGAATTAGGACTTATGAGTTTTATATTTTTTAAAATTTAATAAAAATTTATAATTAATTATTTACTTGGAAAAAATTATAAAAATATCAATCACATCAGGAAATGAGTCCTCTACTTATGTCTAAAATATTATAAAAAATTATCATTTTATTGTGGTTAGGGTGGTCGGGACACCTACTTATTTTTTCCTTGAAATTTAAGTACTATTTTAAATTTTCACCAAATAGATTTAAATTTTTTTAAAATAAACCTAGTAGTTTAGAAACTACATTCAATTTTCTATAGATTATATTCTTACATATTTTTGAAATAATATAGATAACTTATTCAAATTTCCTAACTCTAATTTTTCTAATTTTTTTGCCACTTAAGGGCCTATTTTTTCCATGATGATCCTGCACATACCCACATAACGGTCTACCAGGTGAGAAGGACCAAATGTACTCACTCTGGGGCCACGTAACTTTTGATCATTTGTGGGGTGAGAAAGCCCAAAAGGTAAGATACATACGCTAGTTGGTATGCACTCACAAACATGAAGGTGGCTATGGTGAAAAGTCATACTGCTAGGTGGGCTTCCCACTCAACCATATCAAAGTTATACCTCCTGATAACTTTAACAAGGTGCCACAAGGAAAAATGTGATGAAAAAAAATAAAGGTACCACAGGCATGCAAGTTGTGCTATGAAAGGTGGCAAAAGAAATGCAAAATGAAAAAAATGTAAAGTGTAAAAATGTAAAGTGTTAAGTGTAAAATGTTCAAAGGAGTCTTGTTTAGTTCATGCAAGGTCAGTCACGTAGGGAACATTGTGTCTAATGTCTCCAAAAGAGGACCAATCAAAGAATAAATTATTCACTACTTAGGGGATGCAGTGCATTGCTTCAGGCCACCAAGAGGAATGTAATATGCTAAGATAGATCACAATTATGAAGGACATCACACCCAATGTCATCCACAAAGTGACAAACACATCATATAAATGATAAGTCTACACTAGGAACCAAGAATGCAAATGAATTAATGGTAATGTATGCCCCCCAGTTTAAAGGAATTGCTACACATCGTTCTGTGAGCAATTACTTTAAATTAGCAAAGGAAAAGAAAAGAAAATAGAAAACAAGACATGAGAGCCAACTTGGAAAGCCCTATGCCAAGTCATATGTTTCAAAGTTAGGCTGCATCATGTCAAGGAAAATGAAAAGAAAGGGAGTTTCCCCCCAAAAAAGAGCATACCAAACACATAAGGGATCTATGGATTTGGGGTTAGTATGTTCATTGCTGTAATGTTCTTATGAAAGAGCTCTGAACTATCATCATTCCCTAAAGCACATAGAATTGGAAGAATGACACAAAGAGAGTGAAAACAAAAAAGAAAAGTCCATTTTGGATCAACATGGAAGAGACATTATAGTCTCAACACCTTGCATCATCCCCAAAAGGAAAACACAAACGAAACAAAAAAAAATGAAAAGGAAAAGGGAAAAGCTTTTGGGTCAATATGAAGGAGACATTTTGGTCTTGATTCCTTACGTCATCTCGAAAAGGAAAACACAAAACAAGAGAAAACAAAACAAAAGAAAAAGGACCGATTGGGTCAACATGGAAGAGACATAGGGCGTCTCTACGCTTTGTGTCATCCCCAAAAGGAGAACATAAAACAAAAGTGAAAAAGAAAAGGACCTTTTGGGTCAACATGGAAGAGACATAGGGCGTCTCTACACTTTGCGTCATCTCCAAAAGGAAAACATAAAACAAAAGAACAAAATACAAGGCACAACAAATATAAGAATAGAGTTACGAATAGAAGAAGTGTACAAAGAGAGGGAACATCAAACACACAATATGGGGGAACACAATACACACATGAAATGAAAAGGATCAAGTAATGCAAATGTAAGTCAACCATTAACTAAGCTATTGGTTTCTCAATCTTAAATGATTAAGAGGAAAATGAATAACATAGTTAAGAGACAAAGACAAATGCATTACAAGGACAAGGCTAACAACTTCTTGCCCCCCACAAAGTGTAAATGAAAGAATGAGATGAGGTGGGTGATGGGAAAAGATCATGCAATAGTGAGAATAGAAAACTCTACAAATATGGCATGATGAAGGGGGTTAGAGTGTTTTAAGGTATGATGGGGAAACAATTGGTATCAGTGAAGTGATAATTATCCAATATGTCTTTCAATGTCTGACATTCTTTTGTTTGATGTCCAAGAATACAATGATATTTGCAAAATGGTATGTTAGAATCTTTCAGACAAATAACCAACCTATTCAAAGGTGGTAAAAGTATAAGAACTTTGTTTAAAATAAGTTGAAGTCTCTTTTCACATTCAAGTGGAGAATGTGTAGGAAACTTTAGCTTCTTTAATTTGTATGGTCATTTTCGTTTTATGTATTCTCCTTGTTCATGAATAGAAGGAGGAGGAGAACCCATGGGGATCCTAACATCCTTATCAGTAGAAGGAGAGAATGGTTGTTCATGTGGAAGGAGAATGTTTAAGTCAAGAGGAGCATCCAAGATCACTGTACTAGCATCCTGAAGTCTCCTAGATTGAAAAGGATTTTTATCAGGATGAGAAGGATCTTGGTATCCTAATCCTGTTGTGTTTGCATCAGTTGACTGTTGTTCAAGAAGTTGATGGATGTCATGTTCATGTTTTATGTCACAACCTTGTTTACTTAAGATAGTGAAGCCTTTACCATATTTTTCTTCAAGATTGATAGGAGTGTTTGTGACTTTGTGATCGTAAAGGGTTGTGAGTGTGTTGGGTTAGAGGAACTAGGTCCACTTGAGGGAGGAACCTTAGGTCCTTGATTGATTTTAGAATGTAAATATGCAAAGTGATCAGGAGGTGCAATAGTAGGAATATCTTGTGACTTCATGGATGGATAAAAGGCTGCATTGGCTTCTAGGCTGTCAAGGCAGTCATTGTAGAACTTGTTCATGCTAGCATCATCTTCTCCAATGATGTCTACATCACGAGGAGGACAATCATGAGGAGTTGAAGGAGCATGTGTGAGTTCAAGGTCATTAGGGTCACAATTAAAGGCACAATTGGACATGTCTACCAATGATTTTAATGAATTCCAAAACTTATTGAAAGAAAATTCCATGATGCAAGTAAATGAAGATGCAATAAATGTTGAAAAATAGAGATTTTGGAAATTAAAATAGAATGCAAGAACATGAAATTGTAATGCAGAGAAATGCCAAAAAGATGTCAAAAATGTTGTTTAAAAACTGCAGAGGGACTGATTAGCCCAGGGTGGCGAATGAGTCCTAGTATGATGTTTTTATGTGTTTTTCAGAAATTATAAGATGAATTTAATGCGCTACAGAATGCAATCAAGGATGTAGAATGAAAATTTTTAGTTGGTTCAATGAGATGCAATGCAAAAATGAAATTTAAATGAAGTTTTCACTAATGCAATATGAAGAGACCTAGAATGCAAAAACAAAACAATGTCCTAATTGAATGTTAATACAGATGTAATCTAGGATGCAATATGCAAATGAAATCAGAAATGCAAAGTGTTCAAAATGTAGGTTCACCAAAATGAACCATAGATTTTTGGGATTTCCTATGGACTTCTCTAGCTCTTTAAGGGTTTTTCACCTAAAAGGAGAGAGATAGGGCCCCAAAAATGCTAAGGATTCATTCAAATTATGTTGTGTAGGATGTTGTCTAATCTAAATGAAGTAAAATAAATGTAATTGAGTGATTTAAGTGAATGAATATGAATGTAAAACTAAGATTTAAACTATGCTGGAAAACACACCATGATATGCAAATAATGAACTAAATGAAGAAATAATGCAGAACAAAAAGAAATAGGATGAAACAAAGTGCACATGGGAAATGTTGGATGAATTTGGAATGTTGTGAATGTTGACTGAAATCATTGAAATTTCACAGTAGGACTCATTTTCCTAGGGTGGCAAATTAGTCCTCTTATTGGTGAAAAATTGTTGGAAATTAGTTTCTGACTATTGGGATCTAGAATCTGACAAAATTCAGATTAGTCCTCCTACTGGTGAAAAAGTGTCAGAAATTAGAATGCTTCAATGCTTGAAATGTGAGATGGAATGCTTGAATGAATGAGGAGATGTCAAATGAGGTGAAAATCACATATTTATACAATCTTGTGCCTTAGTTAATTGTTCATACCTCATCACAGGCCGACATCAAGTGATTTTGAATAAAAACCCAAAAGGAAATTTTTAAAAAATTGAATTTGGATCCAAGGGGGACTCATTTGCTACCCATGGTGAATGGGTCCCACCTAGGACCTAAAAATAGGTGTCAGGAATTAAGTTGTATTTTTGGGAATTAAGTTGTATTTAATGTTGTTTATCGGACTTACATTAAAAAATACACTTAATTAAGACATATGAGGGCATAAAGGGACCAAATAAAGCATGAGAAATGGATAATGAGTGAAGTTGTGCCTAGAAAATCATGAAATCTTGTTACAAAACTTTACAACACTTCAAAATAGGACTTGATTAGGGATGAAAAGGTGATTTTTAGGTGAATTGTAATAAATAGAGTCTAGAAGAGTGTAGAAATATCTTACAAAACTTCACAACACATTCACAAGATGTCATTATTTGAATTTTAGTACCTAAATATGCATGTTCAAGCCATGTTACATCATAAAATTAAAGAAAAATAGATCAAACACCATGAAACAAGACCTAAAAGGCCATGAAAATGACGAGGGGCCATTTTTCTATGGCACACTTCCAATGAAGGTTTATTGATGTCTCCTTTTCGCATAAGATTCAAAGATTCTCTAGATTCATCATCAATTCCTTTCAGAAAAATTATTTTACTAATCTCATTATCTAAACCATTACCACACCTGTAATGCACAAACTGAAATCTATCAACATAATCTTCTAGGCTTTCATCTTCTAATTGCCTCATTCAAAACAATTCTTCTTTCCTATCTCTTACTTGATAGTAAACTTGATATTTGTCCAAAAACTCAGTTTCCATTTCCTACCAAGTTGAGATTGTTCCTATATGTAAACCCATGAACCAACATAAAGCCGACTCTTTCAATGTAGAAGGAAATAATTTTAACTTTTGGTTACCGCTGTATAGTCATTTGGTTACCGCTGTATAGTCATAGGTCTGACATAAAACCTTAAACTCAAAGAGAAATTGGTCAGGATCCTTAGAATTTTTTCCTCTAAAGATAGGTAATACAAAAGGTGAAATGTTTTTCATAGGAGGCTTATCATTCTGTACATTCAACTTAATAAGATAGGAAAAGGTCCTATTGTTTGGTGGAGGATCATTACCCAATTGATCTTCTTGATGTTGTTCCTAATTCACTTGTTGATTTTCAACCTGGTATTGTTGAGCTTCTTGTTCTTGATCAAAATTAATATTTTGTGGAAGGAATCTTCCTAGATGGTCTCTAGATTGTCTCATCCACAATCTAAACTATCTTTCTTATCAACACTAAGGCTTCACACTTAAATAGCCAAATCTTTTATTTCCCAGGAAACGACACCAAAAATGATGTACAAGGTTGTTGATGTCACTTCTTGCATCATTTAACTTTTATCAATTATCGAATGGGGTGTGTCTTAGTGTTGTATGTGATAAGGGTGTTTTCATAAATTGGGGGGTTTTGCACTGTAAACAGTGACTTTTGGTTGCGGTTTAGCTTCGTTAGGAGCTGTCAAGAGCTTTCAAGAGCTTTTAGGAGCTCTTAGGAGCCGATCTTAACAACAGGTTCCTAAGTAATTCTAAAGACTTAATCCTAATTTATCTTTTAAGTAATGATTGTTCAAACTCCAATAACTCAGTTCAAACTTCACTTGACTTAATTGCAATTTATTCATGGGTATGTGTAGGATCATCATGGAAAAAACAAGCCCTTAAGTGGCAAAAAAATTAGAAAAATCAAAGTTAGGAATCTTGACATAAAAATTTGAATAAGTTATCTATATTATTTCAAAAATATGTAAGAATAGAATATGTAGCAAATTGAATGTAGTTTCTAAACTACTAGGTTTATTTCTTTTTAAAAAAATCTATTTGGAGAAAATTTGAAATTTCAATGCAATAGTACTTAAATTTCAGGGAAAAAATAAGTAGGTGTCTGTCTGACCACCCTAACCACAATAAAATGATAATATTTTTTTATAATATTTTAGATATGAGTAGAAGACTCATGTTCGGATGTGATGCATATTTTTTGTTATTTTTTCCAAGTAAATAATTAATTATGAATTTTCTATTACAACTTTTAAAAAATATTAAAACGAGTATGTATAACCACCTTAACTTGGTAAAAACTTCATGAAATTCAATTTTTCTTTTTTTAATCCTACAGTATGCGAAGCATAGAATGTGACACATATTTTGGATTCAAAAAATGTGATATTGTTTGAAAGCTATAGACGTTTTTCAATCAACCTATCAATCAAGTCTTTAATCTTAATTCAAATAAAAAATGAATAATAATTATTCATTAAATTCAAAGTAAATCATAATTTATATTGGTGGAAAGCTGAGAATCTTCTTTAAAAACCTTTTTTATTTCATCAATTTTGGGTTAAAAAAAAGTCATCAGCCACATACCCTACACATACCCATCATATCGCCACTTTTTGGCCCATCATGATCTTGCACATGTACTCATGGAAGAATTAAGCTAAAAACTGAATCTACTTTTAATCTAAAACTTAGAATTGAAATGTACTTGGAAATGAAATATATTTACGTTTGTAGAAAATGATCTAATTATGTTTGCATAAAATAAACATTAATCTAGAAAGCAATACTTCTAACTTTCATGAACAAATCTGAAACAGGCTTTAGTTTCATCTTTCCATAAGTCATCATTGTCTCTTCCATTAAAACTATATGCATTTTAAAATAAGCAATGAATCTAATTGTATGAAAAGCGATTAAATCTATAGCAAATGAGTGAATATAAATCTATAGTAAAGAATAATTAATTATTCTAAGGACTTAATGAATTTAATCTAAGAATATAAGCTTTCACATTCACTAACAATGATTAATAGAGATCAATATTCCTACTTTCCAACTGAGATGAACAATGCAAAAATTAATTGAATCAAAGAACATAACACAAGTCACCTCCTTCAGTTGAGTGGGCCTTGCTCTTTCTCTAGTGGGACTTAAACACTGAGATTCAGATCAACTCGTTATTTTCATTCCAATTGGACAAAATAGGTGAGTAGTACAAAATTGCAGATAATCCACATTACAATGCTAAAGTGAAATATTAACTAACTCCCAAACTAAAACTAAGGATGGATATTTATAAGAATATCCATTTAGTTGAATATAAAAACTAGTGCAACCTGCCAAGATACAAAATGGTAACAACTAAACTTAAATAGGATTGAAGTGCCATAAAAAAATCCGCCACATGATAATAGCTGAACAAGAAGTTGTTAAACTGATTGAAAAAGTCAATTCAGAAACATTCATCATGAGCCAATTGGAGTGATTAGGAGCAAGATAGATTTCAAGTTCGTTAAATAGGAAGTTTAACACGTCCACCTCATAAAATCAACACTTAATCCACCGAATGGAATCCTCAAAAATAGGATGTAATCAAGACAACAAAAGATATCAACTTGCATAACCATTTCATCATTAATCATCATTCAAAAGGAAGACATTTAATGCAAAATATCAATTCTCATATATACTACAATTCGTTAAATTTAAGGAAAAATCAAGAAAACATTCAAGCATATAGTCTACCGCTAGCATAGTTAATTAATATATAATAAAGTATTTAAAAACATAAAAAGGATTAATTAAAGTGTCATTTTATGCACTCATCACATAGCCCCTCTAGTCATCTTGCATCCTCCACCAGAGAAAACAACTTGCACTCTATAACAAATCTTCCGATTTCATGATACTTGAACTTAATGTTTCAATTGAGAATCCAATACCTAAAATATTCAATTCATAATCATAGTCCCTTTGAGATTAACAACAATATCACATCAGTACCCGAGAGCGACCCTAGTGCAACTATGACCTGATTATCAGAGACTTGGGATTGAACGAAAGCCAATCTTTGCCCTGTTAATGTCGAATCCCCTTTTAGGTTGTCTTTGTTCTATATCTTTTAAGAAGGATAGGCTCTTTTTAGTATTGTCTATGAAGAATTTATTCACCTTGTTTGCTATGAATAAAATCGTCATCAACACTAAGTTCCAAAAGCATCCTAATAAATTCATGCCGTCAAAATTAGATGGTACATTCTCACATATTCCTTTCGGTGTATTGATACTGAAGATGTCAGAATCTATATTCATCCAAAAATGAAATAATGAGATCATTATACATTGGGAGAAGTGTGGGTAAATGAGCTTACTAGTGACGAGTTTGAGCTGAAACCTGAGTATGAAAGTTTAATAGAGAAGAAGCTAGATGTCTGGAATAATTTTCCTATCTTTTACTATGTTGATGAATGGATTAAATATGTGTTGAGAAGAATTCACGACAAATTTATTTTGTTAGACCAACCATACATGATCAATAAGGAAACTATTAGGGTTGTGATAGGTTTATGTTCCATCGGACCAGTTTTGACTTTTAAATATGTGAAGAATGAATTGGTGATGAAGTTAATTGGTGTAAAATATGACAAGAGATCCCTAAGGATAAAGGAAATTGAAGATCTAGCTATTAAGTATGCATCCACATGATGATTGGATACAAGATCCTTTTTACAAATAGAGAAAACTTTATTCTACTACAACAATCAATACTGCATATGAAATGGTGAAGAACGACTCATTTTTTGACCTTTGTAAATTGTTAAGGAATTTTTTTTGGAAAACCTACACAACATCAATGAATCCCAGTACCCCTTTTGGTATGGTACATTGATCATATTCTTATTGTTCTATTTTCTCAAAGAAGTATGGTCTAGCACAAAGAACATTGTGTGGTTGACTAATGTTCTAATTTTTGAACAAATCAAAGACTTCTTGAGAAAATTGGGGAATACAGATACACAAAAAAGTGTATTATGGAGTTTCTTCAAAATATTTTAGGAGAATATGCAAGAAAGGGAAAGGATCCCTAAGAGTGTTTTGGATAATTATAAAAATGACATCATCTTCATGGTCAACAAGGATTGTTGCATTATGCAAGTTGTTGAGCCAAGGATAGTAGGGATCCCTAAAATGGGATATGAGGTAGTTGAAGATGTGATTAATTGTTTAGTTGATCATATGTTGAGTATGCTTAGAGACCCTAAAGAAGGAAGATATGGAACTAATGAAGAAAAAAATAGTGAAGTTCATATCCAATTGTTTAGATGAAGGTACAAGTTGTGAAGATGATGGGACTACCAAAGGGCCTTGTGAAGAAATTCAAACGCATATCTAGTCCTTCGAAAGGTACCCCTATTACTAGAAGATCAAGTAGGACCTCTACCTCCTCTTTGGTTTCTCCTAAGTCCTTTGGGACTAAATATGTTATTGGAGCTAAGAGGAAAGAGTCAACCAGTTCCCCTATGAAAGAACATAGTGCTCCACAAAGTAGAATAGTAAAAAAAAAAAAGCTACATGAGAAAGGTATGCTGGATATGTTGGTGATGAAGAAGAAGAAGGACCTCAGTTGGTCCAGAAAAGGGAAATATATCTCTCAAGAGACAAGTGTAAAGAAAAACAAAGTAGTTATTGTTGATACTGACAATGAAGAAGAAGTAGAGAAGTAGAAGAAAGCATTTAAAATCCATGTGAGAGAGAAGTCTAGAAAGTCAACAAAAGCTAAGGGGAAGAAGAAGGAAAAGTACCCTTCAGAAAGGAAACATAGCCCTCTAAGGCTGGATGTACTATTTAATGATATTTCTGAGCATGGAATGATGGAAGAAACTACCAAAATGTATTTAGATTTAGATGAGGTAGACAAGGCTACAATAGAGGAAGAAATTTTGAAGTATATGGTAACTTTTTGTACTAGTTTGGCACAAATAGAAGATTACTTACCAAATGATTTGAATAATTTTTTGAGTGTGAGAAGGGAAAAGGAAATAGATGATGCAAAAATAAGGGAAGATTCCCTAGAGAATATTGGTTCTTCTCTTTCTGATGAAGATAGAGAAAGATTGGTACAATTGTATGGAAGAGAAATTGGAACAAAGAAAGGGTCAACACCTTGATGAGCAAAGAAAAGGATGATATAGAGAGGTTGAAAAGTGAGACACTATAGAAGTTAGAAGAGCTTGTAAAAGAACTAAGTGTGCCTCCAAATAGTGGAAGTGAAATACAATATGATACTTCTATCTCAGAAGATAATGAACCTATTGAGCATGCTTTGGAACATAAGACTGAGAAACAAGAAGAGAAGGTGCGCAAAGATGTGGCTATAGGTAATACCTCTCTGGTAGTGGAGAATGTTGAAGAAGAAAAGGATGATGAAATGTAGGAGGAAGTATAAATAAAGAAAAATTCACCTCCTCTGAACACAAAGAAAGATGCAAAGAAAAAGAAGAGGTTACACAAGAAAACCCAGAGAATTTAAAGGCACGAAACACTAAAGACCAACCTCCTCTAGAAGATAATGAGAAATCTACTGAAGAAAAGAAGAATGAGTAAGATTTTGGAAGTGCAGACAAGGAGACGAGTGTGGAGAAAGAAGATGAAAACATAAAGGTTGTTGGTGAATCCTCTAGTAATTCACCCAATGTTCTATTGGAGATGCAGTTGCAGTTTGAACCTGTTGTATTTGCACAACTGCTACAACTTCATATATAGGAGGGTAAAGTGGACATGGGAAAAATCTCTCCCCTAAAGAAACTTCAAATTGGTGATGTGCTTGATGCTTTTGCAAGGAAGGAAATATTACAAACCAACCAAAAGAGTGTAGAATCAATTGAAGAAGTAGTCAAAGTGTTGCAAGAAGGGATTCTCGGAGCTACTGTTGATAAGTCTTTATCTGGTGTTGAAAAAACTGAAGCTACTATTAGATTAGTTTAAAGACTATTCCTCTACTTTGGAAGAAATATTAGAAAGAGAAATTTCTTTGTAGGTCAATGAGAGAATATTAACTAAGATATTAGACAAGTGTAGTGTTGTACATGGGAAAAATTGCAAGAAAATCTGAGACATGTGCATAAGTGTTTGGGTGAAGCACAAGTTTTGTTTCAATTTTTCTTGAAATGGTCGAATTCAATGAAGAGAATCAAGGATCAGATGGACTCAATTGAGTCATAGATTGCTCGGGCCTCTAGAGTCTATGATCCTGTAATGCCCTACCTAAAAATTAACCTAATAAATAGCAACAATATAACTAAAATAAGTAAACAAAGATAAACAAATTATGCTTGGTTTAAAACTTGTTTAATTATAAGGATTTAATTACATTATTAGTGAAGTCTTGTCCATAAATGAACAATAGATTAACAAAATTAGAAACAATTGAAATGCTACAATAGTTTGCACCTACAATATTTAATAATTGAAATGTTGTAGGGACAAATATGCATTAACTTTATTCAATCCCTAAGAAAAACTTATAATGCACATTCATATTTCCAAATTACAAACATGATATTAAATTAATGCTTTACTGTTTTCATGGTTATAAATATTATTGTATGTTTCTAAGTTCATTGAGTTTAATTTGTTAGTATAAATATATAAATATTTGCATAATCACCTACGCCATCAAATCCTGTGATGGTATAAATTTGAAACAAGAGTTTAACTTATTCGCAAAAGGCTAGAATAATGATTTAGAGAAACTGTCAAGTATAAACGTCTACACACCAAGTAATAAATGGAAACTTACAGATGGCATTAGTCAACTATTAAACATGAAGAACAAGAAGACACAGAAGATCAATGCATAAGGAAAATCAAAGGCCAAGTAAGCTAAGCTAAAAGGTAAACATCTCAAGGGCCGCAGTCCATAGAATGTAACTAACAATGAACCAACCGAGTTAATATATTTAACAGAAGCTAAGTGGGGGGTAACTTTGTTATCGCAATATCGACTATTAATAGAATAAATCAAAGAGATTGCATTATAACAAAAACGTATGAACAAAGATGGTAAAAGCGTAGATGAATACAAGATGGTAATGGAGATGTAGCATTGCAAAGGTAATTACATGTTAACTATGGGCAGAATTGAAACTGCACACAACCCTGCCTATAATAAGCTTATATATATAAACACAATAAGAATTTAATTTGATATAACCCGCCAGCTGCTAAAGATGGTATCGAATGATGAATGAACAGTTATGCTTCAAGATGGTGTATAAGCTTTCAATTTCATTAAGGGACGTTACACAAGTACTACCTTCCATTAAGCCTCGGGTGACAGCATGAGCTCATGTGGAATGAGTAGTAGCAGTTCAGTGGTTAAGGAACTTTTAGGGAGGTATCAGATCTAAAGACACAAAGTCCACAAATTGGCTAATCAAATATAATTTTGTTTTAATATTAGTAAAGCATGAATGTTGAACGCAACTATGCATGGGATCATAGAGTCACGTGGTCACAGGTGCATCAAGATCAACTCTGCAATACTATAAAGTGATAAATGAACACTTATATCAGGAACATTAAGCTGCCACACAAGTTTCCTTAATAATCAAGTATAAATGCTATTGGTGGGAAATTTTAAGCCAAGAAATAATGCAAGACTGTGTTGGAAAATTAAATGCTCCTGAGCCTTCTTCCTATTGGCACCTACCTCTTAGGGGCATTCGATGCCTGCAGCTGAAAGATTGTCTTGGGGATTGCCTTCCCTACTTGCTCCTGATGTGTACCTGAAGACTGCAGAAGAATTAATGAAGTTAGGAATTTTTTAATTCCAATTCAATGTTGGTAGGTAATTTCGAATTTGAGAGGGAATGAGTTGAAAGAAAAAAGGAATAAAGGACAGTTAATTTTGTAAAGTTGGAAGGAGAAGACTTAGTTAGAATTGAATTCCTGAGTAACAACAGTCTGAAGGGAATGTTCTTTGTACTCTGTGTGATTCAAAGAATGTTTTCTATGCGAGCTTCTGAAAGCTCCTGAACAACAACATTTGTTTTTTTTGTGTGTGAGCAGAGATTGCTCCTGAAGAGCTCTATGTAGCTCCTAGCAGCTCCTGAAGTTTGTTGTGTGTCTGGTTGAGCAACTCATGAAGCTCCCAGAAGTTTGAAGTATGTAGCTTAGAGTTAGCTTTCAGTATTTTATGTTTGATCTTCAATGTATTTCCATTTCCAGCTTAGTTAATATAAAAAGGAAAATATTGCATGCCCAGATTTGTTGTCTCCTTGCATTTTGTTTATTCCACATTGGTATTCCCCTTTTTGTGTTTTGGGGAAAACAGAGCAACAACTTTGTGTATTTTCTGTGCATACAATTTTTTTGACAAAATACATGCTAATAAAGAAACAAAAGTGGTTGTGCAAACATGGAGAATGTAGTGATGATACAATATTAAGTTTGCGAGTACAATGTCAATATAACCATTGAGTAGTTCTTTTCTTTATACTTTGAATTCTTAAACAAGCATCGACCAAAATTTGATGTTTTGAGAAAAGAAACAATGAGGAAACTTCATCAAAAACCAAGAATAGTGAATGTTTCTAATGGTTAAGAACCTCGCAAAAGGAAACTATACTAATGATTTTGGCCACGGTCTACTAAGAACATAATGAGAATTGTGAACATCTTGATTTTTCTGAATTCAAACAAAATTGCTGTATGAAAATCACATTTCCACATTCTAAAGAAATTCCATTCTTGATATCGTTCAACATTGAAGTTTTTGGTGTTCATTTTTAGGAAATAAATATCATTGTCACAAATCTATGATGAATTCAATCAAAATACAACTAAAGTAATAGAATAATCTGTTGTACATTGACTTTACATTCTAGCACAATTAGAGTACATTCATTTTACAAATTATAGCATAAAATGGAATGAGCCATAATTTCTTAAATCAAAATATGTTCACTTGAATACCTTTGCTTGAAACCAGAGACTTTTCCCAATCATTTTTTTTTTGAATAATACAAACCAACATTTTGTATCAACTTTTCTATGGGAATTTGAACATACAATTTTCTTTAACAATTCCAAGACACTTGTTGAAACCTGCATACATTGAACAGAGCAGTCCAGTCCTACTCTCCTCCCAATGACAAGACTTATAAGTCCACTCTGAGCAGGAGACAAACATCCAAATGCCAGTACAAGTTTAAAATCAGAAAATAAAACATAAACACTGACTCACTCACAAAGAGTCTGTTCACAAGATTCTTGAAAAGGGGGAGAAGGGGGATTCTCTTCCCTCTTGGGGCATAACAACTTTTCAAAACATTCAACTTCATATTCGACACACAATTCTTCCATTTACAACACTTCCACAACCAAATTCTTCCATTCAAAGCACCTCCACAACCAACCACTCCATGACCAAATTATTTTATTCCCAACACCTTCACAATCAACCACTTCACAACCAACTTCTCCCATTCACAACACCTCTACAACCCAGCATTCAATACACCATCAATCCCACAACTCCATTTAAAACAAAAATATACATAAATCCCCAAGAGAGGCTCCTCAGCCTTCTCAACTCCAAATGAACGAGGCTCTCAGTCCTCAGGTGAGATCCGCTCCTTATACACACCCAAACCCCCCATTACACAAGCAAGATTCTACTCAAAACATAAGAGAACAAAAATTTTGACAACAAAAATAAGATCTATCAAACATTCAATAACCACATCAAAATTTTCAAATCAAAACACAAAGCTTACCTCGTCTATCCTAGTTAGGATCAACCCAATAACTAGAACAAAGTATTCAACACCTTCTCTCTGTTAATGTCCTTCTACCATTGATTCCTTTCAGTCAAACCCAAAGACACAACAAACTTCACACAGCATTGATTTTCCCCAAAATGAAGAAAAGTAGTAAAAATAATTGTGTAGACGACCATACTAATTCCCTCCTAAAATAGAATTCCTCCCAACTCTTCAACTTCCCTCAAAACATCATCAAATGAAATGATCATTTAATTAAAAGCATATTTACCTCACAAATAAACTAATATAAAAATCAAATCACTCTAAAAATTAAACCCCCTTAAAAATTAAAAACCAATAATTAAACATTTGGCATTTTGACTTTGTCTCAAATTCTCAAGGAATTTGGATTGCCTATCTACATCACCTCAATAGAAGCATTAGTACAACTAGAAAATTATAATCAAAACATCAAATATAAAAATTGAAATTTTTTAACATGAAATCATTATAAGATATATCATAAGAATAAAGACATTTATTTATTTATTTTGTGGAAAACAAACATTTAACCGGATACTTTATGACCAATTTAATTGATAGTATCACATTTGTATGCAAATAAATATCCAAGCATTCATATAAAACATTTATGTCCATAATCTAGAATAATAATATCCACAAACCCAAAATCTCAACATCAACCATGTCCAGAACACCAAACTATATAAATATAAAGTCAAATGAAAATCCCTCTAATAATACTACCTATGCCTCACAGATCCAGTTAATCACAAAGATGGTGCCACAAGGACCATAATAGAAAATTTGCATGGACATTTTTTCCACTCATAGGAATATCTTAAAGAAAAGAAAATCATGCAGTACTGTCAATTGAGGCATCTCGAAAGTGCAAGGCTTACCTACTTTACCGGTGTTGTAGCACATGTAGAGAGGTTAGCATAGAAGAACCCGATACCTAGTTCACTAGATGAAGGAGAAGACCTCCTTATGTAGTTTGAAAACCACAACAACATGCTTATCTTTGCCCAAAAATATTGGTATGTTGGAAAGAAGGATAGGGAAGCACATCTTGTGAAGCTGGAGGTGTCTTACAAGTGTATTCTACCCTCCTCCAGTTGACTACGTACATTTCATTTTTATTTATGCAATTCTAGATTTCTATGTACATATGCAAAAGTGGTTGACAATGTTGCAATACATTTTTTATCATTAAATTTGTAAGGGGGAGTTATTCTCAAGCACATATGTATATACCTACAAAGGGGGAGAATAGTTGAAGTAGTTTACCAAGTTTTACATTGAGGTCCCTTTGCCTTATGTCAAAGGGGGAGAATAGTTTGGGCATGTTTCCATTAATTGAATATTTGTTTTTCATTGAGAATATTGACAGATGTATGGAAAATCATGTTACTATGGTGTTGTCATTGATTTCAACATTCTAGTGATGTATATCTGATTTTTTATGAGCATGATTGAATGAAGTGTTGTTAGTGATGTCAATCCATTATATAGATGCAAATGTGTTGGTCTAGTGTAGACCAAATGTGTTGGATATTTTCCTAGGTTCAAAATGCAATTTTTTAGTATTTAGAGAACCTATTTTATGGTCCTCATTGCTCCACCATGAAGAATATGGTTATTTTGTTTTGAGGTAATTTTTGTGTATGTTGAAGGAATCTAAATCCAAGGTTTCATATATTTATGTCCTCCATAATTGAAGTTGGAGTTGACAGAGTATTGGTTTGGATATGACAAAAGTTATAGTGACATAGTACCTGATTGGAATGCTTTGCATTCCATCACGGATGATTTTCTTGCTATGCTATTTTGAGGGATTTTTTATAGATGTTAGTCTAAGTGTCTTTGATCCATGTGTCAAGTGCTTTTGAAGTACATATGTCAAAATGTGGATGAATAGTTGGCTCATTCCGTTATTGCTTCACTAGTGGTGCTAACCTAAAGGGTTTGAGGTCATCCAAAGTTAAAGTAAGTTTGGATCAGACTTATATGGGAATAATTATAGGTTCTTTCCAACCTATTTTAATTATGTATATGTTTTGTGTTGTGTATTTTTGTGTTTTGAGTCGAAAAGTTATGGGGATACATGGTACATCAATTATGCTAACCTAATTTATGTTTATGTTGGAAGTGGTATATCTACAAGATTAATTCATTATGTGAAGTGTGGTATTAGGTGTGTATTGTGATGTATGAGATGCAAGATAATTATGTGTGTGAGCTCTAAAGAGGAGAAAATGATGAAGAGATTGATAAGTGGAGAAACATGAAGTGTTTCATATCAATTTATAGAGCTTAATTCAAACTTTCTTTAGCATATTGTGGATGCATCACATTAGTTAAAATCTCTAGCAATGACCCACTCTCTTTTCTATCCTAGCAGTGAGCCATTTCTTCTTTTCTCTAGATAGTGAGTCCACTTGGCAGTGAGCCATTTTGTAATATCTTATGACTAGTTATAATATATTGTGAGCTAATCCTCATCGTAGTTTTTCCCTTTTTTATTTTTCCACATAAAATATAGTGTCCTTGTGTTCTTTGTTGTGATGAATGCTTTCTATATGTTGCTTTCTATTACTACAAGTTTAATGTGATACATTGAACAGATATTTAAGTCGATAAAGTTAATGAATTTTTGTGAATATGGATTCACCCCCCTTCTTAGTATTCCAGGTGTTCAACAACACTTGCTTGTTCACCTCTTCATTTTTTGCAAGTTTCAACCTATAGGTAGCCTTGTTGGGTAAACTTTCCCTTGGAATCAAAATCTATGTGATGGCTAATGCTCCTTAAAGCCTTGGTATTCCTTTTGGTAATTCTTGGACACAATTTCCTTATACTCTTCTAATAGACCCTTTAGTTCTGAAGGCATGCCACTACTACTAGTCATTTCATCTACTTGTAGCTCCTTGGTAACTATTGAAAAACATAGTTTTCCCCATTAATCTCCTTCAAAAATTGCTTTCCTATCACAAACAATTTTTTGGGACAACTTTTCACCTCTTCTTCCTTAGTTTCCAATGGTGCAAGAGTGTTTTCTTCCATTTTTTTAATGTGTAATTTTTTTCTCTTCCATCATGAATTTCCTTCCTATCAAATTGCAATGGTCTCCCTAAGAGTAAGTGGCATACGTCCATAGGCATGATATCACACCATACCTCATCTTCATAAGTTCCTATTTAAAAATTCACTAGGCATTGTTGATCAACCAAGACTTGGTGCCATTTTTGTAACCATGACACCTTATAAGGGATAGGGTGAGCTATTATTTTTAAAACCAACTTACTGACTATTTCAACTAATACTAAATTATCAGTATTGCTACTATCTATTATGACCTTGCAACATTTTCCACCTGATTTACATATTGTCCTAAACAAAATTTTTCTTTGGACACGTTCATCTTCTCTTTTGGTTGGTTTCAACAATGTATTCTTCATCATGAGTTCTTCTCCTCTCTTAGGTATGTCTAGTTGACTAACACACCTTGTAGACTCAATATCCCCTTTGGGTACGTGCAGACTTATAGCTCATGTTCTCCTTGATCCTTCTAGTCTTCATTGTGGGCATTCATAAAATCTATGATCTAACTATCCACAAGTGAAACAAGTGCCTTGGAAGTGTCTTCCTTGGCCTCTTCCATATCCACCTTGGTCTCTCATAGGGCAATACAATCTTGATCTCATTTCATCTTTCTCCTTTTGAATTTTCGATGGGCTAGCCTACTTACCATGGCTATAATTTTTTTGTTGTTGAACTTTAACTTTGCTAAATCTATGTATGCCTTTGTTTATTCCTTTATTTCTTTCTAATTTCTCTTCTACTTTTAGAGCATACTAATATGCTTCTTCTACATTTCACAACCTTATCATACTTAGTTCATCTTGAATATCCAACCTCAATCCATTAATATATCTAGCCACCTTTTCATGGTCTAATTCATTATGGACATATCTTATGAAATTTTTGTAAAACTCCTTTGTATAGGCCTTCACACTTAAATCTCTGTCTTAAATTGTATAGTTTCTTAAGAAGTTCAAGTTGATAATCACCAAGTAGAAATTTAACCTTCATCTTGCTTACCATTCAATCCCATTATATGATCTTATCTTTATCATTTCTTCTTTCAGCATGCACCACTTTCCACCAAAGTGATGCATGCCCTTTCAATTTTTTTTGAGAAACCTTCACTCTTTTAGGGTCCTCAACTTCATCATACTCAAAGTATTCCTCTATTTATGTTATCCAGTCAATTAATTCATCTAGTTCTAAAATTCGTGAGAAGCTTGATAATTCCACCCTTGTTCCCTTCCTAATGTTAGAAATAGCTCTTATAAGCCTTCTTTCTCCTACATCTATATCTTGATTTTCATTTCTACCTTCTTATCTAACCGTATCTACTCCATCATCTTCACTTTTTGTATCTTCAAGTCCCCTACCTCTTCTTGTTCCATCTTCTTTTGCATCCATTCTTTCTTGTAATCCCTTTAGATTCTTTAGTACCTCATCTATTCTTTCTACTACTTCTAGAGTTGTAACCTTTTCCATCCTTCTCCTTGGTGGAATCCTTTTTCTCTAATTCTCCTCCATTTCCTTTTTCTTCTTATTGTAGTATTCTTGGCTATAATATCCCTTGCTATAGGGATGCACCCACAATTTCAACTCATAGGGCTTCTTCCAACCCCAATCTCAAGTAACTATCTTTCTTCCCAGAGTTGAACCTATACTCTGATACCATGTTGATGGCACCCACCTCCTTGTAAGAGCCCAAAAATCCACTCAAACAAGAAAGTTAGCAGGTGGAAAAAGAGTGGCTGTGTTGTTGTAAGAAACCCACACAACCTCTATAGATGTCTAAATATGGGTTGCAAATCAAATAAAAGGTTTAAGGTGCATAAAATAAGGTGCATAAAATAACTGTAGGACAAATAACTATGTTTATGTCTAAAACAAATAGTTGTTGTAGGTGACAAAAGGTATGGATGTAGGTGACATATTACAATTCGAAGATCATAGAACACTCTAAACTTGCACATTTAAAGATCAACACTTTTAGAATAGCAAATTTATTATAAACATTACTCACAATCACACATAGACTCAAGAAACAACTTTGAAATACGTAATATTTGACTTCATTAGCTCAAAAATGATAAGCATTTACACTCATTTTATATATTTACAATAAAAATTGTGGAATAGATATCCCTTTGCTATTTCACTACTACTCTCTACTACTCCTACTACTTCCTTCCTTTTTTTCCTTTCTCTATCCTTTATTGTTCTTTGATGCTCTTTGTTATTTTTTGCCGCCCCTTCTATTCTTTCTATTTCATTCTATTGTTTAATTTTTCTCCCAATCACAAAATATAAAAGTTTCTTCCCAAAAATCCTTCCTATATTTAGGGCAATGCTCAAAATCTTTCATTAATGTTCAACTATCTATCTTTTTTAGTTCAAATCTCCTACCTAGATTTTCCCTATGTCATTTTTCATTGTTGCCACTCATTAAATGGGTTTATGGGTAGGTATTTTCTATCCCGTAAACAACTAAAAGTAATATTTTAAAATTTTAGAATTAATGGCCCAGTATACTGGCGGGTGAAGGAAATGATGGGAAAATATAAAAAGTTTTCAATGCCCTTGCATCAACATCTAAATCCACTAAAATAAGTTATGTAAAAAGGTAATATAATTTAAACACAAGGCTCTCCAATTATAGAGGATTAGGGGCATGTTGTGGTGATAATAACACTCTCATCTTTAGTGGTTAACATCACAACATCAACTATTGTCTTAGAGGGAAGTTGTGGCATGAGTGGCTAATTTGTGATCTTGTGATCAATATCTTGGAACTTAAAAAAAGTGTTGGAAAGTTAACAATCATATAGGGTTTTTTATTCATTTCCTTGTTGTATACTTTGAATACAAACTACCTCACTCTCTTGGGCACCATGCTCTCTTTCATTGTAACATAAAATATTGAAGAGAATGAAATATATTAATAACTTAATTAATGTGGAAAACCCTAGAACATTGTAGGAATATGGCATGAAAGGATGGTAGGGGCCAAATAGGAAATCTTAAAGCTATACAAGAGCCCAAACATCAAGTTCACTTAAGCCAAATCATCAAGTCCATTTAAGCCAAACCTTTAGTTCACAAAAAAATTATTCACCTTAATAAATAGCATATTTTAGTTTGGTTTAATAATTGTGACAAGTTGTTTCCATATTTGAATATTAAAAAGGGCTACATAACACATCTATTACTTAAATGATACATGGAAGTTTAAAAAAAAAATACTCAATTGGTACGCACCCATATTGAAACATGTGTAAACAATTTATGATCTTTAAGAAAAAAAAGTAGCACCTAGTTAAAAACATAATGACACCAAATGGAGGAGATGGTGGATCATCTAGATGTACAAATTAGCCAACTTACAGGGTTTTCCTAAAATAAAATGAAGCACCCACCACTAGTTTTAATAGTCATAAACAACAAGAAGCACATACATCACCTAATTTGATAGTAAAGACAATATGATACGAGGTAGTCTCAATATCACATTGAGTAACAAATGACCAACCAAAAGATTCAATTATCCTGCCTTGTGATAAGAGAATCCAAACGGTACCATTAACTTGAAAAGAAAACATAATTACAAACATGAGATTAACTCATCCCTCTTAAAAAGAGGGGATAGTCCAAAAACAAAATACAGTAGTTACCATCATGAGTATAGTGAAACTTTTAATCAACATTATGAAATCAATATTTAAAGTTGGAAACTTTAAGACGAATTCGTTTAAAAAGAAATGGATAAGATTGATTATAATTGGTACGATTAAGACATTCAATAAGTGGGATGATCTGTAAAAAGTGTTATTAAACGTAACGCATCAAACCTAGCAAGATTGATAACTTTAAAAATGTATAAAGACAAGAACAGAGGGAACGAATCAAAGGAGTCTTTATCCATGGTTTAAATGTACATGGCTGATTTTTCAAATAGATTTTTATTTTTTTTCATCAAAATTATGACAACTCTAATGGTCTGAAAACAGACCACTTCAGAGTCACACGAAACAGAATTTCTACCCCACAATCATACGAAACTGAATTTCTTCTTCACAATCCTATAAAAATTAAACCTAAAAATTAAATCCAATGCTATACACAGTTATTTCAATTTAACAATAAATTACATCCAAATCTATTGTGCAGTGCACCCATATGGGTTCTGTTTAGAACTAGAACTTGAGCCTGGTTTCAAATTCAATGAATGAAGATGCTGCACTGGTCATCCACCATATCTGCACATAACTCAGATATCATGCATGCAAAGGACTCCATCTCGTAAGACATGGCCGTACCCTCAAGCAGGTCACCACTGTCATGAAACTTGTTCCACTCATTTGAGTTTATAATTGAATCGAGCGGGCCCATTGCATCTTCCTCTTTTCCATCTTCATTAAAATGAACCACTGTGTTATTGAACGTTCCATTTTTCTGCAGGCTATTCTCTGGTATCCTACTCCTTTCTGCTTCACTGTTCTGCTGGGAGAATGAATGTGGCATAGAGTTAGAATAATCTGAGATCTGTGAAGATTGATTTCCTGCACTCTTTGTAAGAAACTTTCTCTTAATCCTTGTCCTCCAGTAATTCTTAATTTCATTATCTGTCCGGCCAGGTAAACGCTGTGCTATTCGAGACCACCTATAATGTACCAAGATTTCCATCAACAAGCAATTTTTTTGTTTTTCTTACAAACATGGTTTAGATTACTGGTAGACCATTATTTATAAAGTTAAGAACAATTTGTTCAGTACCCATTACCCATATAAGTGGATTCGTAGAGTACCTGTTACCCCAGCGGCTTTGGAGGTCTATGATTAACCGTTCTTCTTCTGGAGTAATCTTCCCTCTCTTGAGATCTGGGCGTAAATAGTTAACCCACCTCAGCCTACAGCTCTTCCCACTTCTACTCAACCCTGATCAGTTATATTTACTAATCAATATTTAGCAGTACTAAGCTTCCAATGGATCGACTAGATTACTTTCAGCTACATCTACAGGCAATATCCATCTAAATTAATTTAATAAAGATATAGAAATACTTTCATCATGCAGCTTATTAGAACGTTTATCTAAGGATATTCCTCAAATCTCAAATACCCAATACTAAATTATTTGGATGTACAGTTTTGTTCGCGTCCTCCTGAGACATTTATGTAGTTTAATTTCAAGATAAACTTAGAATTAGCGACATTAAATTTTTGTCGATTTTTTAAATCGACATTTTCAATCACACTTTATGATTCATCAAAGATTACACTTCTTTCTAGTTATGAATAGCAGATCATGGAATGTGATCTGAAATAATAGATCACGGAATGCGATCTGAAATAATGTTAACATATAAGAAAGCTCACACAGTTTTTTTCTAAAACCTCTTTAGGTACAACCTTAGAATAGGTGCATCTCAGCTTCATGGTTGCATCCTAAGCACAGGTTAGGAGAAATTTTGAATGACATAAACTTGTCGCTGCGAGAGAGCTTTAAAACTAGATCATTATATTCAAACTAACCTCTTACCAATAGTGATACAAGGCTTTGCCTTCAATCCAGTTTATGAATGTTAGAACTGTAATTTTTTTTAGAATTGGGTATTACCTGCAGCTTTGGCAAGGATATTCCAACGGCCTTCCCCATGTAGGGTTATATAGCTAATTAGCTGGATATCCTCCTCTATAATCCATGCACCTTTTCTCATCTCCTCTTCCTGTTTATACATAGCAGTTCCGACAATTGGCATTGTCCAGGTAATCTGGTTCTGTAACACAAGAAAACAAATAGATCGTCTACTGTTATGACATTAGCCCCTATATTTCTTGTACTTATTTATAATTGTTTTTCTTCCCTTTGAATATCGATTTTGTTTTATTTGTCATAAAACAAGATAAAAGTTCTGCTAGGCAGCTTGCGCCCTGTCCCTAGTAGGCCCACCGTTTACCTTATGGGTGCTCGGTTTTCTTGAACATATACCATTTGACATCATAATTGTTTTGAATCAACAAAACATGATGAAATTAAGAGAGTATGAGCAAAGACAGTGTGATGCATTGTTAGTTTAACGTGGTGAACACTGCAAGACATATTTTCCTTTTCTATCTTAGTAATCATTAAACTTTTCACATATTATTATATATTTACAGCTCTCCATAGCATTATAATGTAAGTGAATGGCAGAAATGATAAGATACAGTAGAGATTACATAAGATACAGTAGAGATTACATAAGATACGGTAGAGATTACAGCAATCATTATGAATGAAGTTTAGATAGTCTAGACATAGGCATTGTGTATAATGTTTATTGGTTTTGAGAAGTGATCTATCCAAATTTAATAAAAGACTAGTAGCTCAGTGACAAGGAAATCCTTTTGGGGTTATGGAAGGTTCTAGTTTCATCCTTAATCCACTAAACTTCAACATGGTAAGCGCTTAAGAATGGGAGGTTCTAATTGTTAATCTCATACTAAACATAATTTTTTGGTAATATTAGAGCATTCCAGCAAGCCAAAGGTCACCTTTCAACACTAAAGAGCAGTTGTTGAATAAATTAAAACATTGCAGCAAGTCAAAAAGATCATGCTTTGATGACGTTTGTTTATATAAGTCTTGGTAGGACTTCACTCCTGAATCCATCCAAGGGGTGGACTTATGGACTCCATAGAGGATGCCGACAGAAGAAAGTGATGAGATTGGATATAAATTCTCTCCAAAACTTGGAGGGGGGTGAACATTCCATAAGGAAACAGTAAATACATGACCGACTGTACTCCAGAGGCCAATTCAAGATGAACTTCGTTGCAAACTCCTCTTTTTAGTTGGAAGAATTTTAGTT
The DNA here is from genome assembly GCA_007258455.2 of Sequoia sempervirens. Lineage (NCBI taxonomy): Eukaryota > Viridiplantae > Streptophyta > Pinopsida > Cupressales > Cupressaceae > Sequoia > Sequoia sempervirens. The sequence continues at coordinate 772,645,357 of VDFB02281492.1, read as the reverse complement.
GGGCGGCTAAAATTTTGTTCCTTTGATTGCGAAGGTCAAATCTTTGACATGGTATGACACTAATAACATGTGACCATAAACAACGATCAGGATTGAAGTCGGGTGACCTGCCAATGATTATTCAGAAGACAACTGAGCAGTGTTGCAGAAAATTTTAGTGTTATACAATCTTATAAGAATTTTGAGAATTCATCTAAAATCACCTCTTTCTTTAGGCCTACCACAAGAATAATTGAATACAATCCTATTCACCAATATAACTGTTCCCAGTTGACAGACAGTCTAGAAAATGAAGTACATGAGCCTTCATCCCAAAAAAAGAAAGAGAAAGAGAAAGAGTGGATTGTCAAACTGTGTAAGCACATGTATTTGCCAGTGGTGGACTGGGCATCCATGACAGAGACAGATAAGATGATGTATCAACAATTCTTTGTTGTAGGTGACGTCTTTGACTGAAGTGGCTGAGACGGAAATGGCCGGTGGTATCATCCAAACAGGAAACCAAGATAATATATTTTACTGTTAATGGTAGTGTCGCTTCTGAAGATTAAAAGACACGTATCATCGCAGAGTAGCAGAGCTTTTTGAAATATCTCTAGTTGGAAGTGGAGTCAGTAGTCACATGCGTAGGCGGCCCTTACATCTTTGATTCTTTTTGAGTGAATTTATGAACTCTCAACGTGCGTAATTAGTACTGATTGATTTCAAGACGCAGCTGTCTCCATCTCAACCCGTTTGCAAGCCACAGTTTACGGGACGGCTAATGAATCTAATTTTAAAAAGAGGGAGATTGAGTGGCGATGATGTCATAATTTCTTATTTCTTGTAACTCTACTTGTCAAACAAATCTTCATGAAAGTTATTCGAAGTTGTCTTTTAAATATTAACACATTCTCCCTTTATATTAAAAAGTTATATTTTATTTGAAATATTTTTTTATATAATTTTTTGATTTGTGAATTTGGTTGGTCATAATTATAAAATTAAGGTTAGAAAAAAATAAATTAGTTGTTCTATTAGAGCACCTTAAGCAAATACATTTGAGGGTATACTATATCATCTTGAGAGCTTGTTCATACATGTAGAAACCCTCTACACCAACTTCTTTTTGCACATATTAGTATAGGAGTAGTAATTATTCTATAGATACACCACATTCATGCTATAACAATAAATCATAAATTTGGTATTAAATCTACAAATTTGCCTTGGGATTCTCCCAACGCTCGATTGGTTGCATCATCATCTTCAAGAAAAATGACCAATCTACCAACTATGCCTAAGAGGCACCACATGTTGCTTTCAGGAACTCTAGACCCCACTTGACTGTGTTCCTATGTTGAATATCATTGTGGCTAGTTGCCATTATAATGAAAGGAATCCACAACTGAAAGAACTTGCAATAATTTAGAATAGATAGCAGGCATAATGAACAAAAAAATTGTATGAAGTCAACCAATATATTAGATCAACAAAGCATACATAAATAGGAATGAAGGAGGCACCCGATCTCCATGAAATGAGGATATGACTCCTCACTCATGGAGTGGTGGCAAGTTGCCTACCAAAAAAATAGGAAGAGGTGTCGAAAGTGGGTCGACACTTCTAAAGACACTTATCTACATTGAGACCTCTATAAACAATGATTTTGGCAAACCAAATACTCTCTTGCACTTATGGGTTTTTCACCTAAAAGGAGAGAGATGGGCCAGAATGCAAATGTCTACACTCAAGATTAATGCAATGAGGGATGAACTATGTCTAAATGTACTGTCCTAAGTGTAATAAACTAAAAAAGAAAAAATATTATTAATGTGAAACCTAAGGAATACAAAGTGCTAGAAAATACATTGTGATATGCAAACATGTGATAAATGACCTAGAAATGCAAATAAAACTAAATAGAAAGTTATGAAACAAGATGTGTGCACTTGGAGACTAAAAATGGATGGCATGAAGGTCTGAAATCTTGATAAAACTGATGAAGAAGTCAAATGGGACACTTGTGCCAGTTTGGGCGACTTAGTCTCAGATCTGAAAAAATTGCATATAAACCAGTTTCTACCAAATGGGTGTTCAGATCTGTAAAAATCACTAAAAATCAGGTCTAGTGGTACATTGCCTAGAAACCAGTTTCTGCCAAATAGGTGTTCAGATATGTAAAAATCAGGTCCACTGGGACTAAGTCACCCAAGGTGGTGACTTAGTCCACTTCTGAATCTCTAAAAATTCAGAAGTGAAAAAAGATACTCTAGGTCTACAATTCTGTTTCCTATAGGTGTGTGCTTCTGAAACTCTAATTTTCAAACCTGAAAATGAGTTTTTGTTGATATTTTGACTTGTTGAATGAAGAGAAGACTTGATCAACCTTGCAACTTGATCTCCAATGATTTCCAAGCTTCCAAGAGTCCTAAATCTACAAACACATAAGAAGAAAGGAAGAAAATTTGAATGTTAGGGCATGGGGGTTTGCCTTGGTCAAACCCCTTTTAGGTAATTAAACGAAAATGATGAAAGAATGAAATGAAACATGCAATAATGGAGTTGATTACCTTTCCATGATGTTTGATCTTGATTTTTTGCAGCAAAACATGAATAATCTGACTTTGAATGTCCTTGGGAGCTATCTTGATGCCTTGCAATGATATAACCCTAGCTTGCTTGACTTGAGAACATGATGAGTGATGAAGGATAGTGAGTTATGACTTAAGATGAGTTAGGAGAGCCAAAGAAAGAGGGGAAAAACCCTTATTTATACACAATTGTGCCTAAATTCTTGAAGAATACCTCATCACAGGTTGACCTTAGGTCTTAAAGAATAAAAACCCGAAAGAAATTTGAATTAATTTTGATTTTTGAGCCAAATGGGACTAAGTCGCCCAAGGTGGCGACTTAGTCCACCTTGACAATTTTGAGTGGATGTCAGAGATTAAGATGTATTAAATGTTGTTTATCAGGTTCTTCTTCAACAAGACACTTTAAGTAGGGCTTGTAAGTGCATAAAGGGGCCATTTAAAGCATAAGAAAGGTGTAAATATTGATGACAAGCCTAGGAAAGTGTGAAAGTTTGTGACAAGACTTTATAACACTTTGAAATAGGTCTTGGTAAGGTTATTTAGGTGAATTATAACATTATGGTCCTAGAAAAGCATGAGGATGTGTTACAACACTTTACAACACCTTTACAAGACATCAATACATGTATTTTATTCAATTTTCAAGGGTCCAAGACCTAGTGTGGATGTGTAGACACCTCACAACACCAAATCGAGGCCTCATTAAGTCTAATTTATCATCAATTTTTTCCATACCAAGCAAAGCATACACTTTTTGGCAACATAACCTCATGGAGAGAGAGTCAATGGGACACCTAAGTAAGCTCAAAGTCTATGTGTATGAAATATATACACTAACACCCTCCCTTAAGCATAGCTCAGGTGGGCATAAAAGAAATGTGTCTCAGCTACTAGCTTGGTGAGGTACCCATGTAAAATGCAAAAGAAATGGGCCTCGACCATGAAACCTGATAAGGTACACATGTACAATGCAATCTATCGTAAATGAAGTAAGATAGAAAACCTTGTGGGAAAAACTATCCTGAAAAATGAGAGATAAGATGCGAAGATGGCTAGAAATCCCCACAAGGATGATGTTGCTACTGATGTAGATCACATGCCAAGAAGATCTCATAGATTAATGAACTTGCTCTTAGTAAAGGGTTTGGTGAAGAAGTTAGCAACCTACTCTAAAGACTGGCAAATGACTATGTCAATGATCTAGCCATGAATAATCTCTCGAATATAATGCATATGAATCTCTATGTGTTTGGTTCACTAATGTTGAACCAAATTCCTACATATCTGAATCATGCTCCAGTTGTCACAATCAATTACTATGGGATGCCTAGAAGGAATACCAAACTCATAAAGAATTCCCTAAAGCCATATAGCCTTAGTAGTTGAATTAACATCCCTCCTAAATGTTGCCTCTATGGATGATATAGAAATAGTATTCTACTTCTTCCTAGACTGATTGATAGGACTTGAACCAACTGATAAATTGTAACTTGAAGTGGACTTGCAATGCTCAGTGTCACTAGCCCAATATGAATTTTTAAAACCAACCAAGTTAATTGAAGAACCAACTCTATAATGAATCCAATGAAACTCATGAGGTTCTTGCATAAATCTCAAAACCATGCCAACTTCATACACAATATCTAGCCTAGTATGAGTGAAGTATATAAGACTATCAACAAATTGTCGATGCAAAGTAGCATCAACCAATGATGTAGTACATGAAGCATCAAGCTTGACTCCAAATAGAAAGGGAGTTGGAGATGGTTTGAAAGTTCATGTGAAACCATACAAGTAGATCAAGAGTATACTTAGGTTGTACAAGAGTGATCCTTGAAGTAGATTGTGAAATCTCAATGCCAAGGAAGTAGTGTAGTAAACCCAAGTCTATCATGTCAAATCTGTCCTAAAGTGACGACTTCATTGCTAAAATGGTAGATGAAGGTTTTCATTGCACGGTCCTTTCTTTTCTTAGTACGTGGGCATTCTCTTCCCTACTATTGTCTGAGGACTTTCCTTAGCTGACCATAGACCAGGCCCAAATCCTGAACAAATTGGGATGGTCCACATAGCCTCAAATTTCCATGTTCCTGCACTCTGTGCTAAATTCTGATTAGACCTCTGATGGATATGGTAGAGGAACCCAAGATTGATGGAATCAAAAGATCATCAACATATAGAACCAGTATAAAAAGTGAATCATCTTGCCACAATAGATACACACTAGGATATGAATGACATCTAGTAAAACCTAAAGATAGGAGGTAGGAATCCATCTTGGAATACCAAGCCCTAGGAGCTTGTTTAAGGCCATAGAGAGATTTCCTAAGTCTACAAACTAAGGATGAATCTTGAACAAAACCTAGTGGTTTTTTCTATAGATTTCCTCCTCAAAGTCTCCATGAAGAAATGCACTCTTCACATCCATCTAATGTACAACCCATCCATATTTTGCAGCTATAGCTAGTATGAGTCGAATCAAAGTCATGTTAGCAACTGGTGCAAAGGTTTCTATATAGTCAATGGTTGCAACTTGTGAAAAATATTAGAAAACTAATTATGCTTTGTATTTATCAATTGACCCATTTGCTTCAAATTTAGTTTAATATATCCATCTACATTGAATTGTCTTCCTTCCCTTAGGAAGTGAAGTCAAATCTCAAATGTGATTTCTAATCAAGGAATCATATTCCTCATTTATAGTAATATCCCACTTAGGTATGTTTGATGCCTCTCTAAATGTCCATGGTTTAGAAACTAAAGCAAAGAAGGCACGTGGCCTCCCCTCAAAATCTACTTGAATTTTTCTATCATCTACTAGATCCTATACCCATTATCTGCCCTGTGTAGAGATGTGGGTGAGTCTAGTGTAGAAATATCAACTTCCAATGCAATCCATGAATTGGATTAAGATGAAATCTCATCACTATAATCACTGTGAGAACTAGAAGAAGAAGATATTGCACAAGGAATTTGTTGAGAATGATCTCAATCATCAGTATTGTAATAAGGATTTAGTGAGTCCATAATATGTTGAGAAGTGTTAAGTATAGTCTTAAGAGATGTTTCTTGAAACTTAACTAAAGCTCTCAATAAATAACTCATGTGTGGTAGGGTAGAGTAGGTGATAACCTTTTACACCATCTAGATATCTGAGAAAGATGCAAGGTTTGCATTGTGGATCCATAGCCTTACAATGTTTTTTCAAAATGTGTTCCATGGCATGAGAGCCAAAAACTCTGAAATGATCAACTACTAGTTTCCATCCTTTCCAAGCATCAAAGGGAGTGATACCCTTCAAGGATTTATGTTGAACTCTATTCTAAATGTAACATGTACAATTGACTGCTTTTTCTTAATATGATGATGTGAGGCCCTTAGAGTGAATAATACAACTAGTCATCTCTTTTAAAGACCTATTTTTTATGTTTGGAAACACCATTTTGTTGCAGGGTATATCGAACCGTGTGTTGAAAATATATTCCCTTTGCTATGCAAAACTACTCATTATGATTGATGACTCACTCACGAAGCCATTATCTATTCAAAGAACTTTGATGACTTTCCTTGACTATTTTTCAGTAAGAGCTTTGAAATCTTGAAAAGATATAAACATTTATGTTTTTTTCCTAAGTAGACCCATGTAAAACATGAGAAATCATCAATAAAGGTGAGAACATATCTAGCCTTTGTAAAACATGGATGGGGAAAGCCCCTGAAACATTAATGTGAACAAGTTTTAAAACTTGTGAACTACCCTCCATGATTTTCCTTTGTCAAATTTTTCTTTTGGATGCTTGCCATGTGCACAACCTTCACAAAGTCCATTAGAAAATTTAACCTTAGGTAGTACCTTGACCATATTATGTTGACATAGTTTCTCAAGATAGTGGTAGTTAAGATGGTCAAACTACTCATGCCATAATTTTCTAACTTCATCTGAATGAGTTAGTAGCTCTTTTGGAGAAATATCTATGATGAAATTGGAGAAAGCATATAATCTAGATTGGTGATTTACCTCCCTTATTGCTACCAAGTTGTTTCTTTGAAATTATCTTATCTCATTTGAATTTGGAGAGAAGTGTACTCTCATTCCCTTCCCTAAATGAGTTTTTTGATACACTAAAAGGAGATTAGTTGATAATGAAGGTACACTTAGAAATTTTGAAAATGTTCCTCCTTCAACTTCAACAGAACCTCTTCCTTTTACCAATGATAGAGTATCATCATCTAAGGTGATTGTGGACATACCAGATGGTTATAAGGATGAAAAACAACTTGTGAAGAGCCCATATGGTGTGGAGCACCAAAGTCTATAATTCATGATGGAGATGAAGATGTTGTAGAAACTAACGCTTTGCCCTTTTATTTCTCTTTGTCTTTTGTATTTTCCTAGGTTGATGAAGATGCCTTGCTAAAATCAAGTAGCCCTATATATTATTCTTTTTGAGAATATGTTGAAGAGACTCAATTTGTTTCCTCATGCAACGATGTTCATCATGTCCAAGTCTTTTAAAAATGGCACATTTAACTCTCTTATTATTTGGATTACTTTGAGAAAAGTTATCCATTATGGTGTTGTCAAATTTTCTCTCTTTATTAACTTCCTTGTCCTTTTTAGTGTTCTTCTTCTCTTGTTTTGAAGTTTGTTGTGTTTCATTCCCTACAAGTAGGGCTTGAGGCTTTGTAGACTTCAAAGTTCCCATTTGAATTAACTTTTCTTACTCCCTTGTGAGATCAACAATAAAGTTATCAAGTGTGGGAATTGACCTTGAGACTCCAAAAGCCCACTTAGTAGAGTAGAAAGTTGATACAAACACAAAAAAATTTGGACCTAGCTTGGAAAGGACATAAATGATTAATTGATCCTCTTTTTTTTTTCAATTCCACAATATTTCAACTACAGTGACTTTAAAGATTTAAATTTAGTGAAGTCTTGTAAAGTTGAAAAAATCTTAGGACTAAGACCTAAGAGTTGATTTTCCAACTTGTGGCTTCTAATTTCATCTATTTTCCCAAATAGTTTGTTTAGAACTTCCCAAACTTGGTTGGGTGTTTTCAACTTCTCAACATGAAACAACAATTCAAGAGAAAAATTTAAACATAGGAAGCCAAATGCTTGATCACAAAACTTTATTAAAAAGCTTTCTTTCTCTTTAGCTACTATAGGTTCTTTCTCTTTTCGCATAGTTACCCTATAAAACCATTTTTTTTCTTAAGGACAAGGATTACTTTCATCTTCCAATCATGATAATTGAAAGGTGTTAGGGGTAGTATAGTAACATTAGGCTCCATGCTACTAGATTTTAGATAGTTTTTCATAGAAATGTGGAAATGAAGAACTTAGAAATGTGTGCAAAAGTGAAGGAAAACACAACACACAAAAGCAATTCTCAATGAGGTGTAAAAATAGACCACACAAAATACCCCCCATGATTATTTGTCCACACGCCCCCCCCCCCCCCAAAAAAATTGGTACTTTATAGGAGGATTGCTTTTTAACTAACCCAGAAGAGGCATAAATAGGCACTTCATAATATGAGTATGATATTATGCTCTTTGGATTTGTTGAAAAAAAAAGCACTATTACAAAAAATGACAATCAAATCCAAGCTATCAAGCAAAAGTTATGAAGCTTTCAAATTTTACACCTTTACAATTTAATTGTTCCTTCATGGAAAAATAAATTTTTAGATTCTTAGAAAAGAATTTCTAGCACCAAAATATTTAAAGGAGAAAAATAGAGGATAATTAAAGCTCCCTTGGGTTGGAAAGAAACAAGGGCTTATATACCACATGACCAACAACTTAAAATTGAGAGGGTTTGATAGTAGTGGTCTTCCTTCCCATGAATTTGATAGCCCTTTAGAGCTGCTCGTGCCTTTCTTCGTGCCAAATTGCAATCTCAAATATTTGGAGCCTCCCTTAAATGCAAATGCCACCTCCAATGCAATTGGTCATTCTTTCCATAGAGTGAAAATGAACCTACTACAAAGGGAATTTCAACATGAAATATACAAATTATGACGTTTGATGAATAAATTGTGTCTACAATCAACAAATCACACCTTGCAATGGAGAAATATCACATGCACAAGAAGGAAAAAATGCCTCCTAGTCTCTATCACAACCTGAAAGGGTTAAATCATGGCCTCAAATAAATGAAACGACTTAGAAAATAGAATACCACCTAAGTGAACCTTCTTAAAAAAATCCAAACCTGTCCCTCAATCATGCCTTCAAAATGAAAGGATAAAACTACAAATAAATTATAGGGGTCACAATGTTTAATCACACCTCCAAAAATGCCAGCTTACAACCTCAAGTTAAAAATGCCTTTCTTGTGGATTGTTACACATAGAGACACATGAAACAAAAAATATAATGAAATGCTTCACCTTGTGACCTGCCAATATCCATATCCAACTATGATACCATGAAAGAACCTATAATAATTGAGAATAGATAGCAAGCATAATGAACACAAAAATTATATAAATTTGACTAGTAGATTAGATCAACAAGGCATACACAAATAGGAATGAAGGAGGAACATGATCTCCATGAAATGAGGATAAGACTCCTCAATCATGGAGTGGTGGTGAGTTTCCTACAAAAATCATAGGAAGAGGTGTCAAAAGTGAGTTGACACCTCATGGAGAAAGAGTCAATGGGACACCTAAGTAGGCTTAAATTCAATTATAAGAAGAATTGATAGCCAACCATGTCTCCAAACCTTCTAAGAACCAAGACTAGGTACCATATCATGAAGAATATTACCTAAGTTGCAAGAATGAAGGTGTTGTCATTGATGTCAACAAGATGTCTACATGCTGATGTTGTCATTGATGTCAACTGTGTTAAGGAAGCTTTTTATATGATGAAGATGCCAAGGATATTCAGAAAATTGTAAAAAATGGGAAAATAGATTGTTGCAGGTTATGCATGTGTAGTTAAGATATTGAGGAAGTGTTATGAGTACATGAAACTATATTTTTGTTGCAATGTATGGAGATGTGTTGGAATGAAGTAATGAGTTGAGATGATGTCTCTGGTACTTGGTTTCCAAGTGTCTTTTGAGAAAATTTGATAAACAGAGAAAATAGTGTTGTGCAAGTGTTTAAAATGTGCTCTGAGATGTACTCTGTGATTCTTCTATGTTGATGCTATTCTTGTGTGAATATGACATGTTGTTCAAGGTTTTTAGTAGTTGCTATATTTAGAATTTGGGATTTTGGATCGTTGTGCAGTGTGAAATATTTTCATCAGTGTGTGAACCAGTTTTCAGTTTTGTTTTCAGTGACATGGGAGAAATGTATTTTCTCCATGTTTCTCCATAGTTTAGATTTAGGTTGTGTAGATTTGGGAAGTTTCTTATAATGTGTGTATCTTTTAGAATTCAAGGTTTAACTTGATTTGGTACAATACAGTGTGAGTTCCATGCGTCAGTGTGTGAATAAAGTTTATTGGATGTTCTAGATTGAAATGTTTCTATGTTGTGAGTTGGGATGAATTATTTTTTGGATCTTAGGTGGTTCAACGATTCTTCTAGATCATGTTCAAGTGAATTTTGTTTTTTGAAAGTTTTAGATAGATTTAAGGAAACCTGTACTTAATGTTTTATGGTGTTTAGCATGGGTATTGGACGACCTTGTGTTAGCACTACATGTGAAGTTTATGAAAGTGTGTTGAAGTGTGTTAGGATTAATTTGGGTCCTAATTAATTATTTATATGGGTCGCCTTCATTCCTAATACATTGCGGGAATGTTGAAGTGCTGACCTAATTTGAAATTTCAAATGTAACAGATAGTAGCCAACCTTGGCGAAGGTTTTCAAGGTTGAGGTTGATATAAATAAGAGTGGTATTGTGATATTCAAGGAGAAGCAAGATAGATGTGAGATCGATGTAGGTGATGTATGTGATGTATGTGATGCAAATTTAAGTAGAGCAACACAAAGTTCAAAGTATTGGATCCCTAAAGGTAGTGAGCTAAAGATGTCTAAAATATTTCATGCAAGACTACGAAATTATTAGAGCACTTGTAGTGGATTCCTTGTTGCATTGAAGAGTTGTTCTCTATGTAACATTTCTCTTATATGTTTTTGTATTTTTTTCTATGGAAGTGAGCCTTGGTTGTGAGCCTTTTTAGATAGTGTACCTTATTATGGTAGTAAGCCTTTGTACTAGTTTTGCAATTACTTATATTGTGAGCTAATCCTCACTATGGTTTTTCCCTCATTAGGTTTTCCATGTAAGTATGGTGTGGCATTGTTATTTTAGTTTTTTTTATCTACAATACATTCATATTTAATCACTTTAATAGAATAAGGGTTGTGGTCAATGGAAATGGATGCTCCCCACCTTTGAGGCATAAATACAAGGATAGGGATCCTATTTCACAATTGCCACACTCAAGGACACCTTAGAGATCTCAATCCAATGAAGAGTGGAGAGAGAGATCTGACAATAAGGTATCCTAGGATATGGTTTTAGATTACAAGAGGGGTTCACCACCAAGTGTAAACTTGGAAAAGACAATTAAATGGAAAACATAGTATGAAATGCAAACTAACTCTAGATAATCTAAGAAAGTGAACAAAATACAATAGAAAGATATGAAACTGAAAGTGTGCACCTGAAAGCTTGTTAGAGATGGAATAGAGCTTTGGAATCTTGAAAATGCTAATTTTTAAACCTAGTGGGACTCATTTTTCATTCTAGGCAAATCGGTCTCAAATTTGGGTTTCTATACATGAACAAGTTTCAAGAAAATGGGTATCCAAATCTGTAAAGATCTTTGAAAAACACCTATAGTGGGACTCATTCACCACTTGTGGAAAATGAGTCTAGTTTTCCTTTTCTGTAAATTCAAAGTCTGGATTTTCTCTTCTTAGTTTGCTCAATTTGTTCCTCCATGTGTCTTAATCTGAAACTCCAATTTTGAGGCTGTAAATGACCTTTTAGTGAATATTTTGACCTTGCAAGTAGGGAGATGACTCCAAAATTTTTGTAACCCATTCTTCAAGGATCTTCAAGTCTTCAAAGCACCTAGATCTACAATCACACAAAGAGAGATAAAATGTTGATTGTTAGGGAATAGGGGTTTGCCTTGGTCAAAACTTTTAAAGGTAATTAAATCAAATGATGAAATAAGATAATGAAGTATGAACATGAAATAATTCAATTAAAACCTTTCCATGATGATGGATCTTGAATTGTTACAATAATTGATGAAGAATGTTGCTCTTGAATGCCTTAGAATTGATCTTGAAAGCTCTTGTGATAATCTTGTGAAGTCTTGAAATGCTTAAATCTTGCTTTCTTGACTTGATAACATGTAGGATTGATGTTGCTAGGATGAAATGAGGATTTGAAAGCTTTTTTATATAGGCAATTCAATCAAATGGCCATTAATTTGATCCCTAAGGCCGACATTGAAGAAATTTGAATCAAAAACCCACTTTTTCTTGCTCAAACCTCAAAAATAGCTCAAATTGGACTCATTCACCATCTTGGGTGAATGAGTCCCACCTAGATGGGATTGATTTTCCCAAAGTGGAAAATGGGTCCCACAGGGGCTATTTTGCTAGTTAGGATGTCTGGGAGTGAAGAAATTAATCTTTTATGTTGATTATGTTAGGTTTTTGATTAAATTATGCGTTGGGATGCCCAATATAGGGTCATAGAGGCCTATTAATGATGATATAAAAGTAATAAATGTAATAGGTCCCAAAATCCAATGTGAAAGTGTAGATAAATACACTTTACAACACTAAATTAAGGAAAAATTGAGTCTATTTAGCTTAGAAGGGTCCTAAATCCCATGTGAATATGTTAAACACATTAAAACACTAGATTAGGTCCACTTGATTTACAAGCCTCCTAAATTCAATGTGAAGATGTAAATAAATACATTTTACAACATTAAATTAGGGAAAAGTTAAGTTAATTTAGCTTAAAAAGGGGCCAAGACCTAATGTGGATGTGTAAAACAACTCAAAACATTAGATCAAGGTGATATTAAGTCTAGTTTATCACTAATTATTCCCAAATCAAACAAGGAAAAGGTTTACTTTTTCGGTGACTCCAAGGGTTTTGATGAAACTCTCAAAATTTGTACACGTTCATTGTTGCAATGATTTGAAATGAATCAATGAAGATCCTTTATTGGCAAGTAGAGACATTGATTGAAGAAAAAAATTGTATGCTGGAGTAAGATTGGGAAAACAATGAAATTGCTTGCTTGTATTTTAGCATACCCTCAAATATCTGCTCAAACACATACACAAAGAAAGGTGATGTATATTCCTTCAAAAAAGTCATAAAATTGAGCATGCTAATTCTTTTTGTGGGGTTGTTACTAAAAGTTACAAGTATACTAGCCTTTGGGTTCAGTGTGATGTATATGATGCTTGGCAGCATGGCCTTGTTTGGGGTCTATCTAAAATGGAGGGCTATTTCATAGATGTCCCAAGTAGTTACAATCCTTTCACTAGGGAAAGGCTTTGCTTTTATTTACATGTTGAGTCCATGTGTAGCCCTAATGCAATTGTGTTGAGAAGGAAAATGATTCATTAAGATTATGAAGATCACTCATGTTTGCAAAGGATAGCCTTCCATTCACAAGTCACAAATATAAGATGGTCAATACATAATGGAGATCGATAGTCAATATGATAAGTAAAGATGATAGTTTGAGGGACAACAAATGGAAACCTAAGAAAAAAGCATAAATGGAGGGTTCATAACCATTAGGGGAAGCAAGCATGATAAGGAAAACTATTTAAAATCATACACTCTTCCCTGTGTGCTGCAATTAAAGCAGCGTAGCAATGGAATCATATATATTGCAAAAGAAACTTTGTTTGGGAAACAAGGAAATTAGATATCTATCAGAGAGATTTTCTCAGTTTACAATCAACAACAATGAACATGATTCAAAAAATTTGAGCATGCCTCTACTATCAAAGCTCATTTCTTGAAAGTAGAGACTCAGACATTGCCAAAACAATCTACAAATTAGGGTCCAACAATTGGTACTTCTGAATTTGATGACTGGGTGTATTGTGATGCATGTGGTCAATGTCAATTATGTACAATTGGACTAAAGATGAGCTACCAAAAATGTGGCTTTTCCATATGATGTTTTGGCTTCCTAGTATGAATCACTATGATGTCCCTCAAAAGGAAACAACCAAGGCGGTATATAATCTGAATGTAATTTCACAAACACAGGTACTTTTAGAAAAAATTCAAGGGAAGGGTGAAATTTCAATTTCTATCTCAAAAGCTATACTTGATACTAAACCATCAAATCAAATTCGGCCAAAATATTTACAGTCAAGTACAAAGATTGGTAGTAATAAGAAAGGTTTAGTGCAAAGAAACATACCAAATGTTTTTGGTACTGTTAATTTCTCAAATTCTTTTGCAGGGAAGGATGAGCATTTCCCTATAAAGAATAAAAGTGACTGATATGAGAGGCATATGGAGCGAGAAGAGGGTGCCATAGATTTTTCAAGCTGTGATGATGGAGGGAAGCCAAATGGTGTAATCAACCAAAAGAAAAAAGTTAATTATAAGGTGAAACTAAAAGAGACATCTGGAGGAGAAGCTTGTGAAATTGAAGTAGTCCATGCACACACTTCAAATGTAAAGCATAAGATGGATACTGAGTTAAAGGAGTGCAAATTTGCAAAAAATCTAAAGGAAAAAGAAGATTTAGTGCATGATTCCAAAGGGGTTGATTTGCTAGCTCTGAAATTAGAGAGAATAGATCATGGATTCAAAATTATAACAAATGATGAATTAACCAATGACAATGGTGTGGAAGGTATGAATGGAGAAGGTATGGTACATGATCACCTTGGCAAAATTAGGCCTCCATGAAGCAATCTTTTGAAATTTGATTCAAAATTATTGTTCCTACCTTGTAATAATGTTTTTGATATAAAAAGAAGCAAAACCAAGGGTGTTGTCCCATCGGTACAAGGCACCAAAGGCCATCCAGAGTAAGCACATTAGCAACATAGTGACAGTAGAGAGAAAGCCATCACCCACAACAAGTCATATCAAAAACCAAAAAGTAACAGTAAAAATAGGATAAACATAGTCCATCATGCAAGCATGATACAGAGTAGATGAGTCCAAAGCCCCCCCGGGGTCAAACTAGATAAACAACATTAACATATAAAAAGTCAAAGAAAAATTAAAAAAAACAAAAAGACCCAAAGGTCTAATTCTTTTCCTCCCTGCAAGGTTTATCCTGAATAGCAGTCACCCAATCCATCGTGAGGAACTCAAGCAACTTCTTAAATCCAACATCTTCTTCGCCATCATCTACAAAATTTTCCTTCTATAGCAAGCATAGACTGGTAGCCGACCTGTGCATGACCTTCAGGGAAAAGTTCAACACCTCCTAAACCTTTTTTTCCAACCTCTCCTTTCTCCCTTTTAGCTTGCCAACTTCTTCCCAAGCTTGTTATTTTTCATTGCGATCTTCCTGCAAGAGGGATTTACCCTTGTTCGTATTAGAGGCTTAGAGATTAATTTCCATCACATTGGCACTGGTAGGGCCCTTATTCAAGCTTTCAGACACATGGGATGTGCTACTCACCAAGATAGACTTGTCTTCCCCACCCACCACCTTTTTCTCCTAGCTTTCATTATCACTCCCATTTCCATTATCCGAATTTGAGGCCTCCTTAAGACTTCCCACCTTGTCCTACTTAAGGACTAGTCTATGAGATCGACGGGGGGTGTTAGCTTCATTAGTAATCTCAATGTTGGAGTCAATTTGATGGAGGAAAAATTTAGTTTTATTGGAGGCTTTAACCTTTGGTCGCGAGGTAGGGGCAAGATGCATTTCCTTACTCATAACCCCCAGACCCTTGGCAGGGGATGTGCCATGAGGAAGGGCTTTCATGGCAAGGTTTTTTAGGCATTTTTTCTTACTCAAGCCTAGCGTATCTAGAATGCTAGTAGAGGGGGGAGTAGAGGAAACCAAGGTTTCATCAAGAGCAGGGAGAGATGACACTTCTTGTATAGTGATAGGTCAAGCAGGGCAAAGGGCCATATGAAAATGATAAAGCCTAGACATAAGGCCTTGGTGCAAGATAGTATAATTCTTTCCAGAAATTGAGGCTTCATTAAACTTCGCCACAGTGTTATCAAGAGCATGAAACAAGAAAAAAGGAATGGAGATATGCTGGTGATTCCTAAGGTGGTTGAGGAAATTAAAGTGGTAATAGTAGTAGACCCCATACCTTCCTTCCAACGTGAAGTATTTCATGATCACCATACAAACTCTATCCCATGACTCTGACAACGCTTCACTGTCAAAGCCACCCTGCAACTTGACAAGTTTCTCCACACCGCAAAAGAACTAGTTCAGACTAATCTGGTCTGGCACCTTCGTAGTTTTCTTCCAAGTTCAACCACTATTCAAAAGCCCCATAACTCTGGCAATAATCTCCTTAGAGACTTCAAAGGAAATGCCACTGATGGTAACCCTACCATCATTCCAAGAGGTGAAAAACTTAATAGACAAGCCCTAATGTTATGAGAGTCATTTTTCATATATTTGAGGTCATTTAAGAAGGATCAATATTCAAGGTTTTGTCAAATTTGAGAAAATGTAAAAAAATTGTCACACAAAAAATGTAAAATTTCATAAGCAACCTTAAGAAGTTGAAAGGTATCAATGGTTTTTGGCATTGGTGGGTAGGTAGAAAGTAGTTAAAAGTTCAAAGGTAATTTTTATGCCTTTAAAAAATCTCTTTGTACATTTAGTAGCTTGTGGGTGATTGAAAATTTGAAATGGAATAATGAAAAACACAGTTTTCTATATTTTTTTCAGAAATTCATAGTTTCCAGCCTTTTTACAGATTTGTACAGCCTCAAATGATAGAATAAATTTTTTTAAGTGTTATAGGGAACAATCACCTTCCATTTCCAATTCATTTCATGCAGATTGGTTCATTTTTAAAGAAGTTATCCTATTTTTTGTAAATATAGTCTAAATCCCAATCTAGGGTAACGGTTTGAAGTAAAATTCATGTTTGTAAAAATTTAACCATTGGATTTTGCTAAAAATTGGAGAAAATGTCTGTAATTATATCCTATAAAGTCTCACTGAAGAGATTTTATTGATTAATTGATTTGTGAAAGTTATAGGTGATTGTTTGCATGTATATTTGCCTATTTAGGCCTAATTAGCAAAAAAAAAGTTAGGACAGTAGGCGTGTGTTCCAAAACAAGTATACCTAAAACTGAGATATGTTTTTAATGGCCAAAATAGGTACTCAAAAATGTATTTATTTTTTGTAGATTCAGTCTGGTTTGAAAGTTACACCCGACTTAGTGCTTTGATTCCCTTCAAGCAAAATTTGGATTTTTGGTGCAAGTAATTTGTAAATCTAATAAAATAGAGGAATAAGGCTATGTAATTGGTTTATTTCTATCAAAATGATGATTTTTAAGATGTATGAGGGTATAGTTTGAATTTTATTAAGGTTTAGAGTCAAGTTTTGAAGAGTTGGGCTTTGTAGCCATGAAGAAATTCAAAGAAATTGAAGTGATTTTGGTAAAGGATTGACTGAGAATTGTTTTAAGTATTGTTGTTTCTTCCTTTGCCTCTGCATCAGTTGGTATCAAAGCCCAGGAAAGATATGGGATGATAAGTGGTTGTGATTTTTGGTTGGTAGTTGTGTGTTTGCTAGTTGTTTGCAGGTAAGTGTGTTGTGAAGCAAGGAGGAATCTTGCTTGAGAGGATGGAGAAATTGAAGAAGCATTTGCAAGCAGAGGAAGAGAGAAAAGAGAAGAAAGGAAAAGATAAGTTTGATCAGGAAATTTATGAGATAAAACAAGAGATGGAAAGGATGGATAGAGAGTTCCTAGAATCCATAAAGAAGATAGAACAACAGATGAAATACTTAATGAGTTGGAACCTGAAGATAAAGAGGAGAGTCACATGGCCTATTCACAAGATAATCAAAAAGAGGAAAAGGGAAATCAAAATGAAAGAACAAGAATCCTTTGAAGATGCAAGAGAATACTTCATTGAAGAAGAAGTTACATATAATGCAAGTCATGAAGATGAAGAGAAGATCAAGAGCATATAACTGATTCCAGAGGTTGAAGACATTGAAGGAATTATCATGGATAAGTTGGCCTTGGAGATCTACAAGGAATTGAAGGATGATGGAGGTGTAATGATAAAAAATGTGTTTCATTTCTTTATTATACTGATCTTGTGGACAAGAAACAACTTGCAGGTTAAGGGACTGAGGGAGAAGCATGATATTAAGATGCACCAAAGAGTGAAGGTTTTGGTTTCAGTTGATGAGCAATGCAAGAAGCTGATTTGCATGGAAAAATTCAAACCCAAAGTGAAAATGAAGGTGATGGAAGTTGTTTTAAAGTGGAAAAGCATACAAGGAATGAAGGTTGTTGACAACATCAATCCAAGTGGACTTGGATTCTTTTCTTGGTCGGGAGTTTGGTGCAAGAGCACCTTGGAAAAATTAGGCCTCCATGAAGCAATATTTTGAAATTTGATTAAAAATTATTGTTCCTACCTTGTAATAATGTTATGAGAGTCATTTTTCATATATTTTAGATCATTTAAGAAGGGTCAATATTCAAGGTTTTGTCAAATTTGAGAAAATGTAAAAAATTGTCACATAAAAAATGTAAAATTGCATAACCAACCTTAAGAAATTGAAAGGTATCAATGGCTTTTGGAATTTGTGGGTAGTTATAAAGTAGTTAGAAGTTAAAAGGTCATTTTTATTCCTTTAAAAATTCTCTTTGTATGTTTATAAGCTTGTGGGTGATTGAAAATTTGAAATGGAATAACGAAAAACACAGTTTTGTATAATTTTCTTCAGAAATTCATAGTTTCCCGCCTTTGTACTATTTTTTATGGCCTCAAATTCTGGAATAAACTTTTTTAAGTGTTAGAGGGAACAATCACCTTCCATTTCCAATTTGTTTCATGTAGATTGAATCATTTTTAAAGAAGTTATGCTAATTTTTGTAAATACAGTCTAAATCCTAATCTAGGGTAAGAGTTTGTAGTAAAATTTGTGTTTCTCAAAATTTAACTATTGGATTTCACTAAAAATTGGAGAAAATTTCTGTAATGATATCCTATAAAGTCTCACTAGAGTTATTGTATTGATTAATTGATTTGTGAAAATTATAGGTGACTGTTTGCATGCATATTTGCCTATTTAGGCCTAATTAGCAGAAAAGAAGTTAGGACAATAGGAATGTGTTCCAAAACAAGTGTACCTAAAAATGAGATATGTTTTTAATGGAAAAAATGAGTACTCAAAAATGTATTTATTTTTTTCAGATTCAATCTGGTTTGAAAGTTACACCCGACTTAGTGCTTTGATTCCCTTTAAGCAAAATTTGGGTTTTTGGTGCAAGTAATTTGTAAATCTAATAAAATAGAGGAATAAGACTGTGTAATTGGTTTATTTCTATCAAAATGATGATTTTTAAGATTTATGAGGGTCTGGTTTTAGTTTTATAAAGGTTTAGAGTCATGTTTTGAAGAGTTGGGCTTTGTAGCCATGAAGAAATTCAAAGAAATTGAAGTGATTTTGGTATAGGATTGACTGAGAATTGTTTTAAGTATTGTTGTTTCTTCCTTTCCATCTATCTCAATCTCTTTAGAATCCATTCCTTTTCCTCTGCATCAAGGTAAGATTAAGGATCAACAATAGGAAACCAAGAAAAGTAAACTCATGGAGTGGAATGAGGGAAAGGAAACCCATCAAGGGGTACTAAAAACAAAATGCATGGTAGATTGCGAAGTTGGGGAGGAAGGAAAACCTAAGCCAAAAAGAGTAAAAGCTTTAAATACAAAGTCTATTCAACCTCATGCAAGCAAAGGAAATAAAACTAAAAAGGAACAAAAAGTGAAAAATGTATCATCAAATATGGAATGCATGTTTCACGAGATAGAAGAACATAGCATCCAATATTCTAAAGAGCATATAGATTAATGTAGAAGGTTTTTGATCATAATGAATTTTTGAAAAAGGAGTCATCTTGCTGGCCTCCATTTTTATTTTCTACATCTAGTTTAGGGCATGTATAGGATCATGTTGAGCCAAAAAGTGGCGATATGATGGGTATGTGGCTGACAACTTTTTTTACCCAAAATTGATGAAACAAAAAGGGTTTTTAAAGGAGATTCTCAGCTTTCCACCAATACAAATTATGCTTTACTTTGAATTTAATAAATAATAATTATTTATTTTCAATTTGAATTACGACAAAAGTCTTGATTGATAGGCTGATTGAAAAACATCTATAGCTTTCAAACGGTATCACATTTTTTGAATCTGAAACATGTGTCACATTCTATGCTTCACATACTATAGGATTAAAAAAAATGAATTTCATGACGTTTTGACCAAGTTAAGGTGGTTAGACATATGAGTTTTTATATTTGTTAAAAGTTGTAATAAAAAAATCATAATTAATTATTTACTTGGAAAAAAATTACAAAAATATATGTATCATATTGGGAAATGAGTCCTCTGCTTATATCTAAAATCTTATAAAAAAATGTTATCATTTTATTGTGGTTAGGGTGGTTAGACAAACACCTACTTCTTATTTTTTCTCTGAAATTTAAGCACTAGTGCATTGAAATTTCAAATGATCACCAAATAATTTTTTTTAAAAAAAAACCTAGTAGTTTAGAAACTACATTCAATTTTCTACAGATTCTATTCTTACATATTTTTGAAATAATATAGATAACTTATTCAAATTTTTATGTCAAGTTTCCTAACTCTGATTTTTCTAAATTTTCATCACCACTTAAGGGCCTATTTTTTCATGATGATCCTACACATACCCTTCATCTAAGTTTTCATGCTATACTAAGTCTCTTGGCACTGTACTTGATAGACAAGGATCACCATTAGAGTGCTTTGTTTTGTCATTTCCTGTAAGGAATGTAAAAGATAAAAAGCCATCATTGATTAGATGCACAAATGCAAGAGAAGGCAACTTGATAGATTCTTATAATTTGAGGATCACTAGTATAAAAGGAGGTGTAATTGGTGATGCACTACATGATCATTCTGGATTTATTAGGTGTACCAAATGTAAACCTTCGGGAACAAATGAGAAGTCTAGGGTTGATAAGTCTGCGAGTAACAACGCTTGTGGAAAAGAGAGTAAGTAGTTTACAAACACAAAGCCAAAAGATGAGGGTCTTCACAAGCATTCAAGATTGGAGGGAATCTTCAAGGTTCAAGAGACAGGGAAATGTTAATGTTACAAATGGGGTGGCCATCGTGCTAGCCGAAAAGGGTCGATTTGATATTGCAAAGGAGTCTTTACACAGGTATATGAAGTTGTTTCCAGAAACATCTTTGTTTGATGCTTGATATGTGAGTAAATTGAACACATGTTTACTTTTCAAAAGGGATGGTTGGTACTTGGAGTGAAAATGTATCAAAACTGTTTTAGGAATTTCTATTTTGGTGCTGCCACCCGGTGTTTTATTTTTTTTAGTTCAAACACATTATGAGTAGTATATTTGGAACCATCAAACTACATATTAAGCTTTGATGTGGCATTG
The DNA here is from genome assembly GCA_007258455.2 of Sequoia sempervirens. Taxonomy (NCBI): domain Eukaryota; kingdom Viridiplantae; phylum Streptophyta; class Pinopsida; order Cupressales; family Cupressaceae; genus Sequoia; species Sequoia sempervirens. Next base: position 772,624,166 of record VDFB02281492.1, on the reverse strand, counting down.
TAATGTAGAAGTTTTCAGTTTAAACACTTAAAAGGAAATAACGTACTACTATGAGATTAGTCGAGTAGTGTTGGAACTAATGAATGCAATCCTTATGTTCAACTGATTGTTGGCTATGGCAAGCCCGCATACACATGGTTTTGATAAGAATAAGATTGAGTTGCATATTGGCTACTATGAACATTTGCTCAATGTCGCCGAAGTTCATGGAGAAGAAGAAAAATGTGAAGAGCATCTAAGTTGTGGAGTTGTCTACCTCCTATCACCCATCATAGTTTCAAAGGCTCTTTTCCTCAACACATTGGCAATCTGTGATAGCATGTTCTCCTCATCCCGTATCGCTATTACTATATCCATCTTCTCATTTTCTTTAGTGATGCACGATGGTATATTATCTTTATTGTACCCATCGTTGTTTTCTTTCCTCTTCTTCACATCATATTAGCAATGTGCGATGGTGACTAGGCAATGTTGGTGTGAAGAAGCGGTGGGACCCGAGGGGGTCTTATTATTATTTGATGGGTTTGTGAAGGTAACCAAAGGTAAATACACAAGTAATGGTGAGTATTTTCATAGCCCTATTAAAAATATTAAAGCCTTCATGAATAAACAAATTTTTTGTTGCAGCTTGGGCAAAGTAAATGAAGAATGAAAGCCTTCTTGGTAAAAAATATTTTTTTATTGTTAGGCAAGAAAATGAAGGAGGCGGGAAAATGAAAAAGGGTATGTGCAAGATCATCATGGAAAAAACATACCCTTAAGTGGCAAAAAATTCAGAAAAATTAGAGTTAGGCAACTTGACGTAAAAATTTGAATAAGTTATCTATATTATTTAAAAAATATGTAAGAATAGAATCTATAGAAAATTGAATGTAGTTTCTAAACTACTAGGTTTATTTTTATTTTTTTTAAGTCTATTTGGTGAAAAATTGAAATTTCAATGTAGTAGAACTAAATTTTAGGGAAAAAATAAGAAGTAGGTGTCTGTCTAACCACCCTAACCACAATTAAATGATAACATTTTTTTATAATATTCTAGATATAAGTAGAGGACTCATGTCCCGATGTGATGTATATTTTTTTGTAATTTTTTTCCGAGTAAATAATTAATTATGATTTTCTTATGACAACTTTTAAAAAATATAAAAAATCGTATGTCTGACCACCTTAACTTGGTCAAAAATTCATGAAATTAATTTCTTCTATTTTTAATCCTATAGTACACAAAGCATAGAATGTGATGCATGTTTCAAATTCAAAAAATGTGATACTGTTTGAAAGCTATAGATGTTTTTCAACCATCCTATCAATCAGGACTTTAGTCATTATTCAAATAGAAAATGAATAATAATTATTTATTAAATTCAAAGTAAGGTATAATTTATATTGGTAGAAAGCTGAGAATCTCCTTTAAAAACCCTTTTAATTTCATCAATTTTGGGTAAGAAAAAAGTCATCAACCACATACCCTACAAATACCCATCATATTGCCTCTTTTTGGCCCATCACGATCCTGCACATACCCAAAAAGGGGATTCTTCAAGTGAAAAAGGTGGTTATTGATCTAAGGGGTCGATTGGTGCTAGATATCCATTTGGATTTTCATTTAGGGTTTCTATGTTTTTCCTTAAATGTAAATTTTTGTGTCATTTTGCATGAGTTGCTCACTATTTGGTTTCATAGGGGAGATAAAATTTTGTAACAGGGTCTAAAAAGGAATAGGGTTTATTTTAGGTTCTGGAGTTTTCTGAATCTTGTAATGGGGAATTTAATCATGGGATTGGCATTTTTGTATGTAAATGATAATACATTTTGAGCTAGTTGTCTCCATAGTGCACATGTTATGGATTATGGGTATGAGTAATCAAAGATTGCTAGTATTTGTCTTCTTTTCTTTCCTCAAATGTATGTTTTGTGTTATTACTCTCATTCAAAGAATGAGTTAAACTGTATTAACATAAATGAAGGTTTATGCAACTGTGTGCTGGGATTACTATGTATGACTAGTTGAATGTTTGGTATCAATGATGCAAGGCATCATCTGATAGGCATAGTTATGACAAGGTAAATGTTTGTTATGTATTTTAAATTACATGGTTTAGGTGATTCCACCCTGGGATATGGCACTAGTTTATTAATGTTGCAGTTTCCTAAGACTGTTTGTGGCAGCTACAAATTAAAATCAACTTTACTTTTCCATCTTTGTATGATTGTTTGTGGAGTTTAATGCATTATATTTCTCAAGTATAAATTAGCCATTACCATGAAGGTCAGCCAAATCTTTAGGGTAACATTTCTATTTAACAATTTAAGGAGAATTATCTATTTATAGTGCCCTGGATGTTTTGGCACACAAGTATCTATAAGCACACTATTGAGATCACCCTCATGAGTTTCACCGAGCCTGAAGTGCATGGGAGAAAGGTTTCATATCAATCTCCTATTCGTTGGCCAAATTTCTTCTTGAATTTGACCATTAGACTTGGAACCCCTTTAGGATTGAATTTGATTGCAAATTTGATAACCTACAGGTTTAATGAATGCATGTGGAGGGTATGTGCAGGATCATGATGGGCCAGAAAGTGGCAATATTATGGGTATTTGTAGGGTATGTGGCTGACGACTTTTTTTAACCCAAAATTGATGAAACAAAAAGGGTTTTTAGAGGAGATTCTCAGATTTCCACAAATATAAATTATGCTTTAATTTGAATCTAATAAATAATTATTATTTATTTTCTATTAAAATTATGACAAAAGTCCTGATTGATAGGTTGATTGAAAAACATCTACAACTTTCAAACAGTATCACATTTTTTGAATCTAAAACATGCATCACATTCTATGCTTCACATACCATAGGATTAAAAAAAGAAAAAATTTCATGAAGTTTTGACCAAGTTAAGGTGGTTAGACATACAAGTTTTTATATTTTTAAAAAGTTGTAATAAAAAAATCATAATTAATTATTTACTTGGAAAAAAATTACAAAAAATATGCATCACATCCAAACATGAGTCCTCTACTTATATATAAAATCTTATAATTTTTTTTATCATTTTATTATGGTTAGGGTGGTTAGACGACACCTACTTCTTATTTTTTCCCTAAAATTTAAGTACTACTGCATTGAAATTTCAAATTTTCACTAAATAGATTTTATTTATTTTTAAATAAACCTAGTAGTTTAGAAACTACATTCAATTTTCTACATATTCTATTCTTGCATATTTTTGAAATAATATAGATAACTTATTCAAATTTTTATGTCAAGTTGCCTAACACTGATTTTTTTGAATTTTTTGCCACTTAAGAGCCTATTTTTTCCCTGATGATCCTACACATACCCTGGATGTGATTACTATTGAAGGTTTAATGTTTTAATTTGGTACAACTGATTCAACCCCCTCTCAGTTGTCTTGTACATTAAAAAACCTAACCCACACCACCATCTAAGTTTTATCAATAATTTAGTTATAGTCCAAATGGTGTCCTTGAATTATGTCACCACAAGAAGAACTATGTAATAAAAATTGAAGAAGTATATATATGTTCATCCACTAATTGTTGTTTGATACAAGAAAGACTATCTCAAAACCATACAAATAACATGATGGATAATAATTGTTTTTGTTTTGAAGATTTTCTTCAAATGTAGATAGAAAATATTTCCTAGGAAGGAAATTTTTCTTTTTCTTAACATGAAGGCATACAATAGTGACCATAGCTCTATTCTCAACAAAGTTGCTCTACAAAATGAAGTGAGAAACCATCCCATGTCCTATTAAATATTAGGCTAGCTTGAGAACAAGTTAATTCAATATTACCTTAATAACAAGAATTTGAGAATAAATGTAGTACTTCACTAACATGGAGCAACTAGAGAGTTAACTTGCACAAATCTATTCTTGTTTGTGCTTGCACAAGATGAATGATAAATTATGTTCATTTTTTTTCCATGCTTGAATAGAGTTGTCAATAGTATGTTCAAATAGATGTGGTGTATTGAATATTCTACTCAGTCATTAAGGATAGGTCAATATTATTGTAAAATAATCCCAATCTTCCAATTCTGAGATACTTATTTCAAAAGAGAATTTATAATTATTTGAGAGTCTCCTTCATTTTGTAACTTCTTAAAACCACAATATTTGCAAGTCTTAAGTTTGAGCACAATAAATTGCACCTTAGCCTTATTGTTAGTTCCCACTAGAAATATTTTGTAGCGACTGTAACTATCCTCCCTAGATATCTTTGATTATGCATCCCACTCAAAAATTCCAAATATTTCTTCTAGATGCCCCATTATTATTGAGCATCCATCTAGTATCTGCATATAGGTTCATAGCTTGATAAACCCCCACAATCCCATAAACCTGGGTTTTATATAGTAGTTTTTTATTTTATTTTTTATTTTTTAAATAATATTTGTTTATAATATTTTGTAATAAATATAGTCACAAAAAAATATAAATTGAGGAAATCATAATTTGAATTTTATATGGGGCCATGTTCAAATCATCAAAATACAAGACAATAAGATAGAGCTACTAAGTAGCAAGAGCTATATTGGGGAGGTCGCAATCATCCAATTTTTCCCATATATTATTGATCTTTTGATCACTAGGAATATTATCTTAGCTAATGATAATTCCATTTTCATTTTATTACTTAATAGACTAAGTGTCATGAGTAGGTGAGATGGTAAAAGAAAGGGATAAAACTTGAAAATTTTCACTAGCCATGTGCTCCATAGTCATGTTGTTGAGATGAGATTGAAGGTGGGTAGGATAGCTAAGACCAATTGTGAGAAAATAAATATTTGGATCATGTCGGAGGGTGTATGGAACCTTGAATGTTTGATAAAAATGACCTCCCTAAGTAGATTAAATGTGTCCACATTTATTCTTATGGAGAAAAGAGTGACCCATATATAAGGCTAGAGCTAGTGGTACTCTAGCAACTTTGCATAGTGTCTCATCCTATCTATATAAAAGTGCCTAAATATTTATCACTTCTAGTGTAACATTCTTGGCTTGTACTTTAATATACATATTTTTTTTTATTCAAGGGGTAAATGCTTTTGACTGGAGCTATGAACCAGATACAACCATTCGACAATACCACCCCAACGGGGTTTGAACCTTGGTGGCAAGAACTACAATACCACCAATAAACCATCACACCATGCCAATACTGGCATACTTTAATATACATAATAACATTAAAGAAAATCATAATCTTATTATAAATTGAGAAATGAATATCAATAGAGCAACCAATTAAAATATTAGAGTTATTATCTTTTCAAATGTAAAATATAATTTTCAACATGAAAGCATGTCATATCTAGGTAAACTTAGTAGGAATTATGGGCCAATCTCTTATATGCCAATCTCTTAAAAGTCATGAATGTAATTTCAAATTTCTTTGAAACTTCTTGAGCTCTAGGAGAAAACCATCAAAGTGCTTAAAATTCCTATTGTCCATAAAATAGGCACCAGGGATTGAAAACTCCTAGCTAAGATAGTATAGTATTAGTTGGAAGGAGGGTATGTGCAGGATCATGATGGGCCAAAAAGTGGTGATATGATAGGTATGTGTAGGGTATGTGGCTAACAACTTTTTTTCTACCCAAAATTAATGAGACGAAAAGAGTTTTTAAAGAAGATTCTCAACTTTCCACCAATATAAATTATTTTTTACTTTGAATTTAAATAAATAATTATTATTCATTTTCTATTTGAATTATGACTAAAGTTCTAATTGATAGGCTGATTGAAAAAAAATCTATAGCTTTCAAACAGTATCACATTTTTTGAATCCGAAACATGCATCACATTCTATGCTTCACATACGATAGGATTTTTTGAATCCGAAACATGCATCACATTCTATGCTTTACTTGGAAAAAAATTACAAAAAAAATATGCATCACATCATGACATGAGTCCTCTACTTATATCTAAAATCTTATAAAAAAATATTATCATTTTATTGTGGTTAGGTTGGTCAAACAAACACCTACTTCATATTTTTTCCTTGAAATTTAAGTACTACTGCATTGAAATTTCAAATTTTTACCAAATAGATTTAAAAAAAAAATAAACCTAGTAGTGTAGAAACTACATTCAATTTTCTACAGATTCTATTCTTACATATTTTAGAAATAATATCAATAACTTATTCAAATTTTATGTCAAGTTGCCTAACTCTAATTATTTTGAATTTTTCACCACTTAGGGGCCTGTTTTTTCCATGATGATCCTGCACATACCCATGAATTAGTGGAAAATTCACCAAGGAAATGAATTATCTTTGTCTCAATAATAATTGATAAAAAATTATATAACATATGTTACTAAGAGCCCAATAAAGATCAGGAAAGTCATATTTGATTAGATAGAAGATAATTTTTCATTCCTTTGAGATTTCAATATGATGGACCACTCATTTAGCAAATAAACAAAATAGCTTGCATATAGATACTAATAATTTACATTCATCTTTTATCTTATGGTGGGTAATAGATATCCAACTATGTGAAAACCTTGACACTAGTTGGAATTAGCTGAGATGAAATAATGGAAAAGATTTAGCATGATTTCCATAAGTCTCTTTGGATAGATCCTAATAATAGAAATAATAAAAATGATTCACATAAAGGAGTGTTAGGAACATATGAAACTTACCAAGTAAAGGGAGATACTTCATGACCCAAATAGAAATATTATTATCCATTCATTAAAGAATATAATTCCAAAGAGAGGAAGGTGTAACCTTGAAGGAGAAAAAATTATCGAAGGTATATTCTAACTATTAGGAAATATCAATTAATTTTTAGATTTTTTTAAGCTTTTAAATTGGATTAGTGTCTCATAAAAAAATAATTGGAATAAAATAGTGATAATTTCACGTGTGGACCTTATCTGCCTATTTATTTATATTTTTAAGGCATTCATCAAACTTCTTCTCTACAAAAACTTAAAATTTAATTGATTCACATCTAGGTAAATAATTCAATCTTAATTTATTTAAATTGTTGTTATATTAGACCATGTCCTTTGGTATTTGAGAAAAAAATAAAATGTTGGAAAATTAATTTACATTAATTAATCATAAAATTAAAAATTAAAAAATAAAGAAGAGCACTAACAAGAAAATTTAAAGGGAAAAGTGAAAAATAAAGGTAAATTTTAATAAGAAACACTCAATCAATCTACACAATTCATTTAATTATATTAGTTGTTGTTTCATCAAATATAAGATTCTTTTTTTTATAGTATATATGTAGTGTAGGAAAAAGTATTCCTTTTTCACACTTAATTTGGAAATAATTAATAATAATAAATAAGCTCAATTATGCCTTAATTTAGTGTTGTAATATGTTGTTCATATTCACATTAAGTTTAGGGACCTTTTATTAAAATGAAATTAATTGTGTCTTATTTTTGGTGTTGTAAGGTGTACCTTTACACATTAACATTAATCTAAGGCTTTATTAATTGATTGAGGTTATTTTTTCTTAATTGGACCCTTTAATTCAAATCCAAGCTTAATTAAATGTAATTTCGAAGGGATAAAATATGACATTCATAAATGCCAATACACAACACTTAACTTTGGAAGATGTGTGTCATAGGTAAGTGACCTAGGACCCATTCATCATAAGGAAAATGGGTCCTCACTTAGATCTAGGACCCTAATTTAAAATATTGTTTAACACAAAGCAATATGTGTCTTAGGTAAGTCGCCTAGGACCCATTCTCTCTATGGTGAATGGGTCCTCACTTAGACCTAGGACCCCGCTTTAAAATATATTTGGGTAGTATTTTAGTGATTTCAAATCCAAAATTCAATGTCAGCTTGTGATATTTGAATTTTGGGAATTAATCTTAAGATATGTATAAATACAAGGATATTTCACTATGTTTCACCTAGCAATTTTGATTCAAGCATCCTAAGATTTCACAAGATAATTTTCAAGGAATTTTAAGGGAAGATTTATAGAAGAATATTGCAACAATCAAGATTGCTATCATCATGTCAAAGATTTATTGCATCATACATATTGTTTGAGCTAAAATGGTGATGTAGTGTTCAAGATCTATTCAAGCTTTCAAAGAACTATTTCAAGACAAGTTTCATGATCAAGATCAACATCCATTAAAGCCTCTTCATGTAAGTTTACAAATTTACAATTGAAGGTTCAAATAAGGTTTGGTGAGTTGTTACATAGATTTTTTCATTCATCATTCCTTTATGATTTTCTATTTCATTTCAAGGTTTAATTACTAAAACGGGGTTTGATCAAGGAAAACCCCCATTCACCTAATAAACAACATTTTTCCTCTCTTTCATGTGTGATTGTAAATTTTAGGTTTGTAGTGTAGAAAATTGTAATACCTTCTTAGATATGGTACAATTTCACACTTAGTTGAGACCCATTTTAGAACCCTTCCATTAAATACCCTTTAAGTCACCATTAATAGGTAGGTATGTGTAGATCATCATGAAAAAAATAGGCCCTTAAGTGGCAAAAAATTAAAAAAAAAAATAGAGTTAGGAAACTTGACATAAACATTTGAATAAGTTATCAATATTATTTCTAAAATATGTAAGAATAGAATCTGTAGAAAATTGAATGTAGTTTCTAAACTACTAGGTTTATTTTAATTTTTTAAATCTATTTGAAATTTTGATGCAGTAATACTCAAATTTGAGGGAAAAAATAAGTAGGTGTTTGTCTGACCACCCTAACCACAATAAAATGATAATATTTTTTTATAAGATTTTAGATATAAGTAGATGACTCATGTTCGGATGTGATGCATATTTTTTTATAATTTTTTTCCAAGTAAATAATTAATTATGAATTTTTATTACAACTTTTCAAAAATATAAAAACTTGTATGCCTGGCCACCTTAACTTGGTCAAAAATTCATGAAATTCATTTTTTTTTTAATCCTAACGTATGCGAAGCATATAATGTGGTGCATGTTTCATATTCAAAAAATGTGATAATGTTTGAAAGCTATAGATGTTTTTCAATCAGCCTATCAATCAAGCCTTTAGTTATAATTCAAATAGAAAACGCATAATAAGTATTTATTAAATTCAAAGTAAAGAATAATTTATATTGGTGGAAAGCTAAGAATATCCTTTAAAAACCCTTTTCGTTTCATCAATATTGGGTTAAAAAAAGTTGTCAGCCACATACCCTACACATACCCATCATATAGCTACTTTTTGGCCCATCCCGATCCTACACATACCCAGGCCCCTAAGACCCTTTATTTTGGATCTCAAGGTTTATTTCAACTAAAATCCCAACAAAATCAATACAAGCATTAAATTTTCTAACAACCCATCATTGTCCCACCCCAATAAATTAGGGTGGGACCCATACACAACAAGTGGCATATGAGTCTTGTGTGGTCCATTTTAAGGGTTTGAGCATGAAATTCAAGTTTTTAATTCAAAATTTTGGTTGATGTTAGCTTTTGAGATCTAATAAATGGTAAATTAGGTGTAATTCCTATATAAACAAGCTTCTAAGTCATTATTTTTATCTAGAGAAAGCAATTCAAGATCTAAGCATTCACAAGCACTCAAGCATTTTTTCACAAGAGAATTCAAGAGAAAGTAGCAAGCAAAGTTAAAGTCTTGGAGCAACAAATTATAACATTTTTATAGGTCTTAAAGCTCACTTTCATTCAATATCTACCATTGTCAAGGATTTATCATGGTTTCCTATGGTGAATCATGATGGATTCTAGGTTGGGGAGATGCAACTAGCCATCAAGCCAAGCCTAATGACTTGTTTCCTAAGTGATTCCATCTTCCACTATCACTCTACCTTTAGCCTAAGGAAGGTACATGCATCATTATTTCTCATTAGGGAGATTAGGGATCTCCCAAGGCGAGTCATTCATCTCCTTGTTTCATTCATGCATCTCATTCTAGCACACTAAAATAGGGTTGCATTACATTTTATATTTCCTAATCTTAGATGCACTTATGATTAGGGTTTGTATGGACATTTAATTTCAAGACCCATTGTTTCTATCAAGGTTTGATTATCAAACTAGGGGTTTGACCAAGGGAAATCTTCCATAAGCAAATCAACACTATATTATGTTTTGTACGTCTTTTTACAAGTTCAGATCCAAAAATTAGATTGGAAGGAAAGATCATAGCTTGGAGAGTAAATCTAGACTTTGAATTTTTAAAAACGCGAGATGGGACTGAAATATGCCACAAGTGGTGTATGAGTCCTAGTAAAGGAAATTTTCCATATTTTTGAAAATCCTGAGTCAACACTGTCAGATTCTTGTTCATGCCCAAAAACCCTAGCCTGAGATTGATACACCCAACCTGGTGTATGAGTCCTAGTGTACCATAAATTCTACATTTCAATATTTTAGGGTTTATTCTTGAAACAAATTTTTGGCACCTACTTGCTTTCTATCACTCCTAGGGTTTTTCACCTAAAAGGAGAAAGGTGGGCCAAAAATACTTATGTTCTCATTAGAAGAAATGGAAAAAGGAGTGTGAAATGTGTGTGTGGATGTATTTAAATGCTGAAAACCTAATGAAAATACAGACTAAGGAATGTATTCTAACCTAATGCAAAAGTGCTGGAAAACACAATGTGTATTCAAGCTATTTGACTAGAAATGTAAACAAACTGTAATAGAAAATAACCCAATTAAAGATATGAACCTAGAAGATAGAAGAGGTTGGAATGAGGCTATGAAAACTTGTAGAAGACACCAAGAATGCTCACTGGGATTGATTCTCTATCTTGAGTGAATGAGTCCCATTTTTTCTAGAAAGTGCTGAAACCAGTTTTAGGGAATTGGGTATCCAAATCTATAGAAATCACTATTCAAGCCTACAAATGGGACTAATTTTCCATCAATGGTGAATGAGTCCTCTTCTAGAAAACAAATAATTTTGGACAGGATTCTGTGGCTTATGATCTACATTCTGTTTCGGAAGATTCCTCGGATCTAAATCTACAACATTCAACCTATAGACTCTCTCCAAGTTTGAAATAGGGCTTGAAACACCTTGAATTATTTTGATGAGATATGTACACCTTTTCTCACCTTTCCATTTAATAAATATGCATACACAAACACATGCAAAGGGGAAAAAGTGTTGAAGGTTAAGATATTGGGGTTTGCTTTGGTCAAACCCCTTTTAGGTAATTAAACCAAATGATGAAATAAAGTAATGAAACATGAAACAATGGAGTTGATTAATTTTTCATGATGATTTGATCTTGAAATTCTATAGCAATGGAGGAATATTCATCCTTTGAATGTCCTTATAATCTTACTTAATGAATTGCAATGTAAAAACCTTAAGATGCCTGATTTGAGATGAAAGATTGATGGATGAATAATGAAGAATGGGTGTGAATTAAGTTAATGGATGTAAAAATGAGTTTAGAGGTGTGATTTTATAGGAAATTTACCTATTTTACCCATTAATACCTCATCATAGGCTGACCTGAAGCAAAATTAAACTCAAATTTCACTTTTTTTTCCCACTCAAAGGTCAAAATGGGGCCAAATGGTACTCATTCACCACACATGGTGAATGGGTCCCACCTGGATGGGAATGATTCACCATGCATGACAAATGGGTCCCACAGGGGCTATTTTGACAGCTCAAATGCCAAGGAATAAGGAAATAAGGTCTAAAACACAACCTTGTCGGGTATTTGATCATTTTGAACCTTAAGATGCACAATATGGGTTATTAGAGGCCTATTAGTGATGATGTAAATGTCAAATAGGGATTGGGACACAAAAATCAATGTGAAAGTGTGATTAACTACACTTTACAACACTAAAATGAGGTCCACATAGCCTAGGAATGCACAAGAACCAATGTGAATGTGCAAGACACATTACAACACTAGTTTATCATTAAGGTTAAGTTAGGAACCTTATAGATTGATGTAATAATGTTATTAAACACATTTTATAATGTTGAATTAGGGAGAAATAGGTTAATTAAGTCTAGAAAAGCATGAAAGTCCTTTAGAAGATTTTACAACACCTTTACAAGATGTCATTAAAAGAATGTTATTTGATTTGAAAGGGTCCAAGACCTAGTGTGGATGCATAAAATTCCTCACAACACTAGATTAAGACCTCATTAAGTCCCATTTATCATGAATTAATCACATGTTAAGCAAAGGGTATTTTTTCTATGGCACAATTCCAAGCATATTCAAGTTTCCAAGTGCACCTCTATGTTCTAATTTTTTATTCTATTTTGCATTCATTTCTAGGTCATTTAGTGAGGCTTTGCATATTATTAGGTTTTGACATTAGGCCTTGTCTATTGTCTTTCCAAGCCCTAGCTTGGTGGTGAACCCCTTTTTAGTCTTTGATCATACCCTAGGAAAACCTTTTGCAGATCTTTTTCCTTCATTCCATCATTGGATTGAGATCTATAGGGTTTCCTTGAGTGAAACTAAGTGAAATAGGTATAGGTCCTAAACCCTAGTGCTCCATCTCCCAAAAGATTTAGAGATCACCCTATTTTCTAGATTTCATTTTGGTGAACTTGCATTTAGAACACCTTATGTTTGATTTGGAGTGCATCATAATCCTAGATTTAGCTTACATTAGCTTTGGATTAGGTTTTTCATTAGCTAATTTGCATCTTGGGTTTCTAAATATTGCATTAGTGAAAGTGCATATAGGTTGCATTTTTGCATCTTGCATCATTGAATTTCATTTGAAATCTGCATTTGCACTTACCTTAGACATCATCCAAAATAGAAAACATAAAATTCACATAGAATTTACTGAAAATGGTGCAAAAACCCTAAGCTATAACTCATACGCCCCTCTAGGAGATTTAATCCCAATACAAGGAATAAAGAAAAAAAGGAAAAGAAAAGAAAAGGGGTGGATCAAGCCTCGACTGTTTGTCCAACACAATGTGGATCAAATCTAAGATGTTTTTCCAAAAATGCTTACACTTGTGGAACATGATGTCCACTATGCAAACCAAACACACACTAACAATGGCTAGTGAAACCTTAGGTCATCCACTAGGTGAGCCCCCATGTAGACACATATTCATGCAATTGGTATGTGCTCACACATACAAGCAAGTGGCTATGGGAAAGTCATGCTTAAGTTTTGCTCCCATACAGTAACCTTAGCAAGGCTATACCTCCTAATAACTTTGACAAGGCACCACACAACAAAAACACTAAGATCCATGAGGTAAGCAAAACTTCATATGCTAAAACCCATGAAAAAACAAGAGGACACAACAAGCAAGCAAATTGTGTTATGCAAGGTGGCCATATAACAAATATTGTAAATGAAAAATAGTGTAAGGCACATTCAAAGGATTTTTTCTTAGTTCATGTAAGTTATTAACTTAGGGAACATCATGCCTAATGTCTCTAAGAGAGGATGAATCAAAGAATAGAAGATTCACAACTTAGGGGATGTAGTGTGTCATATCAAGCCACTAAGAGGGATACAATATGGTAAGAGAGATAACACTCTTGAGGGGCATCACACCTAGCATTATCACCACAAAGCGAAAGACAAATCACAAGAAGTAATAAGACTGGACAATGAAAAAAGAGTTAAAAAGAGAATAATGTCAATGTATGCCCCCACTTTAAAGAAATTTATAAACATCATGCTGTGAGCAATTACTTTAAAGTAGAAAATGATAAATTCTAAAAATAAAGAGGACATAAGAGCTAATATGGAAATCCCTATGCCAAGTTATATGTTTCTAAATGAAGCTACGCCATGAAAAGGGAAGGGGTTTCCCCCAAAATGAAATCCAAAAATCACATAAGGGATCCAGGGATTCAAGGTCAGTATGTCTTTGCTACAATGTATTTAGAGAGCTTAGAACTATCATCATTCCCCAAATACTCATGGAATAGGAAGAATGACACAAAGAGAGAAAAAAAAAGATTTTTTTTTGGGTCAACATGGAAGAGATGTAAATGTCTCAATGCCTTGTGTCACCCCCAAAAGGAAAACACAAGATAAAGAAAAGATAAAGGAGAAGCTTTTTGGTCAACATGGAAGAGACCTAAATGTATCAATTCCTTGCATAATCCCCAAAAGGAAAACACAAGACAAAGAAAAGATAAAGGAAAAGATTTTGGGTCAACATGGTTCAAGAGACCTAAATGTCTCAATGCCTTGCATCATCCCCAAAAGGAAAACACAAGACAAAGAAAAGATAAAAGTGAGGCTTTTGGTTCAACATGGAAGAGACCTAAATGTCTCAATGCCTTACGTCATCCCCGAAAGGAAGAAACAAGACAAAGAAAAGATAAAGGTTTAAGATATAGAGAAGAATGTAGATTCAAATAGAGGAATGCACAAAGAGAGACATATCAAACAAAATAGTATGGGGGATCACATTATGAACATGCAATCATATAAAAGAAGCATGAAAAAGTAAGCAATGCAAAAGGCTAGTAAGGCACATGCGAGTCAACCTCTAGAAGGTCATCTGCATCTCAATATTTTTCATCATACATGGAAGGTGGACAACTAGCCAAAGAGACAATAGTGAGTGCAGTACTAGGGTCATCACCACGTTCAACACTCTTCTTAGGAGAATTGTCCTTTAAGCTCATAGAAGAGGAAAACAATGTATTCAACTCATTATGTACTTCCTCATCAATTTTAGTAACCTCATAATTGTTAGTTAGTTTTATGAACAAAACTTACTCTTACCACCTACCTATGAATCTGCCAAAATTTAATTATTAGAAATGGTAAGGATTGGCCAACATTGAAGTAAGGATTCAGAGGCCCTTACTTCTTCACTTTGGGCTTTGCTAAACCCAGGAGGGTAATCTTGAATATGTTAATGTAATATTCATGTGATCAAGAACATTTCTACACACAGATAAATTCCTATAAAGTGAAAATAGATATCCTTCATTAAATATTTTGCTGACCTCTAAAAAAATTACTATCTACTGCAAGGAATAAGATGGTACATTAGATTGGTACATTGTAATTGAATTTTTTTTTTAGATTATTTTTGTTCTCATTTCAAGCCCTTGTTCAAGTGAATAAATAACATATTTATCTTCTCGGTAATAAAATGAAAAGACCACTGCCTTGTCATAGGGTAATGGAGTCAAACTGAATAATAACTAGTAATACTTTAGCAATTTGAACTAGTGATTAATGGACTATTGATATACCACATTATAATATTCAACTCACTATGCCTAAAGCATAATTACTGATCAATCCTATGCTCTATCCTTACAAATTTGTGACCTTATTTTAGCATTTAATCAATTCCTTGAATTGAAGCAGAAATGAAATCAATCATTCAATTAAAGCAACTGAAGACAAACAAAGAGATCATTAACCATTTCATTAATAATAAGGAAGAAAATTATATAGGAGAGAATATGTTTAGGAACTAGCATGTTTATTGATAAACTGTGGCTACAGCAAAACCTTTTGAGATCACTATAAACCGACATACACCCTAGACTCCTTACTAGACTATTCATCTATACATTGATATACATTCTACTCTTTTGTGAGCTTAGTTTTCCGACTTTAGACCATTTTGAGACATAAAAGTCGAAACCCATGTAATCAGCCCTAAAATCCATTTTATAGAACAAGGGAGCAACAAGCAATAGGATGTATTACAATTACATTTCATTTGAAAGCCAATTTCACTCGAATTTGAATATTCCCTAGTTAGTTACATGTAATCATTTCAGAACAGGGGAGAGAAAAAGACAAAACTCCATGTAACTCGGTTGAAGCAGATTGACCAACCTTCCAAAAGGCATAGTTCATTGCCATAGTAGCGCCAAAACATATTGTCCTTTGACCAAAGAAGATTTTCCATTAGTAGCCAAATACAAAACTTATATACTATTCGGAAAAGGTATACTCACCATTGAAGAGATGGGATTCAACAAATCCACCTCACACTAGCCCAAAATATTTCCTCATTAGCATCAAAGACAAAACATGAAAAACACATTGAAGAGGACGAGTTTTTTGCAGTAGTAAAGGTGTCATCAAAAACAAAAATAGGGCGGGGACGCTACTATGAGTTGTCAACATCAAAGTATGCTTGCACACTCCTTGTTCATGATGAAATTTGAGGAATCATCACTCCTCCCTCATCAGAGTCTTCAAACAACACCAAGGAAAGAAGATAATGGTTGTACTCTAGGTTAGTATCATCTCCACCTTCTGAAGGGCTGTCTGAAACTTTAATGGGAGAATTGTGTCTCCCCAACTAGGCCTTACGATACTTGTTTCTTTTCTTTTCTCTCTTCAAAGGCTCAACCAATTCCTTCCCTTTAAACTTGACCAATTCTTTTGAAATGGTCCTTCCTCTCAAATTATACGTGCTCCTGACAATAATCTTCTTATATTTCTTGCGTGCTTTCTTCTCCTTTGGTGTTTCAAGAGCTCCTAGTGTCTCAATCTCATTCTCAGGAGCATTTTCTTTGGACTCAAACAGATTAAGTTTCCTAGACCTTTAGACTGGCTTGACAAACTCATTTGACTTACTCATTTTCACAAGGAAACTCTTAATTTGTAGAGAGACCTTCACATGTTTTACGCTTAAAAAGAATCTTGATGAATAGATAACTCAAGGCTCCACAGTTCTCATTAACTCATAAGGAAATTATAGACTATAAACCCTCACCACCCTAGGATTCTAAAACCCAAAAACTGATATAACCATAATTGAAACAAGCAGGTATGAGTACCTACTTACTAGGGGAAAATTTTATCATGATACCTCTGCAAACTTTACCAAAGAAACTTCTCATCGCCAACCTTTTCACGGATTTAAGCTAAATTTTTAGCAAACTCTGAATAAATTATGGCCATCTATCCTCATTATATTGAGCAATGTAAGTATGCCAACCATTAATACTTGAGGAAAGCTTCTACGAGCAAGCTAAAAATAATATATTTTATGTTTGAACCTCAGTTGTCGATCATACATTGAGATAAATCAATAGATAATTACAATCAGGGAAATTAATTATGACAAGGCTTATTTCATGTGCTTGATGCCTTTTCCTAATAAAAAATTCCCAAGTGGATAAACATCTACTCTATTTGCACATTTAGTCACTTAGCATTAAATAAAGCCTGTTGTGTCATGTTTACCCATTTGCCTATGGGAATTAATCCACTTGCAACTCATCACAAGAAGACAACAAGGAATTATCATGATTTAAGCTCAAAATATTGACCTGTACTATGCCTTACTTTAGTTTCACCTTGTTGTGTGTACCCACATCTGAAAGAATTATCGGCCACAATCAAAAGAATTTCCCAAATCTTGAACACATGCCAAAAGAAATTAGTTCTAATATGGTGTCGTTTTGGCATTCATGTCGTCTTAGAAAAATTTCAGCGATACTAAGTTATCTCCACTAAACTCCATCTAATCCCTTAAGATGTTCCATGTGGCAGTCGCTCACTCGTCCGCTAAGAAACAATAGGTACACATGGGCCCCTCATGAGATGGCAAGTAGCGGTCACTATTGACCCACGTCACCTACCATTAACCATTGATCTCTTTCATCATAAAGAATTTCCCATCTCCAAAGCCTATTGGGTCCCTCCATGAAGCAATAGGTGTCAATCCACTCACTAGCACGTGACATTTTTTAAATACACAATAAAATCGAACAAGGTAGTAGGGGGTGTTCAAGATGAAACCACGTCACCCAATGACCAGCGTAGATATTCTTTTGATACCACTCACAGATCACAAAAGGATATTAGGCCCATAAAATATAGATGGCACATGTATTGCACCCACTAGCCCATGTGATCACTTCACTGCTATACAATAGACGAGGTGGTGGGGAATGACCCATATGAAGACACGTGTTATGATATGGGTCATAAATCTTCTTCAAAGCTCTGCCTGTTGACCCTTTGGAAGAAATGGACCCATTGCTAGACATGACACATGGCAACTTCCAGCCAGTCCACTTGATTATTTTAATGAAAAATGAAACAAAGCAGGCACACGGGTAATGATCACGATTTTCTTCCTAAGATCAAATAGTCATTACATAACCAAAATTCTTCACATGTTGTAAATGTTAGTTTTTAAAAGAGGGCCATCACTAGGCATATGACGGTCAGGGACATGAGTACATGGATTGAGACCCTAGGAAAATATTAAAATTTGATCATAGACTAAGGAATTTTTTCACAAAAGATCTCAACCCCATAAAATAATGACAACATTTTAAAACGGCCATAGGCACTGACTGGTATCATTAGGACTTAGGGGATGGTAAAATAACGAACTTGATAGCATGAATCATAACTTAGACAACCAAGAACCTTCATCAGAAGGTCAACAACAAAATAGAATGCCAATCAAGACTTTTTGACTTAATGGTTAATTTGGAAGGGTTTTGACAACATAAACCCTAAAACAATGATGAGGAACATAACCCTAAGCCCCAAGATAAGGGATTGAACAAAATTTTGCAAGATTTAAAATGCAACCTAACAAATTTTTGAGGGGTTCCATCAATCATCATTATCCAAGTTAATCACAATGGGAGGTCGAATGATAATTTCTAAAGAAGGATTTAGCCCTTTTTGTGAATGTGATATAGGGTCTTTTTGTTGTGGTAAAGAGGGAGACTCATCATGTAAATTGTTTCAGTTGAGTTAGGATGTTGATTTTCTTTGTTTTTTTCTTCATTTAATCTTTGATCAATAGCATTTCATATACACTTACACTCTCCAAAATTTATTTTTCTTTTAATATGATTTTACAGTTGTGCTTGTGTAGGATTGGGTTTATGAACCATAGGTTTCTTTTCTTCCCTAATGGGAGGAATAGAAGGAACCATGGGAGGTTGTTCAACCACTTTCTCTTTAGCTTGATAAACTTGTTTTATCTTCAGAGGTGTGACAAGATTGTTTTGGTTGTCTCTTGGTCATTTATAAGAGATAGGAAAAGGGTCTATCTTTGGTTGGTCATGGTTACTTGGAATTTCTTTTGGTTCAATCATAGTTTTGTCAATGATAGGAGGCTTAATCATGGGTTGAGGCATGTTTCTAAGGGATAGTTTTGCTATGAATTTTTCCTTAAACTTTTGATAGGATTTGAAAAATAATTCCTCGTGAGGTTTAATAGGTTCCATAGGCTTGAGCCAATTGAAATCCAATGAAAAAATCCCATGGGAATAAATAGGATTAAAGCCACTATGGTGTAGAGTAAAGCTTTCATTGTCAAAGGGAAAATTTAAACATTTATGTATGACCAATAGGATGACTTCCATGGAGCATAGCCATGGATAACCAAGCTTCAGATATAATTGATCCAACATTGATATGATGGAGAATGAGACATCTAATTGATTTGGTCCAATTTTTAAAAGAAGGGTGATCGATACTGTGTGCCTTAATGTTTTACCCTATTCTAATGTGCAAAATAACTAAAAATGCGAATGATAAAAGACTAAGAACACTTCAAGATTAGCCTAAAAGAGTGATAAAACAAGAAGGAAAGTAGATAAAACAAGATGCAAATGATTATACCTTCCTTGCTGTTGGAGACTCCTTGGTTGGCCCTTGATTTGGATGACTTTGTGTGCTCCTTAGATGACTTCTTGAGTGACTAAATGCAAGATCAACTTATGCAAAATGATTATAATGGATGGCTAGATGATAGTGAATGAGTGAGAATGCAAATTGGCAGCATGTAGTTATAAAATGGCTAAGTGTTGAAAATGCCCTTGAGGAGGGGGCATTTATAGAAGAATTTGAATTCTCTAGAGAATTCAACGGTTGAGATGCATCCAACAAGGCCAATATGAAGGGATATGGTGGGTTGAGAACCCACAAGCCCTCACATCTTGACATGTGGATGGTGAAGTGGCCAAGAGAAGATGAGGTGTAAGTGAGGTGTCAAAAAGGTACATGAGGTGGAGGAAGGACAAGCACCTTGGGGAGTGAGAAGATTTCCACAAAAGGGATTTCTTGTCCCCAAGTGGGAGTGAAAGGGACATTTGAGGAATTTTGGAATTCCTCAAAAATCTACATGGGAAAAAGAAAGGTGGTTGAAAACATAAATGTGAATTAAAAATTCACATTCTTAGGAGAATCTAAAGGATAAAAGGTGGGCTCCAAAAATGTGGGACTTGGTCACATGTGGAGATTGTGACAAGTCCAAGGTACTAGAAGCCTTGGAAAGATAGAATGTGAATTAAAAATTCACATATAAAAGAGGGGAATCTAGGATAAATAAAAAGGAATTAAAAATTCCTTGGGGGGAAGAGTTGACCAAGGTACTAATTAGGTTTGACTAATTAGTAATTAGAGGATAATTAGGGGTTAATTAGGATTAAAGGCCAACTTGCAAAAAGTTGGAGGATGTGACACATCCTAATCAAGGATTAGGCATGTGCACATCCTTAATGAAGAGATTAGGAAATGGATTAGGATTAGATGAAAATGACATGTGAGGAATTAAATAAATGTAATATTTATTTAATTTATTTGATGAAAAGAGGATTTAAGGAGAGTAAGGTATTTAATTATTAATTAAATACCTTAGGGATTTGGCAGAATTAAAGATATTAATTAAATAATAGTAATATTACTTAATTAACTCGGATAGGAGGATGCTTAGATGAAAAGTGATAAATTTGGATAAATTAAGTGTCCAAATTTGGATGTCTACATTTTTCCCCTCTTTGAGATGGTGTTACGAAGTAGCATCATTTCAAAGAATATTGAAATATAGAATCCAGAAGGAGATGGTTAGATTGGAAAAGATGCCCCAGTCATCAAAGGGATGACTAGGAAGGAAGACGATGGGGGTGAAGATGAAGAGTAGGGATTGAGGATGCCCCCTCGAGAGGACATGCGGGTTGAAGAGAACACATGTGTGCTCTCGAAATAGATGATGTGATGCAAGGGGAGATGAGGAAGATGATGCAAGGTGATGGGTAAGAGAGTAAGTGATAGGGAGAAGTGATAGAGATGGATGTAGCACAAATGGATTTTCGGGAGAAAGGTGATGCTGTTCCCACAGGCCAAGCCAAATGGGTTGATGGATGGAGTGTTATTATGGATCTGGAATGGATCGAAGGGGGAATGGATTCTGAAGGATGGATCTGAAATGAATGGAATGGATGGTCAAGGTCAACGAGACTGGGGACAAGACCAAGGATATGATTAGATGATTTGGGCTAAATGGAATGGATGGGGGTTGGATAGAGATGTGAGATAAGGATGAATGATGAATGGATGGGGGGATACATGCAAGATGATAGAATGGAGAATGAAATGCAATCCTAATGAAATTTTCCATCTTTGGAGCACTGATTTTTGCTATAGCATAAGACACAAGATGCCAAGGTATGAAGAACCAAGGTGAATTAGTGTCTAATGCATAAAACAAACACAACGGACAAGAAGGCTATCCCAAAACCCCAAAGTCACAAAGACCTTGGTCGAACCAGGTATTGAGATAACCACAAGCACAAAAGGATGCCCCAGCATAACACAAGACCTCAGGGATCTTGGTGGGTACTATGTGGGACAACCAAGAAGACACAATCAAACAAAAAATCAAGATATGCCCCTATGTGGACCAATCAAAACACGCCATAATATGATGGATTATGGTGGCCTTGACAAGTGATGATAGGGAGCTCAAATGATAAACAAAATTCAAAAGTATCAAAAGATCGCAATCAAGTTCAAATATCCTTTGCCATAGGATCAAGGGGATGGATGGGATTGATGAGGTCTGTTAGGAAGGATGCATCCTGTTGAGACCAAAGATGATGGATACTAAAATAAAAGATCAATATGATGTGGGATGTTCAAAATCAATTGGATCTCATGATACAAGTGGATCTCATTTGTGAAGAACTAGCTAGATAAGGGCATAGCTTGATGGCATGACATAAGGAAGACAAGACATGGGACTGACACACCCAAAAAACCTAGGGGCTCGGGGGCCAATCAAAGATTAGCCTTGCCTACGTGAAAGCACAGAGCCCTCGTAGTTCGGTGAAAGGTGGATGACTGACCAAGATGGAGACCTTGATGGATGGTAAAGACAGGATGGAAAAAAGGAGAAAGACCGATGATAGACGATAGAAAAGAAAAGTGGACAATGAAGATCGATGATGGAACCCCAGGGGCGGATCAAATGATCGACCTTGCCTACGTGAAAGTGCAAGGGAAACGTAGTTTGACAAGACCAAAGGAAAATAATGGATAAAGGATGATAAGATGATAGGATAAGTGGATAAAAAGATGGGACCGATACGACAAGATAGGATAGACCTGTTGGATTGGATGGGAGGATGACGATCACATAAAGCTCAGGGATGGGATAGTTATCCAAAGAATTAAAATGACTTGGGAGGATGATATGATAGATAGATGAGTGATGAAAAGTGATAGGGGATTGGAAAGATGTGCAAGAGAAGTAGGGGTGATGACGATGAGATAAATGGCATTGGGTTGCATGGGGGGAGGCCTATAGCCAGATATCAATGACAAGGGATTGTGAGATGGGATGAGGATAAAGATGAAAGAATGGATAGAGAGATAGGGATGGGCGATGGGAGGGATTGTTTGGATGGATGGGAATATAAGGATTGGGAGATGAAAGGGATGCTAGGATAGATGGATACGAAGATAAGGATGGGGAGATGGAAGGGATGATGTTATAGATGGATAGGGATAGAAGGATTGGGAGATGAAAGGAATGCTAGTATAGATGGATACGAAGATAAGGATGGGGAGATGGAATGGATGCTATGATAGATGGATAGGGAGATGAAGGGATGTTATGATAGACGATGTCTCCAAGGACTATGTCACAAAGGAAGTAAATGCCCCCACTCTAGATATGTCATATATGAGGAGGCATGAGGGATAGAAGACAAGTGGATGGGAAGATAAAGGAGATAACTAGATGAGGATAGGATGGGTGACTAAGGAATATGATAGAGCATGGATGAAGGGAGTGCATACCAATAGGTGTCTAAAGCATGCATAGATAGGTGCCCCTATTTTGATCAAGATCACAAGAAGGATGGAGGGATGGAAGATAAATGGGATATGATAGTAGGACGCGGAAGATAGGTGGAATGGGGGGGATTTATGAAGAGGACAAATAACAGGAAGATGGGTGCATAGTTGGAAGCATATCGGATGGAGGGAATGCATATCAGGAAGTTTCCCACAAGTGCAGATGGGGATTTATGCATGACGCCTGCTTGCCAGGTTTTCATCATGGTACTTATCCAAGGCACTTGTTTGCCAAGTTGTCACCATTGGATGAATTATTTCTCTTTACTATTTTGTTTTTTTTGTTTTGTTTTTTTTTTTTATTATTTTTATTTTGTGGATTATTTGACTTTTTGGAGGTCATGCAGGAGGAGATAGGTAAGGATAAGGAAGTGGATAAGTAGATTTAGAAGACATGTGATAAGGATCAAGGTGTTATGAGCCCATGTTTGAAGTGACTGTTGGATGTTGGTACAACCTTATTAGGCCAAATGGATTATGCATGAGGGTGAATTAGAGGGATTTGATGGGGTTGATACATGGAATAATGGATGGGATGCTAGAAAGGGTATGGATAGAATGATGGGGTGGATATGTGATGGGGAGATGTGTTCAGGACCAACATAGGCACATGTGGTGGTGGATGTGGAAAGATAATAGGATTAAGGGATGGAGAATGTGGGGATAATGGAGGAGATGGAATGGTGAATTTCGGGACATAAGGACCCAAAACAGACTTAGGAGATGAAAGGGGTGTATCATGAGCTTTTGGATTAGCGACTTTGGATATTCTTACTAATTTTTCATGTAATGGCATTGCATCTTTTTTCTTTGGGATCCACATGGTTTTGATCTTTGCTTTGGTGGGTCTTTGTGGCCTATGGATTTGATGTAGATTTTTCTTTTCTTCACCATGTCTTTTGGAGGGGACATGGGGAGCCTTAGATTCATGTGGATGTTTGGATTTATGCATTTTTTCTTTAACAGCCAAAGTGATTTTAGTAGCAATGGCATGGGTGTGAGGAGATGGATGATGTGGAGTGATGGAGGTAGGAGTATGGGGATTATGTGTAGATGGAGGATGTTTAGGTAAGTGACTTTGTTGATCCTGACTATGGGGTATGTGAGAGGGATGTTTATGATGGATGAGATGGATAGGTGATGAATGGATGAAGGGATGGATAAGATGAGATGGAGGAGGTGATTTTAGGATATAAGAGCCCAAAATAGACGTAGGACCTGAAGGAAACATGGGCACGGTAGATGGAGGATTGGAGATGGTAGATGGAGGGATGTAAGGACCCAAAATGGATGGAGCAGATGAAGGAGGAATATGGACGGTGGTTTTGAGGTGATACAATAGAGGAGGAGGTATGGAAACATATGATTTGGTGGAGTGATGGAGCCTATATTTATTTTGGAAGAGGCTTGTTGAGGACGTCTAGAGGTTGTACCAACATTTTTAGATTGCGAGTCATGAGTAGTACATCCAAGACCTTGTAGATATAAATGTTCTTTAGCTTGGATGGGCTCTATAATACCTTGCTCATGAAGGCCTAAACCTTTTCCTTGATAGTTCATTGTCTTGAGCATTCGATCTAGGACAAGATTTTTGTTATTTTGGAAGAATGATGCAAGTTCATTATTAGGTAGAAGAGGAGGGTTGGTGTATATGCTTTGTTTTTCTTCTATGAGGAGACCACCATGGAGGAATGTGAGAGGACCAAGGGGATATGCAAGTGGTGTGGGGATAGCATTTTCAGGTGATGATGGGGGATCATGAGAAGGAGATGATGGGATAGCAACATCAGGAGAGGGAGTAGGGGCCATGATAGGATCTGGATTTGTGGTAGTAGGCTCATGTGATGGAGATGGAGATGGAGCAATGGGAGCTTGAATGATAAGGGGATCATGGGATGGAATGGATGGGGGACTGTGATTTTGAGGTGGACTAGATGGGATGGTAGGATCTTGATCTAGAGAAGGAGATATGTTGGCATGCTTTGGATTAGACTCTTGGCGTGACTCATCGTGTGCGGGAGGCATGATAATGGAGTCTTGTTGGGACTCTTCAAGTGGGGAAGATGGAGGGATGGAAGATTCATGAGGTTCATTGGAATGGGTTTTGGTGCTACTAGGAGTGGGAGGAGTGGATTGGATTTTGGTGTCTTCGATGGATTGGGTGGATCTAGGAGTAGAGGGAGTGGATTGGACTTGGGTGTGTCTTCAATGGGTTCAGTGGCTCTCATAGTAGGAGATGTGGGTTCAATGGATCTAGTGGGTTCAATGGTTTCAATAGTTTGATCAATGCTAGGGGTGGTAACAACAATGATAGGTGTGGTATGGAGAAGGGTCTCATCACTAGTGACTGTGGATGATGGATTGGGATGGCATGGTTCCATGACTTCAAGATGTGGAGTTGGGGATGGCTTCTTTGTAACGAGTCCTTGGAGAACTTCTAGAATGAGAGACTTGCATATGGTTGGCTTGGCTAGGGTGGTAGAAATGGATGAGGGATTATGGATTGGTGGACTTGTGTTGGGGATGTGGAGTAGCATTGAGGTAGGGACTATGAGTAGATGGGGATTAGGGATTGATGGAGGACTATTAGGAGATGGATGGAATGGGATTGGATGGAGTACTCAGGGAGTAGATGGACCTAATTAGACTGGATGGAGGGGTTGCTGCAATGACACAGGAGCGGCGAAACCAACATTGTGCACGCTTCTGGACTGCATGATCAAGTAACGCTGATGACAGCAGGTGCAGTGAAGATGACACGGATCAGCAAATAAAAGGCAATGGGATGGTGGATCATGACGGACATGTGGGTAGACTGTAAAAGGGTCCTGGATGTAAGATTAGGCATGGATAGATCGGAAAGAGGATTAGGATAGGGGGTCATGTATGTGGAATGTAATAGGGAATGGAAGGAAGATGGGGTGAGGATGTGGAGGGATGATGGAATGGATAAATATGGAACATGGATAAGGACGAATGGAAAGTGGGTGGAGAAAGCTTACTAGAGATGATAGTGTCAAGGGGATCTATGTCGTATACCTCTTGATCAACAAGACTTTCATTATTAGTGTCGACGTAATTAGGGTTTCCCTTGACCACTATTGATGGAGGATGAGGATTCATGATGACGACAGGATAAAGAGGATGGATGAAAGATTTTGGATGGGAATAGATTAAAGCTCAAATCATGATTTTGGTCAAGCTCAGATCAGGATTGGATAAAAGCTCAAATTAGGATGATTGGATGGGATTGCTTTTGATTTTAATGGGATTCGATAGATAGATGATTGGATCGGGTAGATGATTTGATGAATTTGATTAAAGTACTAGATCAGTTTGATTGGATAGGATCAAATGATTAGATTATGTTGATTGGATAATTGTGATTAGATGAAGATGATTATATGTATCTGATTAGAGGAATGGATTGGTTTGATTAGATAGGAATAAACAAAAGGTACCACTAGATAAAGCTAAAAAAATTGAGCAATTTTGGTTTTTGAACGAAGTTGATTCGACGTACGGTTTGTAAATGATGGCCCCAGGAAGTTAGGGGCGTGTCCACCTCGCAATGCAGGGTGTGGCCACCCCGGGATGGTCAAATTCTTGATAGAAGGAAATGGGCGTTCTAATCGATATAGCCGGTGTCCAAGCAACTTTAGTTCTTGATCGCTGATCTCGACGTGATGGTTTGTAAAATGATGGCCCCGAAGTTAAGGGCTGTGAGGCCGCCTTCCAGAGGTAAATCGTGGGCATAGTCGCCTTCTACAAGAACCGCAAGTAAAACAAACCTTTGCAGCAAAAATCAGGGCCATCACGCAAAGAAAATCCAGCTGATAGTTTCTTCTCGTGGTAAATCGTGGGTGCTGACAGCAAAATCAGGGGCTTTTGATAGTTTTCCCTCAGAAAGTAAACGCGGGTGCTGGATGCAAAGAAAATCGTGGGCTTTGACAAATCCCTGTGGCTTTCGACAAAGCAGCAACGGTATGCTGACAAATTTTGTGGGCGCTTTGGATGTTGCAAAATCAGGGGTGTTGACAGCAAAATCAAGGGTGTTGATAGCAAAATTAGGGGCGTTGACAGCTTTCAGGGGCATTGACAGCAAAATCAGGGGCGTTGACAACTTTCAGGGGTGTTGACAGCAAAATTAGGGGTGTTGACAGCAAAATTAGGGGTGTTTCCACCTTTTTGCAGTAAAATCAGGGGCGTTGCCACCTTTCTGTTCTGATTATGAGTGGTGTTTGGTGATGTAAATGGTAAAAATTATGACGTTCATTAGGTGAGGGTATGGACTTTTGAATGGAATGTGAGGAAATTAGAATGAATGGGTGGATTGGAGATGATTGTGAAGAGTGAGTGGGGATTTATAATGGTTAAACAAAGGTTTGGAATGATAAGATGGAGGTTTAAACAGATCAAATGGAGGTTTTGGGAGGCTTAGAGTGAAAAAATGGAGGATCAGGATGAGGAGGTAATGGTTTGGAATGATTAAATGATGGTTTAGAGGCTAAACGGATCCAAATGGGACACTTTCAGGTGCTCAAGAGGGCAAATCCGCCCATCTGTAGCAAAAATCAGGGGCGTTTCCACCTTTCTGCAGCAAAATTAGGGGCCCTGCCTCCTTTCTGCGGTAAGACAGAGTTTGGTTTTAGTGGCAATGGCTATGGCAAGAACGCAAAATGATAAAGTAATGCCAAAGTATCAAAGATTTGACAGACTTTTCACAAGAAAACACTTCAAGCAAGCACAATCCTATGATTAATATTAAGGGTATGGCCAGGCAAGGTCTTAATCTAGGATGCACAAGGCTTCTAGGGAGTCCTCGATATACTCTCGGTACGTGAGACACAACCGTGAACACCAGTGTGTCACAAATGTGAGTCGGGAACCCCAGCGAGATACTAAAAGGCTCGGACCAACTCTTCACGTCTATCTAGGTATCACCCTAGTTTTGACGCTTTGCTAATTATGACATGACTGGATTGGGGTACAACTTTCATTCTCCCCCTTTTATATACCCCACCGGTACGCGTGGTTGGAATCGTCCCTTAGGGTGACGAAATCCTTAAGCAGGTCCCACTAAAAACCGCTTCCAACTACTCCCCAGGCTCACACGAAGTGCAAGGGGAAAGTGAAAACAAATTAATGCCCCCTTGGGTAACACAAGAATAAACAATCACAACAAGCAGTGAAGTTTACTCTGCCTAATTAGACAATGTTCCAAAATAACTGATGCAGGAGCATCCATGGTCAAAGGGATATCCTCATCAATTTTAATTTTAATTTTCCTATTGTTTGATAATTACTTAGTTGGAGAAATAAATTAAAATATTAGGCCAAAAATTGTAATAAATAATTGGTCTTTTATTTTAATATTGCTAAATTTTGGAGTGGAGATTGTCTAGGTGGCAGTGTTGAACTTGAGCTTTAACAAAAAAAGGCAATCTTGGAATGGATTTTTTTTGGGAGTTACAAATTTTTAAAAATCAATTAAATCCTCATAAATTGTAATAATGGAGATCTTGAATGCCCAAGTTGAGTTGGCAGTTACTTTTCTAATTGGGTCCCTATTTTCTAGGAGTTGGAATCTTGCATGTTGTTGCATGTCTAAAGTCGTATCTATGAGACCCAGTTTTAGAAAAATGGGCATAACTTTCTCATATGGTAACGAAATAAAGAATTTCAAAATGATTTGGAAAGCTGAAAAGAAGGGGCACCAAACCCAGAAATTGTTTGAGGAGTTTCAGAAAAAAGATAGATCATTGATAGGCAGAAAGTGACGGGTTTTCTTGGTGGTTTTGTGGAGGTTGTTTTGAGAAACTAATGGCGGTTTCTTCTCACACAACTTCTATGTATTGATGCTGCTCATTTGGAGAAGGGGGATTTGGAGAGTTGGTGGTTGCATATCCAGATGTTGCTGGAATGATGTTGAAAGTTTAAGTTGCAGTTTTTTTTTGTATGTGTGAAGTCCATGTTGTATGTGAGCATATGAGCTCCATGATTGTGTAATTCAAATTCAGATTTGAAATCAATATATATGTTGCATATTTCTCTTCCATATTTGTTGTTAATATTTATTTGCAGCCTTCTTGCATAGTGGTTAATGTGTCTTTAGATTTGAAAGGGAGAGTTTCCCTCCCTGCTTCAGTGGTATCAGAGCTGAAGTTCCTGAGTCTGTAACAGAGTGTCGAATGTGAGGCAGTTACAGTAGGATCTGTGAGTGTGGGTTGAAGCTAACATATCTTGAGAGTGAAGATCTTGTAAACAGATCGACAAATGTGAGGCAGTTTACATGTGAAGAACCTGAGGGTTTTTTTAAAAAAATTGTGTTGTAGAGGATTTGAGAAGCCTAGAAAATGGAAAGGAGAAAGGGAATTATCATTAGATAGATTTTAAGGATTCCCAGACTAGAGGTAATAAAAAGGAGATTCAGAGAAAGAGAAATGAAGAGGTTGCAACAACAAATAAATGAATTGAGGGATGAGATTGAAAGGAGGAAATAAGAGGAGAGAAGATTTGAAGATAAGTTTTATCTTTCTAATGATGTTTTGACTATAGTAAAGAAAGAAGAAGTAATAGAATGTCATGCATGCGACATTGAGGAGGAAGAAGAGTATGAGCATGAAGAGATTGATGAACCTGAAGAGGGATGCTTATTGGAAGACATGGAGAATGAGACTACAGTGATTGCAGTAGTAGAAGATAGTTCTTTAAAGAACACCTATGAAGTTGAGAAGGATGATTTACTCATTCAAATTGAAAGAGAATGGGATCAAATTATTGCAAGGGAAGAAAAAGTTGCAACAATGGAAGATATCGAGGTAAAATTTAATTTTGATAAATGTTGTTATGAAGATGAATGTGTGGATAATGAAGTTGTAACAGAAGAGTGTCCTTTGAAGGACATAAAAGAAAGTGAAGGGAATGATTTATTGATGCAGATGACAACAGTTGAAAAAGAATGGGATGATTTGATTTCAGGTGAGACAAAGGCTTCAGGTAAAAGTGAAGTAAAATCAGATTTTGGTGTTTACTTTGATGACAATAAGAATGTAGAAATAGAGGATTTTATTGCAGCAATAAATCAATTTGATGAAATTAAATTGGAGGAGTGTAAAGTGAAGGTAAATGCAAATTTTTCTAATAAATCTTTGTTAAAGAATAGTGGACATGAAGATGTTTTGGTTTGTGAATATGATTCCTTGTTAGGAGGAATAGAAAATGAGTCTCTTGATAATGGTACTAATGCTGTTTTGGGTAAAAGAAATCAGATTGCAGTGATGTGTTGTACAGAAGGCATTGAAATAATAAAATTTCATGAAGAAGACATGGTGGAAAGAGTGGGAGAAATTAAATCAGCAATAGAGGGTAGAGGAGTAAAGATGAAAGAGGATAATGTTGTGAAGTTACAAAAATTGGTGAACAAAGAAATAATAGTGGACAAAGAAGAGAGGTGGATCCAAGACAAGCATAGGTTCTATAAATATTTCTGCTCATGAAATATTTCTTTTCTACCGTGGGTGTCTGATGCAGGAGCATCCATGGTCAAAGGGATATCCTCATCAATTTTAATTTTAATTTTCCTATTGTTTGATAATTATTTAGTTGGAGAAATAAATTAAAATATTAGGCCAAAAATTGTAATAAATAATTGGTCTTTTATTTTAATATTGCTAAATTTTGGAGTGGAGATTGTCTAGGTGGCAGTGTTGAACTTGAGCTTTAACAAAAAAGGGCAATCTTGGAATGGATTTTTTTTGGGAGTTACAAATTTTTAAAAATCAATTAAATCCTCATAAATTGTAATAATGGAGATCTTGCATGCCCAAGTTGAGTTGGCAGTTACTTTTCTAATTGGGTCCCTATTTTCTAGGAGTTGGAATCTTGCATGTTGTTGCATGTCTAAAGTCGTATCTATGAGACCCAGTTTTAGTAAAATGGGCATAACTTTCTCATATGGTAACAAAATTAAGAATTTCAAAATGATTTGGAAAGCTGAAAAGAAGGGGCACCAAACCCAGAAATTGTTTGAGGAGTTTCAGAAAAAAGACAGATCGTTGATAGGCAGAAAGTGACGGGTTTTCTTGGTGGTTTTGTGGAGGTTGTTTTGAGAAACTAATGGCGGTTTCTTCTCACACAACTTCTATGTATTGATGCTGCTCATTTGGAGAAGGGGGATTTGGAGAGTTGGTGGTTGCATATCCAGATGTTGCTGGAATGATGTTGAAAGTTTAAGTTGCAGATTTTTTTTGTATGTGTGAAGTCCATGTTGTATGTGAGCATATGAGCTCCATGATTGTGTAATTCAAATTCAGATTTGAAATCAATATATATGTTGCATATTTCTCTTCCATATTTGTTGTTAATATTTATTTGCAGCCTTCTTGCATAGTGGTTAATGTGTGTGGCTTTAAATTTGAAAGGGAGAGTTTCCCTCCCTGCTTCAACAACAAAGATAATTTTTGAAAATATGATCAAATAGATGGCCCTGCAAATAAATGTTAGGTGTCTTTTTCTTCGTTCTTAGTCAATTACGCCCTAATATGCTACAAAACGTTAGTAAAAAAAATACCAATATTCTTGCCAAAACAATGTTAGAGGGTTACTATTTAAACAATGGCAAAAAATGAAAGTAAAAACGAAGTTAAAATGACTTTTTTTACCTTCTAAATAGTGCTGTTTTGGGGCGCTGCCACCTTTCTGCAACAAAATGGGGGCACTGCCACCTTTTTGCAGCAAAAATAGGGCCACTATCACCTTTCTGCAGCAAAAATAGGGGTGCTGCCACCTTTCTACAGCAAAAATAGGGGCGCTGCCACCTTTTTGCAGCAAGATTAGAGAAAAAACACCTTTCAAAATAAAAGGGCATATTCACCCCTCTACATGAAACTTTTTAAAAGGGAAAGTTGTACGCCCCACTGCAAGAAAGTGTTAGAAAAACCTTCTAAGTACACACCTAACTACAACAAACTATTAGAAGAACATGAAATTGACAGACATAGGGCGATGTCGCCTTTCTGTAGTGGACAAGAGGGCGCTGCCACCCTTCTGCAGCAAAACAGGAGCACTGCCACCTTTCTACGGTAAAACAGAGGGCACTGCCACCTTTCTGCAACCTTTTCCTACAAAAATTCTTAGCAAAAAGGAAGGTTAAATGCAAGAACCCATCTGTGGGTCCCACCAGGCGTGCCAGAAATGTGTGCCTTAATGTTTTACCCTACTCTAATGTGCAAAATAACTAAAAATGCGAATGATAAAAGACTAAGAACACTTCAAGATTAGCCTAAAAGAGTGATAAAATAAGATGCAAATGATTATACCTTCCTTGTTGTTGGAGACTCCTTGGTTGGCCCTTGATTTGGATGACTTTGTGTGCTCCTTAAATGACTTCTTGAGTGACTAAATGCAAGATCAATTTATGCAAAATGATTAGAATGGATGGCTAGATGATAGTGAATGAGTGAGAATGCAAATTGGCAGCATGTAGTTATAAAATGGCTAAGTGTTGAAAATGCCCTTGAGGAGGGGTTATTTATAGAAGAATTTGAATTCTCTAGATAATTCAATGGTTGAGATGCATCCAACAAAGCCAAGATGAAGGGCTATGGTGGGTTGAGAACCCACAAGCCCTCACATCTTGACATGTGGACGGTGAAGTGGCCAAGATAAGATGAGGTGTAAGTGAGGTGTCAAAAAGGTACATGAGGTGGAGGAAGAACAAGCACCTTGGGGAGTGAGAATATTTCCACAAAAAAAGGATTTCTTGTCCCCAAGTGGGAGTGAAAGGGACATTTGAGAAATTTTGGAATTCCTAAAAAATCTACATGGGAAAAAGAAAGGTGGTTGAAAACATAAATGTGAATTAAAAATTCACATTCTTAGGAGAATATAAAGGATAAAAGGTGAGCTCCAAAAAGGTGGGACTTGGTCACATGTGGAGATTGTGACAAGTCCAAGGTTCTAGAAGCCTTGGAAGGATAGAATGTGAATTAAAAATTCACATATAAAAGAGGGGAATCTAGGATAAATAAAAAGGAATTAAAAATTCCTTGGGGGGGAAGAGTTGACCAAGGTACTAATTAGGTTTGACTAATCAGTAATTAGAGGATAATTAGGGGTTAATTAGGATTAAAGGCCAACTTGCAAAAGTTGGAGGATGTGACACATCCTAATCAAGGATTAGGTATGTGCACATCCTTAATGAAGAGATTAGGAAATGGATTAGGATTAGATGAAAATGACATGGAGAATTAAAGATATTAATTAAATAATAGTAATATTACTTAATTAACTCGGATAGGAGGATGTTTAGATGAAAAGTGATAAATTTGGATAAATTAAGTGTCCAAATTTGGATGTCTACAGATACCATTGTAGGGAAAAAAAACCATTATGCATTTTTATCCATGCTTTCGGTTTATCATATGTTTCTTGATAGAGTTCATACACAAGTAAGAATTCTTAAGTGACCACATTCTCTCCATAGATGTGATGAATTAATATCCCATTAGTGGGCTTGTCATTGATTTAGCCGACTATGTAATGAGGACCATTAGGTGCATTTCTAATGATATCTTTAGATGAGAAAGAAATTTCAAGAGGCTTTTTTATTTCATCCCTTATGAGGTAGAATTTCAATCAATCCAACCATATCATCCACATGACTTTGTTTGAAAGTGTCCATAAGACCTTGTTCAATACTATCCATAGGATCCTATTCAATAGTATCCATGTTTTCATCATCTATGTCAACATTCATCATATCATTATTCTTAGTTTCACTAGCTTTCTGAACCAAAGATTTTTGTGGTTTAGGATGCTATGAGTCTCTTGCTCAATTAGGGTTTTTCACCTAAAGGAGAGAGATAGATCCTACACAAAATCTAGGTGGTTTAATCAAACTAATGCAAGTACAATGAAATTATGCCTAAATGAAATGATCTAAGTGCAATGGACTAAATAAATAGACTAATTATTTATGCAAAACCTAAGAAAAATGAATTGTTTGAAAACACAGTGTGGTATGCAAAAATAAACTAGAAACATGCACAAATGAAACTAAAACTTAATGAAATTGAATGGAGTGCACCTAGAGGTAGAATTCTAATGTCGGAAGGTTCTGGAATGTTTCAAAAATCATTGTTAATGACCATTGGGACTCATTCGCCATAGATGCTGAATCAGTCTAGGTTCTGGTAAATTCTGCTGAAACAGATTTCAGGATGTCGGGAACTGAAATCTGTAGAAATCACTTTTTCTAGCCTTGAAGTGGGAGTCATTCACCACTGATGGGGAATCAGCCCACGTACAAAAATCTACAAATCTTGAAGTCAACTTTATGGGTCCAGATTTTCATTTGTATTCTTGTTGGGTTGATGAAATCAAATATGCAAAAAATGAGTTGAATGATGTCTCCAAGCCTAAATTAGGACTTATGTTGACTTGATTAGCTTTGATTACTTGTTGACCACTTTTCAACACCTATCTCTTTGAAAAATTAGCCTACAAGACCTACAAACACACATACGAAGAGGGGAAAAATGGTTAAGGGTTAGAGTATAGGGATTTTCCTTGGTCAAATCCCACTTTGGTAATGAAACCCTTGATAAAGAAATGAAATGAGAAAGGAATGATGGAAAAATAACATGCAAGTGTCATAAAATCACCAAACCCTTGTTAAAGTCTGAATATATGTCAATGGTTGCTCCAAGATGCTTGATAATTGCTTGATTGAATGATTAAGGATGCTAGAATACTTGAATTCTATGATGGATTGAATGCATGAATGAATGGGGGTTGAAATGGATAGAAAAAAACTTATTTATACACTTAAGCCCTAATTTTTTGAAAATACAACATCGCAGGTCGAACTAAGGTCTTAGTGAATAAAAACCTAAAATAAATTTGAATTTATTTTGAATTTTTTGCAAAGATGGACTCATTCACCACCCATGGTGAATGGGTAACACTCAAGGCAAGCAAGTGGGTGTCAGGAATTAAGTTGTCTTTAATATTGTTTGTCAGGTTTATATTCAAAAACACATTTAATTAAGGCCTCTAAGTCCATAAAGGGGCCAAATAAAGCATAAGCAAGGTGTAATTAGTGATGAAAAGCCTAGAAAAGCATGAAAGTTTGTTACAAGACTTTACAACACTTCAAAATAAGACTTGGTAAGGGATTAAAAAGGAATATTTAGATGAATTATAAGAAGAGTCTAGAAAAGTGTAGAAATGTGTTACAACACTTCACAACACCTTCACAAGACATCATAAAGTCTTAATAATTTGAATATTCAATCTGACCTAATGTGGATATATAAGTCACATTACAACATTAAATCTAAGTAGAATAAGCCAAGAATCATGGGAAAAAGACTTAAATGACCATGAAAATGTCCAAAGATCCATTTTTCTATGGTACACTTTCAAAAATGGAATATTATGATTTGGCTTAAGGTTGGTAAAAATTTGAAATTTTTGGTTAGGAGGGGCAATGAACTTATTTCCTTGATCATTAACACCTCCAATTTAAAGTCAATTAGAATCAATGAGGTGTTGCACAAGATGGTTAAGACATTTACAATGTTTTGTGTCGTGTCTATTTTGTCAATGATAATGACAATAAGAATTTGATCTAAATTTTAGAGG
This sequence comes from Sequoia sempervirens, assembly GCA_007258455.2. Taxonomy (NCBI): domain Eukaryota; kingdom Viridiplantae; phylum Streptophyta; class Pinopsida; order Cupressales; family Cupressaceae; genus Sequoia; species Sequoia sempervirens. The sequence continues at coordinate 772,588,401 of VDFB02281492.1, read as the reverse complement.
TAAAGGCTTATTAGGATCATGAGTTATAACAAGAGGTATGGAAATCATTTTCTATTCTAGAAGTTGTAATATTATGTTATGGAGGTATCGGGTAAGGGAGTAAATTGTCTAACTAGATCCCCAAATGTAAAGGGATTTTTCTTCTTTATAGAAGCCAATTGGGTATCAAAATTTTGAGTTCATTAAGGGGGATTTATTTGAAGGAAGCCTTTATTTTATTTCCTAAAAGGATGATAATGTTTTTGGTTTTGGATTCAGACTTTTTAGGATGGCTAGATGTGGGTTTTGTTTCACAACTATTAAACAAGTTTTGATAATCATGAAGGGAAATACACAAGCATATGAAGGAAGGTAATTTCATCATGCCAAGCTTATCTTGTATCTTAGTTTGCAATTTTTCAATGAAAATTCATTGAAGGTGAGGATCAGTAATCTTTACATTGATTTGGAAATAAAGCGATTGGTAGCATGAAATGAAATCAATAAATTTTTCATCTTCATTTTGCTTACATCTCATCAAATTAACTAATGCCATCATATGAGTCATGTGCACTTGGAAATGGTTAATAAATTCCTCAACAAGTTCATTGAATGAATGAATTGAGTTGTTTGATAATAAGGAAAACCATTCTAAGGCAGTATCTTTCAAGGATCTAGGGAAAAGCTTAGCCAAGAGCTTATCCTCAAGGAAAAAATCACTGCATAAGACAGTATAAGTGGAAACATGGTTAGAAAAATCTCCTTTCCCTCCATATTTCTCAAACCTAGGAATCTCTATACCTTGTGGTATCAGTGTTCTCAATATCTCCAAGGACAGGGGATTTCTTTTGACATAGTATACATAGGTTGGCCATTTTGATTTTGGTTTATGGTGGAAATTTGATTTTAAAGGGATGAATCATTTTACAAAAGCTGGTTAAGGATGGCTTCATTGGTTGTGTTTTGAGATGGAGGTGAATATGGTGGAGTTGTATATGTGTTCGAGGGGGAAGTGAATGGAATTCTTATGGGAGGTAAAGTGGTAGGAGATATGACATAAGATGCCACAAAGGTACTAGGATTGCTAGTGAAAATACCTAAGGTAGGAAAGACAAATTACTAGAAGGTTGCATCATTATTGTAACTTGAGGGTTAGTATAGGTAGGAATACAGGAAATGGTTGTAGGAGGAGGAATTTGAGTTCCTCATTGACTTTGGATATTGTTAGAAGGTTGGGCACAACTAGTCATTGAGGTAAGCTGTTTTCCAAAAAATTGAGCTAGGTTATGCACAAGTTCTACTCTTTCACATTCAATCATGTGATGTATGTTATCTATGGTAGGAATAGAAGTGTTGGAAATGTTTTTAGTACTCACTTGACATTGTAGGTTTTCTAACTCTTCATGGATTTGGATTATTTTTCCTTGAGGAACACTAGCGGCCATTATTTCAACACTTGTCATACTACTTGAAGGCAAAGACTTATTAAGGGTATGGTCCATATAGGTAGTGAACTAGTGTCAACACTATGAGTGAAAGAGCTTGACAACTCAAGATCCATGATGAGTGTGCTATCATGGGATGACATGTGCCTTGAGCTATGTCTCACTATAGTATTAGCAATAGGACATCAAGTTGTAAAGCTCATGCAAAGGACAATAAATGAATGCAAGATATATGCAATGAACACAAGATAAATGATATGCTTTAAGTCTAATTCTTATGTTTAAAAATTCACTTGAAATGAAATGAAATGAAGCTAGATCTAATGAAATGAATGCAATAGAAACTCAATAAATGGAAGCAAATATCTAACAACAGGACATAGAAGCATAGAAACAAGGTTTTTAATGTCATAAAATGTAGTTTCAAGTTAGATACGAGAATAAATCACTTGGAGGGGCATATGATTCCCAATTAGGGTTTTTGAAGGGTTCAAATGCTAAAAAATAGTCAACACAAAATTCTCAAAAATTAGGTTAAACAACCTATATCCAAACTAAATCACCTAGAGGAGCATATGAGTCCTAGATTAGGGTTTTTACACTAAATTCAACAAATTTTAAGTGAATGTTAAGGTATTTGGTTTTTATGTTGTCTTTACTATGCACAATTATATATTTCAAATGAAATTAAATGATGCAAGATGCAAAAATGCAAAATATATAAACTTTCACTAACACAATGTTTAGAAGCCCTAAATGAAAATTAAATATTGCAAGATCTAATGTAAAGCTAATGTAAGCTATACCTAAGACTGAAATGCACTCCAAATTAGAAATAAGGTGTCCAAAGGCTAGGTTCACCAAAATGAAATAAAGAAATGTGGCATGTGCTCCACATTTTAGGAGATGGAACACACAAGGCGTATAGGACCTATTTCCTATAGTTCATTAAAGGAAACTAAGATCTCTCAACCAATTGAATTGATTGAGGAATGAGCTAGGGTTAGGATGGTTTCCTTGGATGTGATTAAACCAAAAGGGGGGTTCAACACTATAGTGTAGAATGTAGAAGTTGAAAAACCAACTTCACAGTCCCCAAGAATCACCCACAAGAAATCGCCTATCACATGCAACATATATTCAAAACATAAACGAAGAGATGTTCTGTAAACTCTCAAAGCCAATATGTGCAAGAAAAAACCAAATAATGATTATTGAAAGTAATTTTTTTACAAATAATACAAAATCCTTCAAAAAGGAAATCATGTACAACCCTAATCTTATCTTGAGCGAAAAGATAGCTCAACTAGATAAGGATAAGAATTGACCTAGGAAATAAAATATTCCTAAGTAAACTTATGCTAAAGTGTAATTAAATAATTAATTACACCAATAGCCCCCTATAAGTGCAACTTAGGGAGAAGCAAATTATTATGCAAGAGATGAGTCATGACAGCAAGGCCTGATCAGGTACCCATTTACAAATCAATGCAAACTAAATCAAATGAGGTAAAGGAGAAAACCACATGGGAACAAAAATACTCCCCAAAATAGAATGCAATAAACTAAGTGATGAAAGATGGAGGACTCCATAAGACCCCCCAAGGACACTATCCATCACAAAGATACATGAGAGAACCCCCCATAAGAGAGGAAGAAAAAGGCCACAAAGCCCCCCAGAATGAAGTATCTCTAATAAGACTGAAGAAATTGCATCTACTGAAAGAAGTGAGAGGGAAGAGGCTGAAGGAATGCAATCTCTGAAGGTGAAGTAGGTGCGGCCCAAGATGTCTCTACAAAAGTAGGTTTGACCTCAACAAATGAAGAAGTCAAAGTAGGTGAAGATTGAATAGAACCCTCCAGAGATGGATGATCAACAGGATCCTACTGCACTGAAATAGAAGAAGCCACATCGGTAGCCACAACAATAGCATCAGGAGGGGGGAGATGGAATGGAAGGCTCAAGAGCATGATCTAAAGTGAGAACACCAATGTTCAAGAAGCCAAATCTCTCCTCTGAAAGATGATGCACACTAGAAGTGTGAGGAATAGCTGTAGGAATAGAAGCACCATCAGTAGAAAAATTGGTAAAGGAATACAACTAAGATGAGTGATCCACTATCCTAGTAGCAATAATTTCTCTACGAGCTCTAATTCTCTGATGATAACTGAATTAGGTGTGAACTCCACATATCTCCCAGTGCCTCCATGTGTGATATGATAAATGGAAAGAAGGTTGTTTGTCAAATGAGGGACACATAAGACATCCTAAATGGAGTGGTCCCCAAAACTAATAGACCCATTCCCTGTAACACTCATGTAAGTGTTGTTTCCCATCAAAATGGGAGACATAGTGCAAGGCTCAAAGGAAGTGAACATAGACTGTGAAGATGCCATATGATGAGATGCTCCTAAATCTAGAAGCCATCTCCCTAATCCAATACCTGAAGAAGCCCAAAGGGCATGTCCCTTCATATCTGATGATGTATGTAAACCAGTTGTGCCCCTATCATGCTACTCTGAAGAAGAAGAATGAGGAGAAGAAGATGATGCAGACATCTTAGAAGGAAAATTAATCCAATGTTTCTAAAGATGTTTCATCTCATCAATGTCCTTCTTGTAACAATTATGTTCTACATGTCCTTCCCTCTTGCAATATGCACATGTAGTCTTCTCCTTCCTAGATGATTCCCCCTTAGAAGAGGAGGATGAATTTGAGGGCTCCTTTTGATGCTCATGATATTTTGAGTCCTTTTTTTTTGTTTCTTTCTTTTTCCTGTAGAATCCTTTTGATCTTTGGGCTCCTGTGATGCAATAAGTGCTTGTGATGAGGGAGAAGGTTTCACCATGCCCATGCTAGCTAACTTATTTGGCTCTCGAGTGAGAGATGAAGAAAATTCATCAAGAGATGGCATAGTGAATCTTGTACCAAGTGCATCCCTAGTGGCATAAAAGGTAGATACAAAAAATGAATAATTTGGTCCAAGCTTAGAAAGAATGGACAATATCAACTGAGAGTCTTCTTTATGAACACCACACTGTGACAACTATAATCTAAGATACTTGAGTTTGGTGAAAAAATCTTGGATGCTATCAAAATCCCTAGGATTTGAGCCAATAAGATCATACTCTAATAGAAACCCTCTCATAGTATCTTACTTCCCAAACAAAGACTCCAAAGTAGTCCATATCTCATTCGGTGTAGTGCAAGACTGAATATGAAAAGGAAGGTCAGATGAAAGAGATAGAAATAATGTAATATAAGCTTCATCACACCTATTAAACCATTTTATCTTTTCAATAGCACCTGTAGGTTCAATTTTTGTACCCATGGTTATCCTGTACAACCCTTTGTGTTTCAAGTGAATCTCCATTTGTTTTTTCCAACCAAAATAGTTGAATGGAGTAAGGGGTGAAATATTTTGTAAATCCATGACAAAACAAAAGCATATACTCTCAAATAAAAAAACAATGCTTGCTGATCTCAAAAAAATAGCCTAATTGCACACTTCCCAAGAAAATGACTAAAAAGGTAGAGGCTGAGATAAAACAAGAATATCAGATACTTGGTAAAAAAATGAAAAAAAAAAGTTTGAGATCTGTGTAGAGCACTAAACCATCTTTCCAACACCTATTTGTTTTCGTAAAACAGAGCTAGGATGCAAAAGTTACTCCTCCCAGAGTGAAAACAACTTTTGGATTTAACAGGCGAAAAAGACATCAAAATGGAAAAATCAGGAAAAAAAGAGCTACACCACTAGATCCAACGTCAAATCAGCTTTCTGGCCATATCTCATTTTTTAAAAAAGGCCTCTGTTTGCCCAAGTTATGAGAAAATGAAAAAAGCCCTGTAAAATGTCCTTTGCAGCACTAACTAGGGGCAAAAATCAAGCACCTTCCTCTTTCGGCCCACGATCGTCCATATGACCAGGCGTTGTAGGGGTTTTTTAAAAAATCCACTAGTTGGGGTTAAGTGCTGCTCTTGGTCCTTAATAGGACCACCGCAGGGGCTGAACGGGCGGCGGGGGCTGGGGAATGGCTCCTGGTTCCCAAAAGATTGTCGACTAGAAATAAAGCATGCAGTGGTTGAACCTATCAAGCGGCGTTGCGAAGTAGCGGTGGTGGGTGGTGGCAGCATGGTGGTGTAGTGGTGGCCACTGGGCAACGATCAGGTGGTGGGGTTGTTTTATACGGGTGACACCCAAAATCAAAACTTTTTAAGATTTTTAATTTTTTTTTTTACAATTTTGACATCAATCTACATGCCTTGGGGCTGTACGGCCTTGGGGCTAATTTTTTTTTCCTTTTTTTCAACTTTCACCGAAATCAATGAAACAAAAGGCATTTGTGGGGTTTTTGGATGCTCTAATCACGATGGTGATGTCCGTTTGCCCCAAAAAAGCACAAAAAATTAGGCTAGACCCACGGATCTAAAAAAAATCAACCTGGCTTGAAACCCTTACATAGAAAAAGACGCTATGAGAGAATATCTTCAAATCATGAACATGCAGCAACAGGTCTGGAGCTCTGATACCATGTAGAAGTTGAAAAACCAACTTCACAGTCCCCAAGAATCACCTGCAAGCAATGACCTATCACATGCAATAGATATTCATAACATAAATGAAGAGATGTTCTAAAAACTCTCAGAGCCAATATGTACAAGAAAAAATCAAAATAATGATTATTGAAAGTAATTGTTTTACAAATAATAGAAAATCCTTCAAAAAAGCAATCATGCACAACCCTAATCTTATCTTGAGCAAAAAGACAACTCAACTAGATAAGGATAAGAATTAACCTAGGAAATAAAATATGCCTAAGTAAACTTATGCTAAAGTGTAATTAAATAATTAATTACACCAACATAGAAAAATGTCGTCGGTTACATTTTCACACTTAACTTGGGAATGATTAACCTTGGAATGGGCCTAATGACACCTTGATCTAGTGTTGTAATTTTTTTTCCACATTCACATTGGATTTAAGGACCTATTAAGCTAAATAAATCTAATTGTGGCCTTAATTTAATGTTGTAAAGTATATTTATTTACACTTTCACATTGAATTTTGTTCCCCTTGCATTTATGACCTTTACATCATCATTAATAGGCCTCTAAGACCCCATATTATGCATCCCAATTTACCAAAATCCTAACATAAACCTTAAATAAACTTAATTTCTTCACTCCCTAACATTTTATCTCTCTAGAAAGGCCCTGTGGGACCCATATGCCACCTTGGGTGTATGAGTTCGACCAGGTGGGACCCATACACCATAGATGGTGTGTGAGTCACATTTGGCTAATTTTTTGAGTTTTGAGTGGGAAATTTGAGTTTTAAGTTCAAATTTATTGAATGGCAGCCTATGGGATCAAATTAATGGGATATTAGATGGATTGCCTATATAAATGAGAAATAAAATCATTATTTTACCTAAGCAAGAATAATTCTTCATGATATCAAATCAAGAACTCAATATTTAAGCATTCCAAAACTTCACAAGATCATCAACGAAGCATTCAAGACCATTTTCTAAGGCATTTAAAGGAAGATTCTCCATCATTTATTGCAACAATTAAAGATCCATCATCATGTCAAGGATATCAAGCATCAAGCATGTTATTGAGCTAGTGTTGTGATGTTGCATTCAAGATCCAAGGTCAAGTATTATTCTACACTTATCTCAAGATCTAGATTTACATCCTTCATGGCCATTTCATATTAGATTACAGATTTATAAGGAATTATTCAAGCTATCATTGTTCATGTTTCATGTTTTATCCCCTTATTCCATTATCTCATCATTTGGTTTAATTACCTAAAAGGGTTTTGACCAAGGAAAACCCCCATTTACTAACAAATCAACAAGTTTTTCTCTCTCTACATGTTTTACTATAGATCTAGGTGTCTTGGAGCTTGAAGATCCCTTGAAGATTAGGTTACAAGCTTGGATAACGTTGTTGGAGCTGTCCCCTCATTTGTAAGGTTTCTATCTTCACAAAAAGTCATCTACAGGTTCAAAATCAGGGTTTCAGGGTCAGAAACAAGGTGTGGCAGAGAGAAAAGATTGGAGAGTAGAATCAGACCTCAACCTTTAGAAAAAGTACACTGGGATTTATACACCACCTTGGGCGTATGAGTCCTAGTACAAACAATTTTCAAGGTTTCTGGAGATTCAAGATAAGCATTGTCAGATTCTAGTTTTGGCACAAAAAACCCAGTCTAGGACTAAATCGCCCAGATTGGTGTGTGAGTCCCACTCAATATTAAATTTAGTGTTTCTAGCATTTCAGGACTTCATTCAAGCCTCTTCAAGTTTCTAGGTGCATGCCTCTGATTTTACAACTTTCTGTTATGATTTATATGCATTTCTTTGGCATTTATTCAAGTTTAATGCATCACTAGGTTTGAACATTAGATCTTACATTTCATTAGTCTTTCCAAGCCCTGGCTTGGTGGTGAACCCCTCATTAGCCTCTATTCTGACCCTAGGATACCTTATTGCAAGATCTCTTTTTCCCTCTCTACATTCAAATTGAGACCTCTAAGGTGTCCTTGACTATAGCAAGTGTGGAATAGGAACCCTACCCTTGTGCTATATTCCTCAAAGGTAAGGTGTACTATTCCCATTTCCATAACCACTAAGAAAAGGCTTAGAAAGAAGGAAATGTAAATGATATGCAAATCTAGCTATGTAACCTAGGAAATGAAACTCAAAATTAGAATAATGAACTAGAGATAAATATAGGTGTACCTTGAAAATTGAATATGCTTGAAACAAGGTCTACAATCCCAAAATTATGAATTTTCATGCACATTGGGACTCATACGGCAAGTTGGAAAATTTATTCCCACTTTAGGGTTTCAAGGTGAATCCAGAATCTACAATTGCTAAACCAGGATCCATAATTTTTTTTTGAAAAGTGGTATACTGGGAATGATATGCACAAGGTGGTGATTTAGTCCTCGTATCAGGGTTTGGCTGAAACTCTAATATCCTCTAGTGATCTTTTTTAGCTTCTCTCCTCTCCAATCTCCAAATCTGAAACACTGAATTCCAACCTGTAGGTGACTTTTCAGAAAATGACAACCTCTTGACAACTTTGACGACTTTATTTAATCTTGCAACTTCATCTTCAAAGGATCTTCAAACCTCAAAACACCTAGATCTGCAATCACACATGTAAAGGAGAGATTTTTTTTTATTTTTTAGTGGATAGGGGTTTTCCTTGGTCAAACCCCATGTTGGTAATCAGACCTTGAAATGAAATCAAATAGAATGAAGTAATGATGAATGAACAAATAAGCTATGTTACAACTCACCAAACCCTTGTAACAAAGGAAACAAACTTATGTGAAATGGCTAGCATGAATGTAGATCTTGACTCTTGATTATATGTCATGAATCTTGACTTGAATGCTTACTTGAATCATGAAAACCTATATCACAAATGTTAGTGCTAAAAAAAACTTGATGCATGATGACTTTGACTTGATGCTTGAATCTTGAATATAGCTCCAAAATGCTTGATAATCAACTCTTGAATGCTCTTGAATGCTCTTGATCTCATAAACTTTCTATAAGAATGTTTTCATCAACTTGCTAGAGTATTGGATTACTTATTAGGAGAAAATATTTGAATTATCCTTCTATTTATACTTGTTTATGCTAAAATTCTTGAAATTACAACACTGCAAGCTGACATCATATCTAGGAAAATAAAATCCCCCCAAGAATTGAATTCAAAATAGGTCCAAGCTAAAACGTGACTCATACACCAGTTGGGGCATACGCATTATAGTAGCCTAGGCTTGGGACACACATTTCAAGAAATGTTATATTCTATGCCAAATTCAAGTTCAAGCCTAAAAACAAAGCCCAATTTTAGCAGGGAGGGCCCCAAAAAGTGAGAAAATTTAAAGGGATACATTTTTCTAAGCTACATCTATCTAAGAAAGGAGATTATTGTTGTATTTTTGAATTATATTTTTTATAATTCTAATTCATTATTTTAAAAAAGTCAAGGAATGTATGCATGGTACTTTCACCAACAAGAAGTCTTCATTAGAAAGATGAGAAGAACAAGAGCATAAAATATTTGGTTGATTAAAAGTTAAATGAAAAATAATTTCCCACCTAGAAAATCCAAGGATTAATAACCTACCTAGCCTTAAATATTATTTTTATGAAAAAAATGCCTTGATTTTAAGTTTGTTTCCTCATGGTGAAGAGTATTTTAAGATCCAACCATTTCCAAATTAGTTGTTTGGAACACACACTTGAATTGATACAATTCTTAACAATAACTTTCTAGCATTCATTTCTCTTAGAGCCTTGAGAATCCATTAAGAACATAGCCCAAAATATATTTTTTATGGAATAAAATCAAACCTAGGTCACTAGTTTCATGGGAAAGATAATAACATTTCAATGCAAAATGATGAAATACTTAGCTCCTATCAATGGAGCTTCAAAGGAATTATTTTAAGAATTCTTTGAACATTTTGAAAAAAAGTATTTTGAGGGAATCCAATAATAAGAATAATAAACATGAGTTTCAAGAAATACTTTTGAATAAATTGAAATTTTTCTAAGCAAAGAAATAAGATTCATAATGAAGTAATTAAGATTTTTTTCAATCTTGGCCACAATGGCTTACTAAAGGAAAATAATCTAAGCTTGAAAATAAAAGAGATTTTTTTTTTTTTACCCAAGATCAATCCATTTCAAGGAATATTCATCTAACCATACAATTTTAGGAAAAAAAGATATCTTATAACACTAATTATTTTTGCACATGCCTATAAAAGGTATCAAGAAATTAAATGGATTTCTTTTAACATTATCTTCATATTCACTGAGGTTGAGTAAAGAATCATCAAGAAAATGAACATTAAAATACTATCTAGGAGAATTAGGAAGGAAAGTCCCCTTAGCTTGGGTTTGAGAAGCCATGTGAGCTAATAACTAGCTAAAGTCTTTTGTTGCAAGTACATGAAGAGATGAAGCAAGTGGACATCCTTGAAAGATGGACTAGAAAATTCTAAATGGATTAGATTGATTATTATCATAAGCTTATTATGACATTTTTTACATGCGGGTATACAGTTGGTATAATAGTTAACCTATTAGTTAAACTATTTTTTTCAACCACAACTACACCCCTGTGTGTGTGTATATATATATATATTCTGCTCATTGAATAAGATATCAAGTCTTTATCTCTTTTATTGGTATCAAATCTTGGGGAAGCGATTAGTGACAAGATGCTTGTCCAATCAGGTTTAAGGCATTTCAAATTTCAATGCAAAATGATGAAATACTTAGTTCTTATCAATGGAGCTTCAAAGGAAGTCTCTAAGAATTTTTTTAACATTTAAAAAAGAGTATTTTGATGGAATCTAAAAATAGGAATAATAAATATGAGTGACAAGAGATACTTTTGAATAAATTTGAAAATTTCTAGGTAAAGAAAGAGGATTCGTAATCAAGTAATTAAGGTTTTTCTCAATCTTGACAACAAAGACTTACTAAAAAAATAAATCTAAACTTGAAAATAAAAGAGAGAAAATAAAAGAATTACCCAAAATCAATCCATTTCAAATAATATTTATCTAACCATATAATTTTTAGAAAAAAATATCCTATAACACTAATTATTTTTACATTCGATACTCAAGCCACATGCCTATGAACTAAATGAATTTCTTAACATTACCTTCATATTCAATGAGGGTGAGTAAAGAATCATCAAGCAAATGAACATTAAAAAACAATATAGGAGAACTAGGAAGAAAAATCCCCTTAGCTTGGGTTTGAGAAACCACATGAGCCAATAACTAGCCAAAGTCTCATAAAGAGTTGAAGCAAGTGGACATCCTTGAAAGCTCTACTAGAAATTTCTAAATGGATTGGATTTTACCATAAATTTATTATTACATTTTTTACATACTGGTATACAGTTAGTATAACAGTTAAACTGTCAGTTAAACTGTTTTGTTAAACCGCAACTACAAACCTGTATACATATGCTTGCTGCTCATTGAATAAAATATCAAGTCTTTATCTCCTTTATTTGGTATCAGAGCTTGGGGAAGCGATCAGTGACGAGATGCTTGTTCGATCAGGTTTTTGGTTTCAAATTTCTGTAGGCCGATGCTTATTGTCATCTATAACAAAAGGTTATGATGGTCGATGCTCATCTCTTCCTCATAACCGATGTCAAACTCATGCAACCAGCGTAATTGATGGCAGGCGTTTAAATTCCTCAAAGGTATACCTGCGCGCTGAAGTCTCTGGAAAACATGGCAATGTGATCTGGGTTGTAATGTGATTCGATTATGGATTGATTGATTAAAAGATGAAAGATGAATGCAATTGTCCGTGGAAGTAAGGAAGTAAAAATCGATCTCCTACTGTGAGAAAAGGCTATGAGAAAGGCGCGATTCATTTTGACGGCGAACTAGGTTTGGATATCGTGTTAGTATATATTTAGTTTTATTTCCTTTTGATTCGGTTTGATTTCTGAATCATAAGTGAAAATATAACATAAAGTTTACATTTAATTTATTGGATGCAATAAAAACCTGGCTGCATGCAATAAGACGCGTATGATGATCTGTGTTGAAAGGGAAGTTTTGTAAGGCACATTCACAGTATAGAGATTAATTATTTACATTGACATTGGTAGACCATTTCTTCTTTCAACCATTTTACATTGGATGGTTTGTGCAGTATCATGAAAAGAGACAGTGTCGTGCAACAACATTGAGTGTTGTTAAATACTCGAATGGTTCTCGAATCCGTTCGGTTTAGAGTCGTGCACAGGGCGTGTTGGGTCGGGATCTCTTTTGATAGTTTACACTTCAGTGTTGAGGCACAAAACTCGACGTGCTTTAATCCTTGGAAACAAAAGTGTCATACTGTGTTTTGCTTCAAAATAGGTGGTAAAAAATAAAATAAAAAAATTGGGTAGTTATTTGTTAAGAAGATTTTCTTTTGTCGATAAGGGCGTGGTTCGGTGGTCAAGTTACTTAATTGTACTGATGGTCACCAGGGTTCAAACCCTCGCTGGGTCAAAGTGTTCGCAGGCTTTGTGCCTTCGCTGAGCCATTGTGCTCGTGGGTTTGGTAATTTCTTGTTTCTTGTGGTTTCTTGTACCTGGTTCATAGCTCCGGTCAAAAGCGTTTACCCCTAATAATATGGGTGCTTGCACCCTTTTAAAAAAAAAAAAAGATTAAAAATTTTCTTTCTAAAACGAAAAGATGTAGAGAGACTTTAAATTAAATAATTGATTTAACTTGATATAAGTGCCTAGTGACATTGTGAATCAACTTAAACAAATCGTAAATGGTGATATAAGGGATTTGTTGTTTTCAAGAATGAATTTGAAGTCATAATAAAAAGTCAAGTAAAAACATTAGGGAAATTAAATGTTCTTATTGTAAGAAAAAGGTCATTTAGGTTGATCTTGTAAAATTCAAGCAATTAAATGTTTTTATTGTAAGAAAAAAGGTCACATAGTTTGGTCTTGTAAAACTCAAGCCAAAAGTGTTCTTAAAGGAAGTCTTAAAGATAAAATAAATGAAGGTAACTTAGTTTGTATTGAGGATGAAGATTTATGAGATGGTGATGACTTTGTTGATATTACTTAGAACTTTGAGTTATCACACTAGAAGCTAGTGGCACCGAAGGATGAAGGAATTTCCATAAGTTGAAGTCAACTTCTCAATTTGAGAAGATGCTTTGCATGGGAAGAATTTTTGCTTTCTTTCTCATTTTCTTTGTTGATACTGATGGTTTTCAAGAATACATATATTGTGAAGTTTGAGTTTTGGAGATAGGTAAGAGATTTGGTGTTGAACTCAATATGGATTGTTGTCTAGTGAGTTTATGAGACTGTGATCAAGAATTATACTCTTCCAAGGGTCATCAAAAAACTTGATGGAACCCTATGTTTTCAGAGCTTAATATGGATTGTTGTCGAATAATTCAGGAATCAATGATTTGGGAGTTTGAGAAAATGGTAGTCCAAGAACTTGGGAATTTAGCTCAAAGATACACTCTTTTGAGGGTCACAAGGTAGCTTGATGGAGTGCCATTTGATTTAGGATTTTTTTCTTCAAGGAAGATCTTCTCAAGAATGTATATATGTTTTTAATCAACAAGTTTTGTTATGTAAGCCTTAAGGGGGGGTCCCTTGGCAAGGTGAAATTAATATTTTAGGCATACATTTATATGAACAATGTAGTAACGGGGGAATTTTAGCATATATTTATTATTACATTTTTTACATGTGAGTATATAATTGGGTATAATAATTAGCCTATCACTTAAATTGTTTTGTTCAACCACAACTACACACTTGTATATATATTTTCTTACTGCTCTTTGAATAAGATGTGAAGTCTTTATCTCCTTTATTGATAACCATTAATAAGAATATAAGTCAAGGAATTATCAAATAAACTCTGCATAGAATGAATAAAATAAGGGCCAAACTAAAGCACATGAAGAAAGAAAAAAATTAAAGGTCACTTAATATGGTCATAAGCCTTTTCTATTTATTTCATTTGAAAAATAGAAGAGTGATAAGAACATTTCATCCATTATCAAATATAAATTATATTATCCATAATAAATTTTGATTTGACAAAATCAATTGCTTTAGGGAGGATAAGCTAAAGAAGAAGAAGGCTAAGCTTAAGAGAAATTTCTTTGACAACAACCTTATATTATACATTTAATGAAGTGACAGGTCTTTCTCTAAGACCAATCCAAGTGGACCTATGATCTTGGTGGTGGGAAATATTGGATTCAAAAAATTGTAATTTACAATTTACGATTGATTTAGCTACATACTTTATTATTCAGAAGATTGTGTTCTTAGACATTGATTTTTTTAAGGAGCGTTATTTAATTTATGATAATTATGATTTTACACTCACGTGAATGTATTTGAAGTGTAATGGAAGAGTGATTGATTATGGCTGTGGACTTAATATTTGAGTTTTTAAATGACTCAAAGAAATATTACTATATTGTTGGATATTTGGAATTAATAACTTTTGTTACAATAATACAAAATTGGTTATTAAGATCATGGAATATTGATATCATCGTATGATGTAATTTCTAAAAAAATAGTTATTAAGATATATTTTTTAGAAATTAGAAGAGTATGCTATTTGAATATAATAGATGTAATGTTTTGAGATATTATTGTGCTTGGTGATATATGGGTGAAGTTAAAGAATATTAATTTATATCATTATATGTCCACATATTTTAACTTTATATATGTAGGCATTAAAAAATACTTTTAATTATGATCAATTATGTCTTTAATAATTGACTTATTTTGTAACAACCCTCTTCTTAATACTCAAGTGATCTCAAGAATTTACTAGAAGGTAAATAAACTTAGTAAACATGAGAGAGAATTTAAAAAAAAAAAAAAAAATTTGTATAAGCACAAAAATAAAGTACAAGAGTACAACTTTTCTAGATAAATTCAACTTGAATTCACATGTAATTGTAACTAGAATCAAGAGAATTCCATACACTATTCATTTATATCACAAAATATGTACTTAGCATAAAGCATAGTTTTACCTCATAGGTTGATTGCCATAAACCATAACATGGAGTTCACTGCATTTGGAATGTTGATGTTGAACTTCACGATACTCAGTGAGTCTTTTGCTACAGAGGGAGAGCATCATCCTAGTGCTTTTCCTCCAACCGCAGACCCAAGTGGTCCCCCGCACACTTCCTAACTGGAAGTGCCCCGACCCTTCACGAAGGGTATAGATATAAGGAGTTGTCAAGTTTCACCATCTGAGTCCTAGTGATGTGTCCTACAAAAATCAATCGACCATACAACTCTAGATCCCTTCTAGCTAAGTAATGATCATTCTGATTGGTCATTCCATCTAGACACACACCTCTGACTCGTCTTAGAAACTATCCCATCCTATAGTTTTTCTTACTTTATTTGATATTCTATACACAACTAGTCAGTATAAAAAATCCATTCTAGTCAGTCCAACTTAGAAACAATCCATGATTCATTATAAAAATGTAATGTAAAGATTCAGATATTTCAAACCTTTTCAAAAGTCCCCTATTGCATTCTTGCAATATCTAGGGTTTATGACGTCCTGTCATTTACTTCTCAAGATTCAATACCCAACATCTCAATGAATTTAATCAAGTTTCAACATTATCGAAGAATCTCTTAAGGTGTTATAAAGACTTCCTGTCTTACTCAATAGCTTTCTCAACCTTACACTAACAATCAAAATATATATGTACAATGTCATATCTGACATAAGAGTTATAGATTCCCTACATTCTCCTTGTTTCAATACTAGGGTTTAGCTTTTCTAACCCAACGCATGGAAATATCAACATCCTTGATTCTCCAAAGGTAATAACATAAGTGTAACTAATCATAGGAAGAAAATGCCTCTAGTCTCTCCTAGACCACTTGACATTGTTTAAATTCACATTTTACATACATGTATAAACATAGTATTCAAGGTATTCCTTCACTAATGTAATATCAAAAGAATACTATCATTTCACATCAATAGTCTTGATCTAAGTCAATCTTCCAGCAGAAGTTAGGCTTTAATATCTTATACCTCCCTCATGAGGCATGACCATTCATAAAGAGGTGACTTCCATTTACGGAGAAGTATAATAGTTTCATACTAACCATAGTATCCACCAATAAACCAGGAAGGCACTTAGTGCCACCTACAAGTCAATAAAACTTTCCTCTTATCTATTTTCTTCTTCTCCAACAAGGAGTCAACATATCCTTTAAATACATAAGATGCGCCGTAGTTAACATAGTAACTATCAATAATGGTTAAACTCTATTATAGGGAATTTGTGACTCCATGTCACCATATTCCATTTTCTAAACATATCATAAGTCAATTCATATTCAGCCCCCCCCCCCCCCCAAGTCTATCCATGGTTCTCAATTCCAATTTAAACTATCCCATAGGATAAAATCATATTCGTGATATTATAGACATACTTTGCCTTAACTAAAAAGAATGGTTCCTAAAGTTGATAGTTCAATTTACCCTTATGAGCTTTTGCTAATAAACACTATCCCTATGAAGATCACTCATAAGTAAAACCAAGAGTTTAAAACTTGTAATATTAACCATATTAGTTTTGGTTATATAAAACAACAAACTCTAATACTGATGATTTGGCTAACATACAAGCTTTCATATGTTAAAACTATGTTCATTGATGATCACACCACCTCCTTTATTGAGGGTAAACAAGTATAGTCATAATTATTTAATAAGCCCTTCTTTAACCCCAATCGGGTTTTCATGCAAGCAGAGTCAAGATTTTGTTTGAGTGTTGTAAGCATAGTTATATTTAAGGCTATATCATCCATCACCACAGTCACGATGGCCATATTGGTTATATGCACGTTGAATAACTAACAGGTACAATACCATAGTTTGGCACCTTTCATACCTTGAACTCCTTAGGCTCGTTCCCTTACTCGAAACTTGGCTCTATTTTTATTCTATCTACAACGTTATTCGATGTGAATATGCTGAAGTAATTATATGTGCTCGGCCATAATGACCTCGAGCCATAGATATAGCATGGATTATAATGCACTAAGCTCATCGGCTTTTGTGACCTTGAGCTACAAATATAATGTGACAAGCCTTGCAATATAGCCCAATTTTCACACCTATGAGCTTTAGTAAAGAAAGGGATACAATGTATTGAAGCTCAGCCTCCATGGCCTCAGGAAAGTCATGGAAAGGAACATAATATAGTATAGCTCCGCCATTAGTCTCAAGCTTAGACAAAGTGAAGAATAGAGAGGAATACAGCTCAGTCGTAAGGCCTTGAGCCTTTGAAATGAAAAGAAAAGCTTTAAATATCATTCAAGTTCGACTGTAATTTCCCAAGTCATTACCACAAAGAATATATTAGAGATAAGGACACCACAGTAAAAAAATCAGCCCCATAAGATATGCACGTCGTGGAAGCTGGATATAAAAGAAAACTCATAAATGAAAATGTATGTAAGGGTAACATTCTTTACTCTACCTGAGCACAATCCCTCAAATGCGAAGGTATTTCCCAAATTCGGCCTCCATTTGGCCTCCTCTTAATGTCTTTCCATGCGCAAAGCTAACCAAAACCTCTTTTATCCCGTTCGCTGGCCAAGAGACCCGTTTCTTCCAGACGGTAGTAGGGAGATCCCTCCCCCTCTACACACTCTTCCCTGATAGTTAAAACTATCCCTTCTCTTGATTCCTCCACCCCTTATAATCATTTCTTGATTGACAGTTAAGGCAATGCCACTACTGGAGGTTGCAACAACACTCTGGCACATGTGGGTGACTCAACAAGTGACAACAACCAATCATTGATCATACCATCATGGGTAAGGGTTGATAAGCATTGAGATTTGCTGATATTAGCATAAAGATGTTAACTATATATATATATAAAGAACTGTCACCTCTTAATGATATGCCGTGACCTAAGGGATCTGTGTAAGGCATATAAACTATGCAATTTCATATAAACATAAAAGTTAAAGCCATTACCAAAGATTCTACGAGTTGAACCATTTCTTCAAAGTAATTTTCTCTTCTAAAATAAAAGTTGAGTCATATCGTTTAACTCTCTGCTTATGTAGCCATTTCCATTTTAACATATATTTTAACATATTAATAATTTAAGAAATATTAACGTTAGAGAAAGGTTTACGATATAGGTCACTACGTCGTTAAACTAGCATATTCATCAAAACGAATGAATTCAATGATGATCATCATAATGACTTCCTTTTGCAAGGAATCAGGCTACCATATTAGTTCCCTAACTTATTAAGCCAATTTAAACTATTATCTAGAATAGACAAAAAGAACAACCAATTACGCAATTGATGACATGACATAAACTCGTTATGACATAAGAAGCATTGTGCTCGACATAAAATTGTCTTAGTTGTAAAACAACTAGTGTTCAACCTTGACGACATCACTATCCCCAAAACGACTAGGTTGACGTTAATCAACTAGAAATAGACTTAAGACGGTGACAACCTGTTTTACTCCTTGTATCTATTCCCTTCTCTCTGATGATGCTCTCCCTCCTTTTCTCAGAGGGCGGAAACCTGATTCCTTAATGCAACTTTCCATCACCAACTAAATATTAGTGTATTAATAATCATTTCATAATCCTCATGAAGTCATCACATCTTGACAACTTTTAAACACATGAAAATTTTAGTGAAATAAACATAACTCAAGAAAACATTGATTTCTCCAGACATTTTTCCTAAACATCTAATCATTGAATCATGCGTAATCATCTACTAATTACTTCAAAAGTAAAAAGGTAAAACAGAGTTAAAGTTAGGGATGTAACATATCTCTCCTCGTAAGAGTCATCGTCCTCAATGATCCAATCCATCAAAAATCTTAATAAGATAAATATTTTGTTTATCCTGCAAAAGCATAAGGAATTTAAAATATATTTGATATAAAATCATGGTAAACTTTCCATGGCATTTTACCCTTTAGATACCGGTCCCATTGGACCTTTCATTTAAGAAGCTCGATCATGACCACTCCCTGGTCCTGTACCTGTAAAACATTTTGAGAATATAATTATCATCTGTTATATACTTTCAAATGCAATTCATATAAAGTATTTTACCTCCTGGTAATAGCTAAGAATGGAATGATTATTTAATCAATCGAATTGATAACTTCAAGAATTTTTGAAGATTCCTTTATTTCAAGGAGCTAGTTTGGAAAACATTCCTTACTTTATGAAACTTTTCTATCTATTATCATCTTTCACCAATCTCTTTGATTGGTTTGATTTGTTTCCCCTTTTCTGACGACAATTCAGGACTAATGCTAATCCTATCTTCTATCTTACCTAGCTTATAGGAGTTCGACATCTTTTCCCATCCAATATCTCAAATGGAGTCACCTTGTTAGCAAAATTATAGAAGTTATATCTAACACCATAAAAGGTGGATGTCTCTTTCTACATGTAGCAAACAACTACTTTTAACATAGGTTCACCAAGAGAATTATACCAAAGATTAATAACATTAAGCATGTAAGGTACAACTATTCCTCATGTAAGATACAAATAGTAACATCAACCTTCACTTTTCTAGCTGAAAAGGTTTTTCACCAAGTACCAATTTCATTTATTTCATGCATCATCAAAATAAGCTAATAAGTAAATACAAGAGAAAGGATTAGAATTCCTTTTCTAGTTCATCTATCCTCCAAGACTCGGCATGCCACTGAAAAGAGGGAAATCATCACCTGGCTATTTTTCCTTCCAACCAAGGTCTTAAGCAGTTCCTCCGCAAACTTGCTAACTGGAAGCAGTCCTACCTTTTGATGAAAGGCTGTGTTGGAAACCCTCATAGTTGCCATATGAGCTCTGGTGTGTACCCCCACTTAACCAACTCTGTCGCACTACTAAGGATACCCTCCTACTAAGTACAACAACTCTGGTTAGCTAAGTGTCTAGAGTACTGTGAACTGACGAGTGCATGCCATGGCAATGACACTCACTATGGCCATAGTTTTATATACATATGCTTTGCAATCCACGTAGTAATGGTTCACCACCCTGCTCGACTTGGAGAGACTATTCACTTGGGCTTAATGGACTACCTGTCCACCCACATACCATAACACAAGGTTCAAAAGTGATAACAATTATATAACCCTAAAAGGTTTCGAAACCAATTCCTTTCCATTTAAGGTTTCTTTCATCTGTAAAGCTAAGGACATATCAAGTGCTTTGTTACAATTTACTCCCTTACACAATTCCATCAGAGGCCCATCCAGGACATGATAAAGAAGAACATTAAATCAAACATAGTGAACAACCAAAAATTTCTTGTATAGCCACCACAAAACTCAACTCAATATCAAAATATAAGCAGTTTTGATTTCAACAATAAATCAAAGAATGAGCTCTTCCAACAATAAATCAAATTTTGACCAACTGGCCATAAGATAAATAATCTTCAAAATTCGGCGGCTAGACCATTTCAAAATAAAGAATAAAACAATGACAATCCTTGCCAATATTAAATAGGAATTTTATCAAAATCCAAGGGAGTGTCACAATCCAGAAGAACACTGTTAATGCACTACATGACTTGACTAAGTCACTCCAGGGAGTAGATTGCAACACTAAATTCAAATTTTCCAAAAGCTTATAGCGGTTTAGAGATTGCATTACAAGTGCATCAACAAATAAGTCCCTTAAGACTTTCATTATGCTAAAAAAAAATTCAAATAAAGGGGTTATATCAGATTCACTCCTATTTCCTGGAGTATCTATCATTCACCTGTTAGATGATATCATAAGATCATTTTATACAAAGATTACAATTGGAACACAAACTTCTTTTCTTGATTTTACGTTATAAAAATCTATTCTTATTGATCCATTTATTCCACTTGGCTCATTCCAAGACATCTAGAACTTAGACTACATCCCATCTTATCTAGGTGTTGTGGATATAGTTTCCAAGATTTCCAACAATCAGATGCTCCTACACCTGGTTGATTACTTTCGGATCTTCCCATCCTTAAATTATTGATAAAGAAGAGTAATCTTAAATTCATACAGACACTACTCTACCTGAGCTCTTAGTCTGATTAGTAACTGATTAAGGTTTTACCTTTCTAGTCAGAGTATCAAAATCTTTTCAATATGCAATCTTAATGGAATGGTTTTGATCTTGGAGTTTTAAATCCTCCATTGGCATTCTCTAAGCCATTAACTTGGGTAAATGCTGGAGAGATAGTCTTCCAGACAGTTTCCTTGGTTTTTCCTTATGCCATTATGGCATCAACCAACTTTAGCCTTAGCCAATCTACTAATGTTTAACAAGTTTTTCTCGTAATGAGCTCATAGGTACGTCTGTTGAACCCGGTTAGCTCTGATACCATATGTAACAACCCTCTTCTTAATACTCAAGTGATCTCAAGAATTTACTAGAAGGTAAATAAACTTAGTAAACATGAGAGACTTTAAAAAAAAAAAAAAACATTTGTATAAGCACAAAAATAAAGTACAAGAGTACAACTTTTCTAGATAAATTCAACTTGAATTCACATGTAATTGTAACTAGAATCAAGAGAATTCCATACACTATTCATTTATATCACAAAATATGTACTTAGCATAAAGCATAGTTTTACCTCATAGGTTGATTGCCATAAACCATAACATGGAGTTCACTGTATTTGGAATGTTGATGTCGAACTTCATGATACTCAGTGAGTCTTTTGCTACAGAGGGAGAGCATCATCCTAGCGCTTTTCCTCCAACCGCGGACCCAAGTGGTCCCCCGCACACTTCCTAACAGGAAGTACCCCAGCCCTTCACGAAGGGTATAGATATAAGGAGTTGTCAAGTTTCACCATCTGAGTCCTAGTGATGTGTCCTACAAAACTCAATCGACCATACAACTCTAGATCCCTTCTAGCTAAGTAATGATCATTCTGATTGGT
Source organism: Sequoia sempervirens (assembly GCA_007258455.2). Classification (NCBI taxonomy): domain Eukaryota; kingdom Viridiplantae; phylum Streptophyta; class Pinopsida; order Cupressales; family Cupressaceae; genus Sequoia; species Sequoia sempervirens. The sequence goes on along the minus strand of VDFB02281492.1, from coordinate 772,566,403 downwards.
CATTCCATCTAGACACACACCTCTGACTCATCTTAGAAACTATCCCATCCTATAGTTTTTCTTACTTTATTTGATATTCTAGACACAACTAGTCAGTATAGAAAATCCATTCTAGTTAGTCTGACTTAGAAATAATCCATGATTCATTATAAACATGTAATGTAAAGATTCAGATATTTCAAACCTTTTCAAAAGTCCCCTATTGCATTCTTGCAATATCTAGGGTTTATGACTTCCTGTCATTTACTTCTCAAGATTCAATACCCAACATCTCAATGCATTTAATCAAGTTTCAACATTATCGAAGAATCTCTTAAGGTGTTATAAATACTTCCTGTCTTACTCAATAGCTTTCTCGACCTTACACTGACAATCAAAATATATATGTACAATGTCATATCTGACATAAGAGTTATAGATTCCCTACATTCTCCTTGTTTCAATACTAGGGTTTAGCTTTTCTAACCCAACGCATGGAAATATCAACATCCTTGATTCTCCAAAGGTAATAACATAAGTGTAACTAATCATAAGAAGAAAATGCCTCTAGTCTCTCCTAGACCACCTGACATTGTTTAAATTCACATTTTACGTACATGTATAAACATAGTATTCAAGGTATTCCTTCACTAATGTAATATCAAAAGAATACTATCATTTCACATCAATAGTCTTGATCTAAGTCAATCTTCCAGCATAAGTTATGCTTTAATATCTTATACCTCCCTCATGAGGCATGACCATTCATAAAGAGATGACTTTCATTTACGGAGAAGTATAATAGTTTCACACTAACCATAGTATCCACCAATAAACCAGGAAGGAACTTAGTGCTGCCTACAAGTCAATAAAACTTTCCTCTTATCTATTTTATTCTTCTCCAACAAGGAGTCAACATATCCTTTAAATACATAGGATGCGTCGTAGTTAACATAGTAACTATCAATAATGGTTAAACTTTGTTATAGGGAATTTGTGACTCCATGTCACCATATTCCATTTTCTAAACATATTATAAGTCAATTCATATTCACCCCCCGCCAAGTCTATCCATGGTTCTCAATTCCAATTTAAACTATCCCATAGGATATAATCATATTCGTGATATCATAGACATACTTTGCCTTAACTAAAAAGAATGGTTCCTAAAGTTGATAGTTCAAATTACCCTTATGAGCTTTTGCTAATAAACACTATCCCCGTGAAGATCACTCATAAGTAAAACCAAGAGTTTAAATCTTGTAATATTAACCATATTAGTTTTGATTAAATATAAAGCAACAAATTCTAATACTGATGATTTGGCTAACATGCAAGCTTTCATATGTTAAAACTATGATCATTACACAACCTCCTTTGTTGAGGGTAGACAAGTACAATCATAATTATTTAATAAGCCCTTCTTTAACCCCAATCGGGTTTTCATGCAAGCAGAGTCAAGATTTTGTTTGAGTGTTGTAAGCATAGTTATATTTAAGGCTATATCATCCATCACCACAGTCGTGGTGGCCATATTCGTTATATGCACGTTGAATAACTAATAGGTACAATACCATAGTTTGGCACCTTTCATACCCTGAACTCCTTAGGCTCGTCCCCTTACTTGAGACTTGGCTCTGTTTTTATTCTATCTACAATGTTATTCGATGTGAATATGCTCAAGTAATTATATGTGCTCGGCCATAATGACCTCAAGCCATAGATATAGCATGGATTATAATGCACTAAGCTCGTCGGCTTTTGTGACCTTGAGCTACAAATATAACATGACAAGCCTTGCAATATAGCCCGATTTTCACACCTATGAGCTTTAGTAAAGAAAGGGATACAATGTATTGAAGCTCGGCCTCCATGGCCTCAGGAAAGTCATGGAAAGGAACATAATATAGTATAGCTCCGCCATTAGTCTCGAGCTTAGACACAGTGAAGAATAGAGAGGAATACAGCTCAGTCGTAAGGCCTTGAGCCTCTGAAATGAAAAGAAAAGCTTTAAATATTATTCAAGCTTGGCCATAATTTCCCAAGTCATTACCACAAAGAATATATCAAAGATAAGGACACCATAGTAAAAACATCAACCCCATAAGATATGCACGTCGTGGAAGCTCGATATAAAAGAAAACTCATAAATGAAAATGTATGTAAGGGTAACATTCTTTACTGTACTTGAGCACAATCCCTTGAATGTGAAGGTATTTCCCAAATTCGGCCTCCATTTGGCCTCCTCTTAATGTCTTTCCATGCACAAAGCTAACCAAAACCTCTTTTATCCCATTCGCTGGCCAAGAGACCCATTTCTTCCAGACGCTGGCCAAGAGATCCTTTTTTTTTTTTTAGACGCTGGTAGGGAGATCCCTCCCCCTCTACACACTCTTCCCCGATAGTTAAAACTATCCCTTCTCTTGACGCCTCCACCCCTTATAACCGTTTCTTGATTGACAGTTAAGGCAATGCCACTACCGACGGTTGCAACAAAACTCTAGCACACGTGGGTGACTCAACAAGTGACAATGACCAATCATTGATCATGCCATCATGGGTAAGGGTTGATAAGCATTGATATTTGCTGATATTATCATAAAGATGTTAACTATATATATATAAAGAACTGTCACCTCTTAATGATATGCCGCGACCTAAGGGATCTGTGTAAGGCATATAAACTATGCAATTTCATATAAACATAAAAGTTAAAGCCATTACCAAAGATTCTACAAGTTGAACCATTTCTTCAAAGTAATTTTCTCTTCTAAAATAAAAGTTGAGTCATATCGTTTAACTCTTAGCTTATGTAGCCATTGCCAATTTAACATATATTTTAACATATTAATAATTTAAGAAATATTAACGTTAGAGAAAGGTTGACGATATAGGTCGCTACGTCATCAAACTAGCATATTCATCAAAATGAATGAATTCAATGATGATCATCATAATGACTTCCTTTTGCAAGGAATTGGGCTACCATATTAGTTCCCCGACTTATTAAGCCAATTTAAACTATTATCCAGAATAGACAAAAAGAACAACTAGTTATGCAATTGATGACATGACATAAACTCGTTACGACATAAGAAGCATCGTGCTCAACAGAAAGTTGTCTTAGTCATAAAACAACTAGTGTTCAACCTTGACGACGTCACTATCCCCAAAATGACTAGGTTGACGTTAATCAACTAGAAATAGACTTAAGACGGTGACAACCTATTTTACTCCTTGTATCTATTCCCTTCTCTCTGATGATGCTCTCCCTCCTTTTCTCGGAGGGCAGAAACCTGATTCCTGAATGCAACTTTCCATCACCAACTAAATATTAGTGTATTAATAATCATTTCATAATCCTCATGAAGTCATCACATCTTGACAACTTTTAAACACATGACAATTTTAGTGAAATAAACATAACTCAAGAAAACATTGATTTCTCTAGACATTTTTCTGAAACATCTAATCATTGAATCATGCGTAATCATCTACTAATTACTTCAAAAGTAAAAAGTAAAACAGAGTTAAAATTAGGGATGTAACATATTTAGTTTGACAATTATAAATATTCCTTCAATTAAACATTGAGCTACTATCAAAGAAAGAAGATAGCCAAAAGAATCTAGAACCAAAATATAGTGTTAAGGGACAAGAGGATATCATTTTTTACTAAATGATAATAGCCGAAAGATATCCAAAGTTATACCAATGATATAATGAAAGTTATATGTATCAACAAAAAAATTTGAAATGTGTGGAGGAAAATGTGTCCAAACAATAATGCCTTTAGAATAGATGGAATGAAAAAAATTCAATATAGTCATGAAACTTTTCAAAATAGTTTTTAAGAAACATGATTCATATTAATGAGATCACAGTCCATTCTATGTCTTCTCTAATTGATTTCAAATTATGAATGGTATACTAGCTTTTCATACCAAATTAAGTTTTCTCTAGATTCTCATAATTGTGAGAAGGTGGGATATAAATGAAGAGAAAAAAAAATAGATAGTATTTTTTAGGAGGTATTTCCAACTCAATGATGGTCATCAAACTCAAAATTGGATTAGGATACCCATATTTAATGATGAAAATAATGTTTCCTTTGTTTATGAGGCTATATAGATATTTTTTTATGTAGAGATTCTTTATAAACTTGAAGAAAAATAGGAAAAAATATTGCCACCCAACCTTGTACTTCAATTGAAAAGGGAAGCCATTAAGGCTAATATATTAATCATTCACTATTTACATACATGACTTGTGGAGCTCTTTAAATGTAAATGGTGCATTGTTTAGTACTGGGTTTATGTTTATGAGGAAGAACCTAAATGGATATAAAAAAAAATTCAAATTTAACTTAAAGATATTCTTAGTATTGATATAATTCTATATTTATAATTTGATAATAATAAATTTAATATTTAATTTATTCAAGTCCCATATTAATTTTTTGTTCCAATATCATTAAATTAGCTTTTTATCTATGTTTATAGTTTGGTATTATATTTAATAATGTTTTGATTAGATTAAGACCGGAAGGGCTAGTACCCAGCACAAATTAAACATCCATTAAGGTAAATGAGGGGCTCATGAGAAGTGAAATGCCCAACAAACTAAAGCATAAACTAAAACTTAAATAGTATGACCAGAAAAAAGAAATAGAGACAACACACAAAAAGGACTAGTGTAGGACCACAGAACATCTATAGGTCTCCCAAAAACTTGAGACCACTGATTGGATTGTACTCTTAAGCCAAGAAGTGGAGCTTCTCATCAAAAGATAGGGGGCCTTTTTGCATAGCCTGAGTATCCACTGTGGCATCTAGAGCTGAGATTTCCACCGCCTTACCTTTCTTCTGCTTGTGACTATCATCACACCCTTCCTCAGCTACCCATTTTCCCTAGCCCTACCTTATCTCTTGCTAAAATATCTGAATGGTGAGGGTGGTGTTCTTCATGGTTGCCTTACTATAATCAATTCTGACTTGGAGGCACTATGTGGTTTTTTCCTAGTTCTTGTGAATAACATCAATCTCTATTCATAAATTATTTTTATCCTCCTTCATGCCAACTATAGCTCTCATCTCTTCTAGTTCCTTATCCCATTTGGCCCAATTCTCCAACAACTTAACCAAGGAGGATATCATATCCCAATGGCCACTGTCCTCCACCCCTCGGCCATGGAACCTGATGTTGCAACACCTTATTTTCTAGAGTTTGGATTCTCTCTTTGGTAGTAACCAGATGACCCAAGAGCCACTTAAGCATGTCATTTCAAACATCACATATCTTGAAATTTCATTTTTTTTTGGCAAAGGGGGTTGCTACGAGCATGTTTGTCAAAACCCACCCTGGGTTCAGCATGAGTCCCCTCCAAATTGATGCAAAATTTAGGGGAATTTTGAAGGCTAAGGCTAATAACAAGGGGGTGTTGGGGACATCAGAAACCTTTGCATGAATAGGGGAGTGCATGGGGAAATTGGCATGGGTGGGATTCCATGACTCATCATTCGAGTTATCCGACTCACTAGACCTAGAAGTGGAAATAGGAGTGGGATCAGATGGGGAAACAACTTTAATGGGGTCAGGAGGGGTTTCCTCATTAGTAGGGCTTTTACCATAGGCATGGGTAATACGATGAGAAGTGGGAGGGGTTTTGTTCAAGGTAATTGAGGGATTGGGGTCTGCAAGGGGTTCAGTGGGGTCACAAATTACCAAGGTATTATTTTAAAAAATGGTAGGAGAGGGTAACAAGGTGGCTTGGCATTGACAAAGATGAAAGATAATACCCTAGTGAATAGGTAAATTCTTTCTTTTACCCTATATTTTTCTGATAGATTGTTCAAGAGAGGATAAAATCCAAAAGAAAATGTTTATCTTTATACTATAATGAAGATGGTTAAGCATTAGAAACAAATGAGCATGAAAGCTATGGAATAGACCCTCGATTGTTGTACATACCTCATCAAGACTTTTGTAACCTTACTCCAAATACCAAGGAGGTCAGCCCGATTAAAGCCATTTTGGAGTCTGTTCACTTTATCACCTTCTTTTAAAAAGTAGTCCATATATTTCTAATAATGGCCCTTGGACTTATAGGGAATGCAAACACCCTCCAATGAAAACCTCGTCACCTCCGCAATAAGCTCAGTAGTCACCATGAAGGAATACCCACTAACAGTGATAGTGCCATTTTCCCAAGATAGGATAGGAATTATGTTTTTTATTTTAAAATTTTTAAACTTAGTTTTTTAGATAATAAATTTTTAATAAATATATATTTTTCAAATAATAATATTATTAATAATAAATCAATAAATTAGGAATTGACCTTTTATCTTTTGAATAGCTTTCTTTTTTATTTTCACTAATGTTACTTGTAATTTTTAATATAAAAGTTAGGATTATACTTTTAACAATTTTGATATAGTTTATTTTTATTTTTAATATTTTATTTGAAGTACAGTTTTAGTTTTTAGAATTTAATTTATTTAATAATATTTAATAATATTTTTTTATTTGTTAATATTGAGTTTATGTTAATATTATTTATAATGTATCAACTATATTTTTTAGGTACATTTTTTAATTAATCTTTCAATTTTAATAAATTAAAAAAATAGTTTTGCTTTTTTTATTTAAGCATTTATTAACTTAATAAGTTTATTATTTGTTATAATTTTTGAAAAAATATTATGTTTATTAATATTTGGATTTTGATATATTTTGACTTTCCATTTATTTTATTTTATTTTAGTTTCTAATTTAGATTTATGTTTGAAATTTATATTTATTATTTACGCATTTTTTATGAAATTACAAATAATAATTAAAAATTATTAGAATTAATTTATTTCATAATTATTTATCTTATTAAAAATTTAATTACTACATAATAATTCTATTTTGGTTTTTTATTATAATTTATATAATAAAATGAATTTCACAACTTAAAATATAAATTAAAATTTATATAGTGAGAGAGAGAAGGTAACTTTTGACTAGTTGTTTCATATCAACAATCCAAGGATAACACATCCCTAAGGAGTTATGCTCATGGTAGCATGTCATTTGATTAAGAATATGATAATTCACCTTTAAAATCTCTTTAGTGTACCCATCACATACTTAGGAGAAAAATGGATAAAGAGAGAAAATAAAGAGAGTGAAATAGAGAAAGAGACAAAGAGATAAAAAGAGAGATAGAGATACAAAAATAGAGGTATAGATATAAAGGAATAAATATGGAGAGAAAAATAGATAGATATAGGAAGAGAGAGAGAGAGAGAGAGAGAGAGAGAGAGAGAGAGAGAGAGAGAGAGAGAGAGAGAGAGAGAGAGAGAGAGAGAGATGGATATATATAGTCACATAAATAGAGAGATAGAGAGATAAAGAGAAATATGATCTACACAAATATATATAGAGGTCGAGAGATTAAGAGATAAAAAGGGAAAGTGAGAGAGATAGGGACATATAAATAGAGATAGAAAAAATTAGTAAGGGTAGAAAGATAGGGAGATGAAAATAGAAAAAGAGAATAAATGAGAGAAAGATAGATAGAATAAGAGAGAAGGGAAGACAAATATATAGAGAAATAGGGGAGAGAGAGAAAGAGAGAGATTGAGAGATAATAAAAAATATATAAATGGAGAGGGAGATAGATAGATTAAGACATATCTCTCTCTTTCTCTTCCCATATCTCTCTATATATCTCCCCATATGTACCTCTCCCTACCTCTCTATATATATCTCCCTCTCTACCTCTCTTTATATAACTTCCTATCTCTACCTTTCTATCCCTCCATCTCTTCCTATCTCATTCCCTCCCTCTCTCCAAGTGTATCCCCCTCTTTCTATCTCTATTTCTCTCTCTCCCTCTCTCTCCATTTCCATTTGCATCGTATGATTCCACAATAGTGGGTTACAATTTCCTTCATGAAGGAAAATTGCAAAAATGTTCCCAAGAAAAAAAATGCAAGTTTTTAGGGGTTCACTGAAAGGGGGGTACGAGCGAACACAAAAAGGGGTTCACTCGAAGCCTCCATTCAAGAAAACTCCTTTGTATTTCAACCCCATTTGGCGGGATTCTTTAAATGAAATCAATGGGAAATGATAGAAAAAGGGGGGTTCGCTCTAGTGAACTGCCTTTGCTTGAAGGGCTCTAGGGGGTTCGCTAAAAGGGTTTTTTGCTCAAACCCCCCTTTTCTTTCCCTTCTTTACCTCCTCTAGCAATTTTCTGCAAAAAAATTCCTTTCTAAGCTTGGGTTGAAGATAAAAATGGAATCAACTTCACAAACCCAATTGGATGATAGCAGTCCTTGAAATGATTTTTTTTTTTGGAAAATCGCTATCAAAGAGGATAACACTCTTTCTATTATTAAAAGTACCAGGTTACATATTTTAGGCTAAATTTTGCATCGCTCCTAGATTACATAACAAACTACTTTTAGAAAATCTTAAAGTCATTGAATGTTTTTGTTTTAATGATGGTGTTTTCTTCCTCTTCACCTCTATCCATTCCTGTTCATTTTCAAGAGGAACATTGATATTTTCTACTTTCAAATATTCATTATTAACAAAAATAACTAAAGAATGTGAATTTTTTTTCTCCAAGAGCGATGAAGAAACCAATGAATCCTCTTTTATCTTCTTATCAAACACAACTTCTTGGGATAGGAGAGGCACTTTTGGAATCTTCTCTTGGATCATAGGGGGATAAGCTATAACAAATTGTTCTGAGGGATAGATTACACAGTGATGGCATTCTACCCCATCCCACCATGAAAACCTTCTACCTTTAGAACAACCCTTGCCACATTGTGCAATAGCATGATCAGTTGCAAAACATCTTTTGCTCGTAAAGGATTTTTTTTTTGTAGTCTATTTGTTGACACCATCGTCTATTTCCAACTTTGAGAAAAATGTCTTCCGATAGCCCTTTTGTAACATCCATTTCAACACAAAGATGTGCAAATGTCAAAATTTCATAATTAATTATTTCCTTTGAGATGTTGTGGTACTTGCCTAGCCCATTGCCAATTTCCTTTAAATAGTCAATTTCCCAAAATTGAAGTGGAAGACAAGGTAAATAAGCCCACATAAATGTAGAAGAAAAAGCCTATGTTCGAGGGTCAAAAAAAGGGAACTAGGGTTTCATACATAAAAAATCTCCTTAATAAAACTAAGGCACAATTTTAAGAATCATTTCTTTATCTTCTAGTGACTCAAATTCTGGTATAAACAAACCATTTGCATAGGGATATATGCTAATTTATTCCTCAATATAATTTTTCCAAAACCGGTTAATCCATGAATGAAGTTTGCTTAAACTTAGCCATACCTTTGTAAATTTGCATACGAGGGCATGAAATTGGACATAAACATCTTTGTCACCAACGACACTATCTAAGAAAATTTTCAGGGCAAAGGAAGAACAAAATATAGAGAAAGGATGGTTTTGATTTTTACCACCTTGAGGAGAGGAAGGTTTAGAAGAAACCATGTTCTCCAACCAATCAGACCCCAACACATCCCTCTAATTGGGTTGCATCTCCTTTTTTCTACCAGAACATGCCCCTAACACCCATGCAACATCCATTCATGGCTGGGAAATACCTTGGTGCATCATTGCAGAGGAGTGGGAGAAAAGTGATGGAATATTGGAGGCAAAACCCCCATTGGGCAAGTTGCAAGGATGGGAAATGTTGCAAAGCATGCCTTCATCTTCTCCATTACAGTCCTTGGAATGAGTTATCCATAAAATATAATTTGAATATGTTTTGGTTTTATTATGTTTTTTTTAGTGTAATTAAACATACATTTTTCACCAAAAATCAAGCTCTTTATTTTACACATGTGGAAAAATGATAGATTATCAAAAGAAAATTATAAAAAATATCTATGCACTTGATATTGATGTCCTTGATCCAACAAAAAAATAAATTGAATTTTGATACATACAAAAAAGGTTATGTGTTAGCAAGTAAACCTATGTCTAAATTGTAACTTGTTTGACTTTGAAACATAAATAAGAAAAAAGATTCAATAAAACACTATGAAACCAATTGCATGCACTATATATTGTAATTACAAATCTAAATTTGAAAAAATTAGAATTTTATCCTTTATAGAAAAAAACTTATGTGTTAGCAAGTACACATCACTCTTTTAAAACAACATTTACTATTAAAAACTAGCTTTCAAAGGAGATGGAAAAATAAATGCAATTTGATTCCATTTTTTTTTTAAATTAGATTCTATGGAAAAAATGTCACAAATCACTAGTTTGCATCATCTTCAAATCCCTCATGGTTTAATAGCTATAGGTGCTCGAAAGTGAAGAATTAGTTAAAAAATTCAATTCAATGTCAAGTTTGGCGAAAAAGTGTAACCCACTATTGTGGGATCACCCAATCTCCATCTTCATCTCCATCCTCCTTTGTATCTCTCTCCCTATCTCTATCTGCTTGCCTCTCTTTACATATCTTTCTCTCCTTCTCCTCTATCTTTCCAACTATATATCTCTCAACTTGTATATCCTCTATTTATCCCCCTCTCTGCCTCCCTTTCTATATATTTATATATCTCTCCCTCTCTATATCTATCTCAATATCTTTCTCACTTAGACACACACACTCCTTGTTTCACCTTCCATATATCTATCTCTATAATCTATTTCACACACACACACACATTCATTGTTCCTCCCTCCCTATCTTTACCTTTGTCTCTCTATCTCTCCCCTCTCTCTCTCTCTCTCTCTCTCTTATTTACTCCATCTCTCCCTCCATCTATCCTACTCTCTCTCTATATATATCCCTCTCTCTACCCCTCTATATACCACTTCCTATATCTTTATACTTCTCTCTCCATCTCCTTGTCTTTCATTGTCTCCCTCTTTCTATCTCTATCTCTCTCTCCCTCTTCCTCTCTCCTTCCATATATTCCTTTATATATTTATCTCTCTTTGTCTTTGTCTTTTTATTTGTCTCTCTCTCACCCTCTCCCCATCACTTCCCCTTTTATATCTCTCTACTTCTCTCGCCTATCTCTAATTTTCTCCCTCCATATATCTCCCTCTCTATCTATTTATACATATCTATCTCCATCTTTATCCCTCTCACTCATCCACACACACACATTCCTTGTTTCTCCCTCCCTATTTTTATCTCTATCTCTATCTCTATCTCACTATATTTAATTCTTACGTATTCCCCTCTATCTCTATCTAATTATCCATCCATCTCTCTCTAACCCTATATCTTTCCCCCTCTCTACCCTTCTCTATATATCACTTCCTATCTCTCTCTCTCTCTATGTCCCTTCCTCTTTCTATCCCCATATCCCTGGTGAGCCCAAAATGTGCTCATAGTTTGGATATTATGATGGACTTTTAATATCTTTACTTTTGTTATTCGTGGTTGTTTAAACTCTTTTGAAACCTTTTATGGGGATATCCTGTAGCAAAGCATTTGCATATTCCTATAGCTTATTGTGTTGACTTGACTACATTTATTACCCCGTTGACTCCCTAAATGACTGGTATATCACATACAGTTTTTGAATGATAAAATAGATTTAAATGTGTGATTAATGAATGGATATTGTGTATGTGCTATACGCCTTCTCTTTCGCATCTATTACTTTTTGTTTTGTAGGTTGTTGAAGAATGATCGAGTCAAGCGCAACCGATCTCGGCCTTGCAGTAAAGTCCATTTCCTACACGACTTCGAGGAAGCTCCGGCGAAGACTCTTTGACTGAAACCGTTGGGAAAGATTTTTAATGATAGTCAATTTGGAAAGAGTGGAGCGCTAGATTCTCTCTGAATCGGGTTGAATGAATAAATTCATTTATGAAGTTTGTTCCTTGATTCTAAGATACACTTTATTTCCATTTCTTTCTTTGATAGGGTTAGTTAGTTAGTTGCTCTCGTGATTTTAAATAAAGTACTCCTCTTGCGCAAGTGAAAAAGGGAGATGATAGTTAGAGTAAGATGGAAGCATAGTAGTAGAAAGTTAGCAAATATCATGTAAGAGTCAGTATGATAATGAAAAGCAGAATCTATTTGACAAGAGACAGAGTTTGTTGTTAGTTTCTATATCAACAAAGCAATGTATACCATTCTATTTTCATGAATAAAGCTTGATGAAGTTCTTAGTTTAGCACCTGTGTAATCAGTAGATGCTTGCTAAGAGGGCCCACTTAGTAAGTATCTGTAGCTAGTTAGTTAGCTGTTCTTTTCTATTGATCTTTAGTTAGCTTTCATCTTTGAAGTTTTCATACAAACTCAGTCTTGTATTGCTCCTGCAGCATAGGGAATCCGTCCCTGTGCCTATTCATGTAGCATAAGGCTAGTTCATAGTTTGTGTTTCAGTCGTAGTTGTTATGGTTTCTGTTTTAATCAAATCATAGTTGAGTTAAAGAACTTTGCATTACCTTCCTGTAGCGTAGATAGAATTCCTTTCCAGTATTTATTTCTGCTAAGTTTTGACTAAAACTAGTTCTTAGTGCATATATTTTGCCACACCATTTAAAGTATACATCCCCTGGTTTGAAAAGTAAATGAATGTCCATAGAGATATTAGTCACCTGTTGGAATGTCCAATTCCCAGGAAAGGTTTTACTGTGATTTTCATATCTTTTTGTGGGCGCGACCATTTTTGGCGCCGTTGCTGGGGATGGCGTCCAGCTAGGAATTTGTTAGAAGTCATTTTTATCATTAGTTTAGTAAAAAAAATTCAAAATCTTTCAAGCCACTATTCATTGTATTGCATGTATAGAAGAAGAAGAGACGCACTGGGAAGGTTCCTCCCTGAAAACCTATTTGTTGAACTACTATTTGACCCAGCTGACAACGAACTTGAGGAAAACCCATTTGCTCTGTTATTCCAGCGAGCCAATATGGAAAATAACCCACCTAATAATCCACCTCCTGCTTTTGAGTTTCCCATTGTTCCCCAACGAGATACTAACAATCTTAAGAATATACCTTCTTCACTACTTCCAAAATTCTATGGCCTAGTCATAGAGGATCCTGAAACTTTTATGTTTGAGTTTGATGTCCTTTGTCGCAGTTATGACTACAACACAAATGCTCATAAATTGAAGTTATTTCCTTCCACCTTGAAGGAGGGAGCTCTTAGATGGTTCATGAGTCTAGGAAGAGGTGTTGTTGATAGTTGGGCAGCCATGCAGACGAAATTCCTTGAGAAGTATAAGGAATATTGTAAGAGTGCTAGTAAAGGAGATGACATATTCTGAATTCAGCAGAAGGAGGATGAAAGTCTAGAAGATTATATTTTAAGGTTCTTATTCTCACTAAAAAGGAACTCAAACCATACTTTTAACAAGGACTTTCAGAAACTACTCTTTCTAAGGGGAATCAGTGATGCTTGTATAGATGCCTTGGACCTGATGGGAGGAGGTGATATAACCCAACTGCCTTGGGATAATATAAAGAAAATATGTCTTAACTACTCTCGAGCAATAGTTAAGAAAGGTTGAGGTCATCATGCTACAGTGGGGAAGTCTTCTTCTGGTGGAGTTTCTCAGATGGAGATAACAAATTTGTTATCTGACTTCAAGCAGGACATCATTAATAATATGGCTACACAACTGGACACTATGGAAGCTCGGAAGAAACATGAGGAAGTTGAGGTAGTTTTGGCTGAGTTCTGTCCATACTGCAGACAGAAGAAATGTGACTTCAGATGCAAGATGGTGGCTAATTTGGAAGCTAGGCAACTACCTATTGACTTCAAACCAGTAGAAGGTGATGATGATCAAGTGTTCTTTGTTGCACAAAGGAGACCATGGGCCCAAAGACAAGGTATGCCTCAAGATCCTTTAACTTTTGGTAATCCTTATTCTGGCTATAATAACCAATGGCAACATGCATATGGACCACCACCACCCTAGAATCCACCTCAACCAAGTTGGCCTAATTATTAGATCCCGCAATGGCAATCTCCTTAAGGAGGTTGGCAGCAGCCACAAGGACAATGGACCCCACCTCTAAGTAATTGGTAGCAAAATCCTCAATGGAGAGGTCCTCGGCAATGGAAAAACCAATCCCCTGGATTCCTGTAGCTTCCATAGCCGCAACCACAAGCCCTCATGCCACCTCTTGCAGCAATTGCCACAAATACTAGACCTCCAAAACAAATGCCTATGCCTGCCCAGCCATTGCCAAATCCTAATAATAAGCAACAGCAGCAACCACAGCAGCCTACGTATCTTACCGAAGCCAACCAATATCAAACTTATGCCTTAAATGTTAATGACATCCATTTGAGGTCTGGAACCACTTTACCTGTTCCAAAACCGCCTCTAATTACTAAAATACTAGATTCTCCCCTTGAAGAATCTACTGCACCTGATGTTCCTACTGAGCATATGTCTATACCTAATATGGTTTCTAAGGAGTCTATTTTGCAAAGTCAAGACAAACCACCTTTTCCTCAGAGGTTGCAAAGTATTGCATTTAAATCCATGGAAGAACCCACTTTTGACATTTTGGATTTGCTCAAGCATGTACAAATTCAAATCCCCTTATTTTAGGCTATTAAAGATGTTCCCATTTTTAGAAAAGCTATTAAAGAGGCCTGTCTAAAGAAGCCAGGAGGGAAGAAAAAGGATCCCCAAACAATTCATGTCTTAGGGAAATTGGCTGATATAATGTTGGGAAATGTAGTCATCCCAAAGTATATTGACCCTGGAAGTCCTGTAGTGCAGATACATATAAATGGCCAGATTGTAAAAAATATTTTAATTGACTTAGGTGCTGCTATTAATGTCATGAAAAAACATACTATGGACTCCTTGAACATTTTAAACATTAGGTCTACACCCACAGTTCTACAGTTTGCAGATAGCTCCACAGTTAAACCTGATGGGATGGTGGAAGATGTAATTGTCACTCTTGAATCTTGGGAGTATCCAGCTGATTTCACAATATTATCAGTTAAGACAACTTTAGGAGGGTATCTAGTTATCCTTGGTAGACCATGGTTAGCAACTGCTGATGCTTTTATAGGATGTTGTTCTGGAGATATGACCATTTCTGATGGACAGTCCACAAAAAAATTAGCTCTGTATCCGCCTACTAGACCTCAACCAAATTTGTCCCAACCTGCTTGGCCAGATGTGGGGGAAGAAACTGAAGAATCCAATTCCTTGGCTCAATTAATGATGCTTCAAAATGATCCATTCTCACAACTTCAGAGTGAGGATGCTTTTCTTTTTTAAATTCTACAGTTTAACTCTGATACGAGTAGTTCATCTGATCCAAGTGGCAACCATTTACAATGTTTCCTGCAGCAACCAAATTTTGAGAGTTCACTACCTAAACTTCTAGCAATTTTTAATAACTTGCTTCCACAAGAAGTACAAACATCACTTGTACATTCTATGAGTAATCTTATTAAGCAGATAGAATTGTCTCCAAGTCATTGTTTGAATATCAATAGCAAGCTGTCACAATCTCAAAAGGCTGACTTATTAAAAATGCTACAAGATCAGCATAAAATTTTTGTATGGGAATATGGGTACATGCAAGGAATAGATCTTCGAGTTTGTACTCACATGATATATATCAAAGAAGATTGTTTACCAGTTAGGTAGCCTCAAAGAAGAGTAAATCCAACACTTAGAGAAATAGTGAAAAATAAACTTCAAAAGTTGCTTGATGCTGGTTTTATTTACCCAATCTCTAACAGTCAATGGGTTTCTCCATTAGTCATTGTCCCTAAGAAAGGTGGAAAATGTAGAGTGTGTGTAGATTACAGAGAGTTAAACAATGCCAATAAAAAAGATCACTTTCTACTACCTTTTGTAGACCAAGTACTAGACTCACTGTCTGCCAAAAGATATTTTTTCTTTTTGGATGGTTACAGTGGGTACAATTAGATAAAAATTGCCCCTGAAGATCAAGATAAGACCACTTTTACCTGTCCATGGGGAACATTTGCTTATTCGGTCTTACCTTTTGGTCAATGCACCAGCAACATTTCAGAGAGCAGTAATTAATATATTTGCTGATATATCTCATGACTATATGGAGATTTATATGGATGATTTCACTACCTATGGAGTCACATTTGAAGAAGTACTGGTGAATTTAGAAAAAGTATTAAAAAGGTGCAGAGAGAAAAATTTGTCTCTAAACAGTGAAAAGTGTTTTCTAATGATGGAAGAAGGTATTGTTCTAGGTCATCATATTTCAAAGAATGGAATTTAGGTTGACCCTGCTAAAATTGAAGTTATTCTGAATTTACAAACTCCTACAAAACAAAAAAATATCAGAAGTTTCCTTTGCCATGCAGGGTATTATAGAAGGTTTATAAAAGATTTTAGTAAAATTGTCAGCCCACTTTATGCCTTGTTAACTAAGGATTCTCAATTTGAGTGGACAGAGGCCTGTGAAAAATCCTTCCTGCAACTAAAGGATTTGCTTACTCAAGCCCCTGTTCTTCAAGGTCCAAAATATAATTTTCCTTTTCACATACATATTGATGCCTCTAATTTTGGTGTAGGAGCAGTTTTAAGTCAAAAAAAAAATTCAATTGAGCATGCCATCTACTTTATCAACAAGAACCTTCAAGGTCCTGAGCTCAACTATACTGTTACAGAAAATGAATTGCTTGCGGTAGTGTATGCTTTGAATAAATTTAAGCATTATGTCATAGGTTATCAGATATTCATCCATACTGACCATGCTGCAATTAGGTATTTGATGAACAAACCTGCCATCTCTGGTAGATTGGCAAGATGGCTCCTGTTGTTACAAGAATTTGACATTACAATCATTGACAAACTATGAAGAGCTAATATTGTAGCTAACTTTTTATCAAGACTTCAATCAGCTGCACCTGTTGAACACGAGGCCATTGATGATAGGTTCTCAAATGAACACTTATTTTCCATTGCTGCACATACACTATGGTACATAGACATTGCAAATTATCTAGCAGCAAACAGAATACCAGCTCATTTTTCTCCAAAAGAAAATAAATTGTTAATAGAGAAAAGTTTTAACTTTTCATGGATCACAAATTGTCTGTTTTATACTGGACCTGATCAAGTGATGCAAAGATGTGTAAGAGAAGATGATACTTATGATATCTTGCATGCTTGCCATGATGAACCATGTGGGGGACATTTTGTAGCAAAGAGAACATCAATAAAGATTCTTACAACATGGTACTACTAGCCAACGTTACACAAGGATGCTGTGGCCTATACAAGGAAATGTGACTGATGCCAGCATATAGGAAGACCAACCAAGTCAGATGAAATGCCACTATATCCACAGGTAATAGTCACCCCTTTTGATAAGTGGGGAGTGGATTTTGTGGGACCAATCGATCCACCATCAAATGGCAAGTCATACATTCTAGTTTGTATGGACTATGTAACAAAATGGGTTGAGGTAAAAGCTATGACTCATGCTCGGGATAAAAAAGTTGCTGATTTTCTGTATGAACAAATTTTCATGAGATTTGGAGTTCCCAGAGAGCTTGTAACTAATCAGGGAGCTTAGTTCACATCAAATCTGATCACTACACTAATGAATGACTATAAAATCAAACATAGGAAGTCTAGTCCCTATCACCCTCAGGCCAATAGTCAGGCGAAGGTAATAAATAGGGAAATTGAGACGATCTTAACAAAGACAGTGCAAATCTATAGAAAATATTGGAGTAATAGACTTCCTGAAGTAGTTTGGGCCTACAGAACTATATGGAAGACAACAATTGGGTTTACACCTTTTGTGTTGCTTTATGGGAAAACAGCCATGTTGCCCATTGAATTTGAGCACAAAACTCTGAGGACAACTCTTGAACTCAATATGAAAATATCTAAAGTACAGAAGGACCATCTCCTATAGCTAAATACTTTGGACGAAATGAAAAAAGCCACCCTGCAACACATAGAAGAAATCCAACAGTAAAAGAAGAAATGGCATGATCAACACATCAAAACCAAGAAATTTTTTGCTGGTGATTGGGCTCTGTTATATGATTCCAGATATCAAGAAAACCAGGGTAAGCTCACAACATGCTGGCTTAGTCCCTATGAAGTTGAGAATGTGTTCGACAATGGAGTTGTATAGCTGGTGACAATCGATCCAGTCCATTTCAAATTGCTAGTTAATGGCCACCGACTCCAGTTGTACCATAAACCAGTATCAAAGGAAGAATTCATGTAGCAGTTCATTCTGCTTCCTCCCACTACTCTTCCTACAGCTAAAGGCTTTAGCCTTTCTCTTGCAGTTTCACCGTAATTTTCAAAAAAATATGCTCATAATAAAAGTTTTCTTTAAAGGAAACCCCTTTTTCTCCATTCTCATTTATCACCCCCATCTTACTTCTATATCTTCCATCCATCCATCCCATCCATTCATTCCATCCATTCACTTCGAAACCCACGTCACCCATCCACCTCATCCATCCGCATCACCCTTAATTATGATGTCATTCCCAACTGTCAACTCATGTGACGCCGTCATATTTCTTCACATGTACATGCACTTATCAAAGGCATGCCATATCTTTTGTTATCACATATTTGATTTATTTTATTCTATTCATTTACTGCTATGACAGTACCAGTCATTATTACCTGATCTCCGCCTATTATTTAGTACATGTGAGGACACATGTCATACTCTAAGTAGGGGGCATGGTAATCCACCTTTTAAAACTTGTCTTTTCGTCGTTGCCATAATTGCGCAAATAACCTTTCTTTATTATTTTTCTGGTACTTTCCAAATATGATCGCATGTCCTTCTTTATTGCATGTTTTTCTTGTAAATTACGATTAAAACTACTTGTTCAAAAAGTTTATTTTTGGAAAAGAAAGAAATGTGACGGCATGACAGAAGAAAAACTAGAGTAGAAAGGGAAATAGAGAATTTGAATTTTCAGCAAGGAATTGAGTTTAGCTAGGGGAAAACTGTGAACATGGGTGGTCAGCTGGTGTGACATGAGCCTGTAGCTCATGAATTATTATTGCAAAATCCTCAAACAATCCACACATTCAACCTCTGTGGTTGGTTAAACTATTTCTTGAGTTTGAATGCTTTTGATGAGAAGGCTGCTGCAAAATTTTTGAGAACCCTTTCTAAAGGGGGAGCTACTATGTGGGGTCTAATGGTTGTTGCAATTGAAGACAGAATTGCTGAAGTAACTGGGCTTCCAGCCATTGGAGAAAATTTTTCTTCAGATGTTGTTGCTACAAGGGCCGAGTTTTTAATACCCACAGATGGACTTTTGGAAGTCTCTAAGCAGGGATGCAAGCGGGTATCGTTGCCTCCTCCTTATTCAGAATATGCCACTTACATAATTAGGTATTTAACCTATGAAGGCCATTTCTCCTACCTACATTCTTATCATTTTAAATTATTAAGTCATATGAGGCATGGGTTAGTTGTAAATGTTCTAAATTTCCTGTTAAAATTTCTGGAACAAAGTGACCACGGAACCCAACAAGGGAAAGATAATGCTGTTGCTCACTATGGCCTTATCAAATTACTGATCGAATGCTCTTTGAAAGGTGTCTCACCTATTTCCTGGCAACAATTTGTTGCCCAAAAGAGCTTGCAAATTCCACAACCCCCTAGGGTACTTACTCCACGGCCTCAGAAAAAGAAGAAATAAATTGCATCTACTAGTAGAACAGGGCAAGAGTCATCTACTCCTGTAGCACCTGGTCTTACAGCTCCCCCACCTAAATCCTCTGCTAGGATACAAACTAGGTCTGCCACTAGGAGAGAGAAGGGAAAAACAAAGACAAGTGAGTCGTCTAGGGTAGAACAAACCCCAGAGTCTGACCCTCATTCTCGGAAAAGGCAATGCTTTTCTCCTGCAGCACCTTCCCTTGCAGCCGTCTCTCCTACAGCAACACCTATTGCTAACACTAGTTCACCATCATCCTCTGGCAGGGCAGAACCCTCTAAGCAGACCAGAAAGAGGAAGGCTACTAGATCACCTCCTGCAGCCGCATCCGTGCCAAAAAGAGTTTCCACAAGGAAACAATGTAAGACCTCCCCTGCTTCACCTCAACCAAAGGTTATTGTAATCTTAGAAGGGTCTGTAGGGTCTGAATTTGATGTTTCTCATAATGTGTCCAAAAATGCTGCACAGAGTTCATTCGCTCCTGAAGAGGAACAAGTTAAGACAAAGAAAATGAAGCATAATGAGCAAGGGTTACCAAGTCTTGATGACTTGGCTACCGCTGCTATGCGATTTTCAGAGGAAGCACAATCTTCTCCACTGCAGCAATAAGAATTCATCTTGCAGCAAGAGAAGGAACAGATTGAATAATTGAATGTGCCTAGTGAAGCTATATTTCACTATGTATTTTGTAAAGCCATTGTTGTTTATAAGAAGACGTTTTTGATTGAGTTTCTGGAATATGTCAAAGCTAATTGGGAAACAGTTACATTGCAAACCCTGACTTTCTGGCACATAGCCCAGACTGACATGCAACAAAGTCTATGTGAGGTAGAAAGGAAGAAACTGAAAAAAGAAATTGAAAGTCAGAAACAGAAAAATTCTGAGTTAAAAGCAAAAATGGATGAAATGTTAAAAGTAACTAGTCAGATTATGGAATGCAGACCACCACCCAGAGTTTATGCTCTGTGCCTTAAGGAAGAGTTCTTATGGTTCCAACTAATGAGAATTTTCAGAAATCAAGATCCTATACTTCACACTGCTAAAGAATTTTACGAGGCATACCAGGCAGCCCCTAATTGGTTAAGAAATTCTCTGTGTGAATTTTATTTACATGGCTTCTTAATTCCATTAGAAATAGAATGGAACTCTCTTCTGTATATTGGTGATATCTATTTGAGATTATTTATGTCATGGGAAGCAAATGAAGCAAATTATGGCAGGCAATGGGAAACATATGAGGAAGCTGAAAGGAATGAGCCTATTCCATTACGCTCTCAAAGTTCAAACCCCCATGTAATGTTGAAAAACTGGTTTACTCTGACATATGGCATTAATAATATTACAGCCAGAGAGAAGATATTTGATCTTAGGAAATAGGTATATGATGAATTTCAAGCATAGTCATATTCATTTTGGAGACTGTCATACACCAGAAGTGAGAAAAGGCGGGAAAGATTAACTATTGGGTTAAGAAAATCAGAGCCACATAGTCCCCTAAATTTCACAGCAGCTCCTAAATGATCAATCAAATATATACAGTTGGGACTTCAAAAGAGATTTGAACTATGGTTGCCATTGACATTCAGACCTCCTATACTAATGTGGCCCCTTTATCCTCACCAGGCTACAAATCTTAATGATGATTTAGAGGACCGTAGGTATGAAAGGTGCCGGGATTTCAAAGGATTTTATTACAGGTTTGGAAATCCATTTCAGAGTCATGCAACAACCACTAATTTCAGAGAAACCACCAAAAGTTAATGCTGGAGGACCAGCATTAGGCTAAGTAGGGGGCAGTGATGAGCCTAAAATGTGCTCATAGTTTGGATATTATGATGGAATTTTAATATCTTTACTTTTGTTATTTGTGGCTATTTAAACTCTTTTGAAACCTTTTATGGGGATATCCTGTAGCAAAACAATTGCATATTCCTGCAGCTTATTGTGTTGACTTGATTACATTTATTACCCCGTTGACTCCCTAAATGACTGGTATATCGCATACAATTTTTGAATGATAAAATAGATTTAAATGTGTGATTAATGAACGAATATTGTGTATGTGCTATACGCCTTTTCTTTCGCATCTGTTACCTTTTGTTTTGTAGGTTGTTGAAGAATGATTGAGTCAAGCGCAGCCGATCTCGGCCTTGCAGTAAAGTCCATTTCCTACACGACTTCGAGGAAGCTCCGATGAAGACTCTTTGACCGAAACCATTGGGACAGATTTTTAATGACAGTCAATCTGGAAAGAGTGGAGCGCTAGATTCTCTCTGAATCGGGTTGAACGAATAAATTCATTTATGAAGTTTGTTCCTTGATTCTGAGATACACTTTATTTCCACGTCTTTCTTTGATAGGGAACTTAGTTAGTTAGTTGCTCTCTTAATTTTAAATAAAGTACTCCTCTTGCGCGAGTGAAAAAGGGAGATGATAGTTAGAGTAAGATAGAAGCATAGTAGTAGAAAGTTAGCAGATATCATGTAAGAGTCAGTATGATAATGAAAAGCATCTATTTGACAAGAGATAGAGTTTGTTGTTAGTTTCTATATCAACAAAGCAATGTATACCATTCTGTTTTCATAAATAAAGCTGGATGAAGTTCTGAGTTTAGCACCTGCATAATCAGTAGGTGCTTGCTAAGGGGGCCCACTTAGTAATTATCTGTAGCTAGTTAGTTAGTTGTTCTTTTCTGTTGATCTTCAGTTAGCTTTCATCTTTGAAGTTTTCATACAAACTCAGTCTTGTATTGCTCCTGCAGCATAGGGAATCCATCCCTATGCCTATTCCTATAGCATAAGGCCAGTTCATAGTTTGTGTTTCAATCGTAGTTGTTATGGTTTCTGTTTTAATCAAATCATAGCTGAGTTAAAGAACTTTGCATTACCTTCCTGTAGCATAGATAGAATTCCTTTCCAGTATTTATTTCTGCTAAGTTTTGACTGAAACTAGTTCTTAGTGCATATATTTGTCCTCACCATTTAAAGTATACGTCCCCTGGTTTGACAAGTAAATGAACGTCCATAGAGATATATTAGTCACCTGTTGGAATGTCCAATTCCCAGGAAAGGTTTTACTATGATTTTCATATCCTTTTGTGGGCGCGACCAATCCCCCCCTCTCTCTCTCTTATGTCTCTTCCTCTTTCTATCCCCATATCTCCCTCTCTCCGTATTGCAAGTATAACATGAGCCTACTGTTAATGGAGCTTTATTATCTTCTTGATTTAAAGGTTTTGTTTTAGTTGTTTTAAGATCCGTGTAAGCTGATTTGAAGCTATCACTTCTCCATTGAGACCTTTGTTGCACAAACAACAAATTTTTTTAAATGGCCTACCAATTGACCTCATATATACTTATATATCTTTAGAAAAATATATCTAATAGATATCTATATATATCATTCTAGAGACAACTGTTTAACTTTAATAAAAGTAATAATAGCAAATAGATGCCCAAATAATATCCTTATACATCTTTTACATATTATTTTTTATAAATAGATGTACTACCTATATTTTTTAATATTAAATGACTTCTATTATTAACGAAGAATATTCAATATGAAAAACAATATATTCTATTTGAGAAAGTAAGAATTATAGGAAACAATGATAAAAATATTTTCTAAATATACCCTTTTCATATTGATACCTTGTTTTCTATATATAAACATTTTATAATGGTAATTAAATAGTAATAGTAATAGTAATTTAAATATAATTATATATCATGAACTATTATTTATATCATCGTCTTTCATTCTTATAGTTCTCAAAATAGAATATATTTTAAAAGACATTTTTTTTAGCCCTCCCAAAATGTGGAGAACAAACATAATATTACCTTTTTTTAAAGTATTATTTAAAAATAATTTTTATTTATTTATAAATTACTTTACGTTAGATCTATTTATATTGTCTTATTGATTGCTTTAATTTATTTGTAATATACTTGTTTTAATTTTTTAGGATTTTATAATGTATTTTGGGAAAAGAGCATTCATTATTTTGATAATTATTTTTTATTTTTTATTTTGAAAATTATAATAAATGTTATTTTTTAAATAATTTTAATTATAAATAATATGCATTGATTATATGATATTTGGTATCTTGTTATCATTATCAAATATATAGTTAAGAAAAGATATATATTACAAAAAATGTAACATTAAAATTGTAAAAAAATATGGTGCTCTCACTCCTCCCACTCTTCTTGCTTGTTCAAATGTTTTTCTCCCACTCAATGAAACATTTTCCCCTACTGCATTCAATTTGGTGGTGGATTTGGCACTCCCATCTCCTATTGTCATAACTTTTCTACCTCATTTTTCCCTAGAATGGAGGGTTCTATGCCTCAATCTTCCCCTGTGGTGGAGGCATCTGTGCCTTTGGTTATGAGTGGTTCTCCACATTCTACTTTAGACACATCTTCTTGAGGCTTGAATATTCCTTTGTATGGATCCCTTTTTGTTGTTTTTGTGAAGTCTAATAAGGTGGAGTTGGGCTCTATTGTTGTGTGTCCACAAGTGCCTCTCCCCTATTTTAAGGTTGCCCCTATGATTTCCCTAGGGTAGGAAGTAACCAACTACATTGATTTCTTCTCTTGAAAGGGATTGATCTACAAATTCTTCTAATTTTGGCCTTCTCTTCCTGATGTGCATCATTGGATCTCAAAGCATTGGACACCTTTAATGGAGGGTAAGATTGAGATTTACCCTTCTACTAGGTTTTTTTGTTGTATGTTTTGATTCTTTTAAGGATAGAATTTTTTTTAGATAATGGTTTTTGGGAATGAGATTCTCATCCTCTTTTGATTTAGTATTGGGCTCCTTCCTTTAACCTTTTGCAGAAATCTATTGATATTCTACCTATTTGGGTGAGATTGCCTTACCTCCTCTTATAGCTCTTGTGTTCCTCTACTTAGAAGGCCATTGGTAATGCTCTTGGTAGGTTTTTGAAAGTAGATGTTCCTTCTAAGAACTTTACCCACACCTCCTATGTACATAATTTGGTGTAGGTTGATTTGTGAAAAGCATTATCTAACGAGATTGTACTTCAAGTTAATGGCTAGTCTTGGTCCTAGTTTGTGGATTATGAGGGAATCCCATTTCATTTCCAACATTATTTTTCTACTAAGCACTAAGCTTGTGACTATCCCCATTGTTCCCATAAAAGAATCTTATTCCACTAGGTAGAATAATTCTCTTCTTGAAAATCTTACTATGTACCCTAAAGATTATATTGTTGTTAGTGAGGATTTGGAGCTTCACTCACCTTAAGTGTATCTTCCTCTCCCTACTCAAATGAGTAATAATCTTGCTAAATTTTTTTCTCCTATTGTTTCTAATGCTTTGGGTCTGGACAAGGTTGTTTCTTCTCCACCTTGTTGTTGGTATTGTTCCATTATTTAGAAATTCTAAGGGAGATTCTCTCCCTTCTTTTCTAAAGGACTCTACTTGGACAATTATTCAATGGAGGAAGAAATGTCTTCCTAAGCTGGATTCCATTTTGCATGTCAAGTCCTTTATGGGCAAAGTTGCTAGGTTCAAGCTTTGATTTTGCTTGATCTACTTTTCTCTCAACTTTGTTATTTTTGTTTTGTTTCTATTATGTATGAGCTCAAGACCCTTCGCTACTTTTTTAACAAAAACACCAAATTTATTAAAATTAATTAATACTTACATTTGAAATCTATAAAAACTAATTAATATGATATTTTTTAACCTAAACTTGAAGGTTCATCCTAATATAAATAAATTTAAAAACTTGAAAAATAATCTCTCAACTAATTATTACAAAAAAACCTATAGTTTTTAAATGTAGAATACAAATTTCTACTTAAATTTAAATATAAAACAAAAATAATTTTATTGTTAAATTAAATTAAAATCATATTAAATTAAAAATTACAACTTTAAATATAAAAAACTCATCACTAGAGGAAATTATGAAATTAAAATTATATTAAACTAAAAGGTACAATGCATAATAACTTTGAGGTAACTCTCAAACATTTTAGGGGATATAAATGGATTATATGCATTTTAGTGATAATTTCACATTCAATTAAGGGCTTTAAGTGTTTGAATTAAATACATAGTTTGTATGCTTCAATTTGAACTATAGAGATATCTAGAGTTCATTAGATTAGGAAAATATATACACTTTGAGAAGAGAATATGCAATATTTAATAAAAAAAAATTAATTGATATCAATTAAATTTTTTAAATTATTTTTTAGTTATATATTTACAAGTTTGACTATTAAAAATATTCAATTTATAAAATAAATATTTCTTGATTATGTCATTTATGACATCAGACAAATTCTTAATATCATAATTTATTGGTTGAAAATTTACCACAAGAAAATTTGTGGCCATGACAAATTTACTGCAAAGAAAACTCACCACCAGCAATTCATCGCTGTGGATGTAGGTGGTGAATTGCTGGTAGTGAATTTTCCTTGCATTGAATTTGTCATGACTTGTGAATTTTCTTAGAGTGAATTGATGGCCGTGAATTTTTCCACAGTAAATTGCTGACAGTGAATTTTCCTACATTTATTATATATCAAAATTTTCACAATATATTAAATATCTACTTACTCATCATATCATACTATTAGCTAAAGGTTAAGTCAATCATGACGTCAAAAGACTTTTGAGCTGAGAAATCTAATGCAGAGGATACAAATAAACATCTCAACTAACTGAAAAATATATCTATGGACGATGATAAAATTCTCGTGTTTTACTCTCAAATAATTGCAGTATCATGTTGACAGACGACAAAGTAGAAAATGAGATCGAAAAAAGTGGAGAATCGGAAATGACAGCAAGGGCATGGTGGAAGGAAGAATATTAAGATTCTTGTGGTTGGTGAGATGAGATCATCCGCTTTTGAAGTGATTAACCAACTAAATATTTGAAAAATGCAGCAAATGGCAGAAAGTAAAAGAAGTACAATTAAAATTAAGTACAACAGATTTGTGAAAATATATGCAATAAATGTAGAAAAGATGTTTGGTAAAATTGGTTTATGTACATCTGATTGTTATTATTATTTGTATTTTAAGTTATTTTTAGTTTTTTTAATAATTATTAACAATTTGATTAGTTAATAGTTGGATTTTTTATTTCAATCTTCATACAAATAAGAGAGAAAATACATATTATTGTAATATTAATAAAATTTTCTATTGTTTAAAAATAAATAAAGGTTGTCATAATTTGCCTCTCAAATTTTATTAATGTTATTTGATCCAAAAATTGCTACACAATCAAATGGAGAAACAAGAAAAGTGAAATTTTTATTGTTTATTTATATATGTCATTTAATGGACTCTTTGTCAAATACACTATAAAATAACAAATCTAGAAAAAAAATTCTCATAATGATATCTATAGTTTGTAATTTGAAAATAAATCCCTAGTATATAATGTCAACCTCATGATTGTATCATAAGAATTGAAAGAAAATATTAAATAGATAAAACATTATAATATGTATTTTTAGATAGACTTTAGATACATGAATTTTTATTTTTATTTAATAAAATTATTAAATTTTAACTTTTAGCATATTATTAATAATACAATAAATGTTAGTAATATAATTAAATATTAATATAAATATATATATTAAGTTATTGATTAATGTTAGAATCTATGTTTTTCAAATTTAAAGGTAGTTTTTCATCATGAGTCAAAAACACAGGTGTGACCTAGTAGAATAAATAATTAAATTTCATTTATATATGTATGCACATGTTAATAATAAATTATGGAAACTAAGTTATTTTTTATAAAAATAATTTGATAATAAATATAAATAAAAATAATAAATATGGTGATAAAAAACTTAAAGTAACTTAAAATAACAATAATAATAAACAATCTATAATACATTTGCAAGAAACAATAAGTAATCTAAAATGTAAGAAATAATAAACAATCTATTTTTGGAGTAGTGAACTTGAAATGAGGATATTAAAGAATAAGACATTTTATGAAGAAAAAAATGTTAAAAGGAAAATAATATTTAGAATAATTTGAAAAATAGAAGGTTCCTATTTGGTATTTTTAATTTCATGTTTTTGATAAGATAAGCAGCATTTACAGGGTGAAATACCCTTTACACAATGAGCCACAGGGGCCTTAAAGGAAAGAAGGCTTTGAAATGACCCAAAATCTTAAATAGAGTAAAGACTCACCAAACAACAAAAACAAACAGAACCAACAGTGAATCCATAACAACACAACAGAACACAAACAACACCTAGTCAACAGAGACCAGGAGAGACAGAGCACTCAGAACCAATAGCAACCCTGAGACAAACAACCCAAATTTGGCACTACAACCAAGAGAAACCGAGCACTTAGAACAACCAGTCCTATAGAAAACAAGAAACAATCCACACATTGTAGGCCCAAAAGATTGCTTGGAACAACCAAGCCACACAATACCTGCAATAGTAGGACTGCAGTAGAACTTCCTCCAACCACTCGAGAGGGCTAACCCACCAGCAGACCCTATCTCCACCTCTATAGGAGATAGGAAGAACGAACATAAGTTGAAGCACCAAAGCCACCGTTCCAGTAACCCAAAAACTCTCCACCTCAATAAAAGAGTTTGAAGGAAGAACAAAGCCAAAGAAAATAGTAACCCCTTGCAGCAACAACAATCCCCACCAACTAAACTAAAATCCACCTCTATAGGAGTAGGCTCCACCTCCCCAAGTCCACAACCTCCACCTCAAACAGGAGAAAACTCCACCTCTAAAGGATCCAAAATTTGAGGACCCAAAAGGAGAGAATGAAGAAAAGAAGAAAGGGTGACAACCATATACATAATTGGGTATGTGCAGGATCATCATGGGAAAAAACAGGTCCTCAACTGGCAAAAAAATTAGAAAAATTAGAGTTAGGCAACTTGACGTTAAAATTTGAATAAGTTAACTATATTATTTCAAAAATATGTAAGAATATAATCTGTAGCAAATTGAATGTAGTTTCTAAACTACTAGGTTTGTTTTAAAAAAAAACTATTTGGTGAAAATTTGAAATTTCAATGTAGTGGTACTTAAATTTCAGGGAAAAAATAATCAGTGTTTGTCTGACCACCCTAACCGCAATAAAATGATAATATTTTTTTATAATATGTTAGATATAAGTAGAGGACTCATGCATTGATGTGATGTATATTTTTTTTATAATTTTTTTCCAAGTAAATAATTAATTATGAATTTTTTATTACAACTTTTTAAAAAATATAAAAACTCATATGTTTGACCACCTTAACTTGGTCAAAACTTCATGAAATTCATTCTTTTTTTTTAATCCTATAGTATGCGAAGCATAGAATGTGACACATGTTTTGGATTCAAAAAATGTGATACCATTTGAAAGTTATAGTTTTTTTTCAATCAACCTATCAATCAAGACTTTAGTCATAATTTGAATAGAAAATGAATAATAATTACTTATTAAATTCAAAGTAAAGCATAATTTATATCGGTGGAAAGCTGAGAATATCCTTTAAAAATCCTTTTTCATTTCATCAATTTTAGGTAACAAAATAGGCATCAGCCACATACCCATCATATTGCCACTTCTTGACCCCTCATGATCTTGCACATACCCAACCCTTGAAAACAACAAGGTAGTCTGAGCCAACAAAATCCCAAAAAGAGCTTTCAAGATAGCCCCCACCAAACAACACATTTCCAGCTTGAAATAGTCATGGAAGGTCTCAACTTTCATGACCATCAATAGAAAAAATTTCCACCAAAGACTAGCTAGCCACATAGCACTGGAGTCAACAATCAATCACAATCCATGGCCCAAAAGCAACCCAAAACCTTGCACACATAACAAGAATAGGGAAAAAATGAGCCAAGGCAAGCACTTGTCCCAACTCCACGCCACAACGGGAGAATGATAGGAGAGTCACTAAGACCAACCCTCACCTGCACCACATCCCACATAGACCTTGAAAGGGCCATCACATAGAGGAGGCTATGAGCCGACACTGCACCAACATCAACAACACCCACCAAAACTTCACCAACAAAAGCAGAGAACAACCCAACGTCACTAAGCACATAACCAAACTTACCACACCACAAAGGGAATCCAAAGCCAACATCATCGCCTATACAATTCCAAACAAAACCTCTATACCAAAGCCACAATAGAAAGAGGACCACATTCCTCATCACCGACAAAAAAAACAGGGCACTATACCAAACCGGACCCAACAAACACACTAGCTTCAACAAGCTCCAAACAAGGCCATGAAAGCACATTTGAGACCACTAAGATCCCCCACCACAAACCCCAAATAGGGCTAGAAGCAAATACCCCCAACATAGGAACTACATGAGCCACATCAAGCAAAATACTAGACCCAACGGCCACAACAGACATAGCTATCGAAGAAATGCCCAAGCCCACAAAGAAACATGAGCTTGCAAAGATCTCCATTGGCCAAAGCCTGAGATCTGTAGATGACACACAAGGAGTCCCAAAAAAATAGAACAACACAGCCCCAACCACAAGAGAAGTGTTCACGAGGAGGGGAGTAGCAAGCCACGCAGAGGCAACCTTGACAACAACAAAAACCACTTGGGAGGGCAGTGACGTCCACCAATAGGAGCTCGAAACCAAACCCTCAGGCCAAAAAAATCCCAAGCAGCACTACATCCTCATAAGACAAAGGAGAGACTGTAGAAAAGTCCTTTGTAACACCTAAAGTCCTAGACCACCATGCAATAGGGAGAGACACAGGAGAAAACGCTAGGAGCCGCACACCAGCAACCAGTGGAAGAATCCATAGGGAAAGAAAGCTATCCTCATCAGGATCCCCATCACCTTCATCACACAAATTGGAGGATTTCAAAAATCCATACCCATGAACTCTTGAGAAAGACACATGATGAGATAACACACACTCATCACACTCATCACATCCATACTCGTGAACTCTTGAGCAACAAATAACCATCTATCATCTTCACCAACGACAGGAACTTCATCCCCATCCACAGCAAAAATAAAAACGTAGGCTAGGAAGTAGCCCAAGAGGAATGCCACCACGACCAAAACAGGGGACACCAGCAAAGACAGGGCCACGAGAAGTCTTTCAACACCCACACCCTAGGAAGAACTAACACGAGGAGGGTATGCAGGAAGGAAAATGTCCACTATAACACCCCCATCTCCACACCACCAAACAAAAAAGAAAACACCAGATATATGCACGAGGAGCACATCAGCAGCCGACGAAGGCCTAACAAACTACCCATAAATGATCATCCTCATCTTAATCTTCTGAACCAACGCCATCGTCCTCTACAACACTAGAGGAATTCAAAAACCCAAACACATGCCCATTCCTGCGCAAATCCGTTGCCGTCAACATTCTCTAAGTGTGCCATTTTTATTTTATTTTTTAATTTCAAGTTATTCTCTTTTAATCAATCTATTTGTTTAGTTTAGATTCTACTCATTTGTTTTTTTTTCTAATATATAAAATATCACAAATTAATTGGATATATTTAATGTGAGTGATGTTTATCCATTGTTATAGTGGTTACAAATTCAAATTTGAAATTTGGTGATAGACTCTATAAATCTGAACTATTTAAATTTTGAAATATAAAATATGAACTTATAAGGAGAGCTAAACTACTTGAGCAACAAGAAACTAACACTTATTGCCTATCGACTACAAATAAAAAATGAACCTCTCCAATAGCATTTCAAATAATGTATAGGATAAAAAGTCTTTTAAGTGCTCAAATTTGGAACTCGAAGGTAGAGGCCAATGCACAAATTCTGACTTGGAAAATTTTACACTAGAAGTTTCCTATAGGGGATAGGTTAAAATGTTTGAAAATTCAAGCAACCAATTGCCCATTTTGTTAGTAGAGTGAAACCATTAAACATAGCCTTATGTTGGAAAAAAGCATTGTTTGGTGTTAAACTTCATAATAATATGGTTGTTGATTCTATGAGATAATTTATTTTGCTACATTTATGGAAAATAAAATGTTTAGTAGTGTTTTCTAGTCACATTTTGCATAAGGAAATAGACATTAAAAAGTTTTACTCTGACATCATGTTTTAATTCATCATTTTATGTTCGTAGCAGAAGATGAGGCTTAAAAATGGTGATATCAACAAGCATTTGGATGAGATTAAATATCAATTTTTGCAACTACACGTAGGAGAACTTTATGGTGGAAAATATTTACAATTTTTTTTAAGTTTAAAGTGTAATGAATTTGGTTAGTTGAATTTCTTATGTTGATTGTCACTCTCAACTAGGTGATTGATAGTTTTTTCTTCTAAAGCTAAATTTTGTCACTTGTGGAAAATACTGTATTGTTGGCTACTATTTCTCAACTTTGTGATGTGTTATTGTGTTTTCATAGCTGAGTTTTTATGTTTCATCTAGTGA
Source organism: Sequoia sempervirens (assembly GCA_007258455.2). NCBI lineage: Eukaryota > Viridiplantae > Streptophyta > Pinopsida > Cupressales > Cupressaceae > Sequoia > Sequoia sempervirens. Next base: position 772,534,269 of record VDFB02281492.1, on the reverse strand, counting down.
TGTTGTTCATTTTAGTTGTCCTTTTATTCTTAGCCCCTTTGTTGGACTATTTTTTATTATATTTGTAATTCTTCTTTCAACATTATTTAATACAAAAAAAAGAAGTCTCTTGAGAAGGTATGGGTACTAGCTTCCAATAAATATATTTTACCCTAAATTCTTAAAAGCCTATTTATCATTACTATATTTGTTTTCCTTACATTTGATAAGTTTATACCTTTATAGTTTTACATAATACCTTTAGATTGTTCAATTCTGACCTAGAAAAAAGGGGTTTTTTTCACACATTTTGTTTTAAGACTAAATTATAGCCATACCTAATAGTTGAAATTTGCTCAGATTTATAGAAAATTGTGAGTCTAAGACGAGTCACTACTTAGGCAAGTTAGAATGGAAAAATAAAACTTTAAATGAAGATAACCTCCCAAAAACATAACTTGACATGAAATCTTGACCACCATATATATAAAGCAAAACTTGGACCAAAATTTATACTTAAGATTCAAATGCTACATATAGTTTTGATAAAAAAAAAACTTTCATGATAAAAATATATTGTTAGCCCAACCCCCTCGCCCCTCCCCAAAATTAAATTTATAAAACTAATTTTTAATGGTTTGAGTTTACGGTTTTCTCTTCAAAAAAATGAAAAAATTCATTGCAAAATATTCAGTTTGAGATTAAATTATATGAAACATAAGTTAAAAATATAATTTATATTTTATCACACTCTAATATATTTGCTATGTAATGTATCATGCAAGAGACATATCTTTCCAAGGATGATACCTATTTAAATATCTTTAGATCTATCTATTCGAAAGGATATATAATATCAATTAAAATCTATTCAATTTTCTACATGACATCAAAGAAAATGATGATTCCTATGGTTGTGTGAATTATTTAAAAAAAAGAAAGGGGCATAGAAATAAGAGCCTAAACTAGAAAGAGGTGACATTACCTATGCTATTAAATGATCTTTTACTTTATATATTCATCACATTATTGAAAAGATAAAATATTTTGTGAGAAAAATTATTTGGAAAATAGTAAGTTTTGCCTCATATTTGGGATTGTTGAAGTCACTATTAAAAACCACAGTGTTCTTAGCTTTGGTTGCATTGCAGATCTGATTAAACATGCATAATGACATATTAATAGAAATTTGAAGGCTCATATACCTTTACATTTAACTTTGGGTGTATACAAAATTTAGGAATGTTGGTGATAAAATTTAGTTAGTTTTTATTTTTTGGGCCCAATAGTGGAATAAGATTTATGCGTTGAAGGCTTGATTATAAGATATTCATACGAAAAAATTCAAATGTGAAGAGTTTTGTTTCAATTTTTATGTATATAAGGCATTTGTTTTGTAATTAAAAATATGGTGACCACATTGTTTGGTTAGAAGCCTCCAAATTGAAAGATTAAAAAATTCGAACCATCTAGAAGGAAGTTGTAGGTGGTAATAATTTATTGAGTTATCTTGTTGATAAGAAGAAGTCGACAATTACTATGAGCCAGTAAGTAAAAAAAATGAAGGAAAATAAATTGTAGTTTGTTTTTTGTGTATGGAGCCACCTCTTTTAAAGGAGAAGATTAAATATTTTGAAGAGGTTGAAGTTTGCAAAAATTCTACCAATTTGAGAAGAAAATTGCATGTGGTAAAAGACACTTGTGAGAAGAGATTGTAGCTTTAGAAGAAAGTCCATCTACATCTATTATTTGCATTTGAAAGATTGGTAAAAGAGAAAAGAAAAAATAAGAACTTCATGTGTAAAAATAACACTTCGGAAGAAGAGCTCGAGAAAATTAGAAAGATAAAAAATTGAAAGAGGAAAATAGGTCACAAAATCAAGATATATCAAAATCAAGAGAAGAAAATATTATGTTTAGTCAATTACATGAAGCTCACATTAGGAAAATTAGTGTCTAATGTCTAAGCCTACACTATTTGATATCTTCTATGACACAGATGATTTGTGTGCTATAACTAAAGTTTCATTGAATATAGAGTGTAAGGTTGGAGAGAATGATATTTTTGAATCTATAAGTATTACTAGTTGTGAGGATAATGAAAAATAATGTTATCCAAAGAATGTTTCATTTAAGATAATGAAAAGAATGGGATAAGAAGGAAAAGGTTTGGAAAAATATGGACAAGGAATTATAGAGCCCATTAAGCCAATAGTGAGGCTGAAAAATGAAGGCCTTGGATATGCTAGTGGAAATAAAAATGGTTACAAGTGTTAAAAGTTTAATAAATTTTTTTTTTCAAAAAATACAACACATGCAATAATATTATTATCATAGGCATGGACATAATTTTTTTTTTTTTTGCGATCTTCATCATTGTAATATCCGTGGATTGAATAATCATTCCAAAAAATTGTGTTGGAACAAAACTGGAAGAAACAACCTCTAAAAGATGGTATATAGATGGATTATGGATGGATTGGTGTATCTAACTAGAAAAAGGTCACAAATATGCTCAAAATATTTTACAAGCATAAATATTTTCATGTAAAACAAAATAACAATCATTCAAGGTCATATATCATCCTAGAAACCATATAATTTAATGTAAAAATTTTGACCACTATAAGAGCTACTTTAATTCTATCCATGTAGGGACATGAGATTTACAGTTGGAGCATGCATATACATGGAATAAGTATCATTTATCAAAAATATAATTACTAAATCTAAAAAGAGTTATAGTGTTGATCATATAGATCATTGTTGAATGGTTGTAGTGCTGATCATTGTTACCTACATTTTGAGTTAGCTCAATATTCAACGTTGTGTCAAAATTATTATCATGTGCAAGAATTCATTATGATAATCCAACCATGTAAGGTATACTTATCTACTCCATGATATATACTTTTTTTCTAATCAAGAATGCTTTTTTCCTATACTTTTACACAAGGTATGTGTTATTATATTTTTGCACTCATTTTGGCCTTGTTGAATTAGAAAATAATTGAATATGATGGTGTAAGATGTAATAAAATGGTTTTATAGTAGTGTTCTTGGCATCATCAAAGATATTGGGGAATATTTTTAGTGTGATTTTTTTTTTGGATTTAAATATTTTAAAATTTTAATTTTTGGGTGGGTAATTTATGGAAACAATTAAAATGAGTTTCATATATCTAGAGTAGATATAATTGATGGGTTATTCTCTTGGAATGAGGCTCATCATTTGGTTAATTTTTCTTAAAAAATCCTTTAATGGAAATTTCAAAACTCTACTGAGATCATTGCTATTGAGTTATAAATGTTAATCAAAACTTTAAATATCATTGTATCCTCCATAAACCTTTTATTATTTTAAATAATTTATTTTCTATTTTTTTATGAGTTTAGAAAACCTCTATTAGAACTCGATGTGGGTATGAAAACTACACAAAGTATCAACAACCTCTTTGAAGAGCAAAAGAAAAGTGAAAGTTTCAGAGTCTTTAAAATGTTTTAGAACCTCTTTCGGTGCCCAAAATAGTTGCAAAAACCATTTAGCAGCCCAACACATGCTTTGAAACTCCATTCCAATGTAAATAATCATGTGACTAATGAGGCATCCATCAAATCATAACAGAAGATAGGTTGTCCAAAGATCATGAACAAAATTATACCAGTTGGCATGTCTACAAGCATGAGAACAAAAATCACATGAATTGTTTAGAAAATTACTCCAAAGAAATGCAACCTTATGGAACATTGTTACAGATTGTTCTTAGCACAGAATAAGTATAACACTTGATTTCATTACCTTAGTAACATCCTCTCTGCTCATGCCCACAAAGAAGTTTGGAAGTTTTTTGTAGGATGTGGTTAGGTTGTAGCATTATTTTGCTATAAAATTTCTTGGACTAGGTAAATTTATGTGATGGAGATGTGCAATACATGCAACTAAAGTTGTAACCCTTTTCTTGTTATGGTGAGATATTTGGTGCATCAGCCAAATGCTAATACAGTCTTCTATGAAATTGTACAAATTTTTCATATCACCAAAGATATACTTGGAGATTTTTCAATGACCTTGCACTTATCATTACTTGAGTAGCTTGGCTTGGGATTTTCCCCACTAGATTCAAACAACATAAATAAAGGCCATGGAAGCCAAAAATAAAATAAAATTCAAGTCTAAAATTATGGAACTATGCTGAAATCCTACATCTAGAATCTTTGAAGATCTAATTGAGTGGAATTTGTTATTTCTTCGTTAGAGTGAAGGGCTATAAAAAGTTGCACCTTCTCTACTTTAAACCTTGTTATTATTGGGGCCCAAATTTTAGGAAAGGACCATTGAACTTTTATCTGTGTTAATAGGACTTGGGCCTGCATTTGTTAATTTTTTTAAGCTATCTGACGAGCTATCATTGTTGCAAGATCAGATTGCACCATTCTCAACAAAATCACTTTATATAGAATAGAAGAAGAGCTTCGAGTACTTGTGGAGCATATTTTTATGCTTAGATCAAGTGGAGAAATTGTTGTCGTAAGAGTTCAACGACCTACCTGGTGTCCATGCAACCATTACTTTAGACATTCATTCTACAGTTGCTTTCTAGTTATTATTGTAGAGGTAGTGTTGTGCCCTCAGCACACACGCCCCGTTTAAAACGGGGACCCTCTTTTCTTTCATCTTGATGGGACATTTTGTCACCGCCTTATTTTGCGTGCCCCATTTTGGTGTCCTAAATGGTTAATGTGCCTCCAAATTCTCATCTTGAGTCGACCGTATTTTGTCCCCTCCAATTTTTTTAAGTCCTCTAGATCCTTGCAGACTCTCCTTGGCAGTTTGCTTCTACCAACGGCCTTGGGGCCTAGTGGGCCTGCCTTGCCGGGTTTCCCTAGCTAGGTTTCCTCTGGGTGTTCACCGTTCTAAACAACGAAAGGCTTATGCCTTCCTGAACCTCGAGACTTGACTCCTTTGCCACCCCGTTTAACTTGTGTTGAAAACTCGACTGCTTTTACCCTTGCCGGGCCCACCAGGCCAAACTTCCATCCCTAGAACTCCGTGGTATCCTCGCCATTTTTGATGACCAAACTATGGTGTCTTTTTGCCTCCTGGGCACTGGTCCTCCCACCACCGTCTGAGATTTAAAACCACCAACCCTCCTAATGCCCGTATGGGCATTAAATGGGCATATTAAATGCTAATTGGGGTATAAATATCTTGCTTGACCTATCATTTTCATATGTTAGGTTAGCTAGAGGAAGTGAGAGATTTTGAGGAGCCCAGTGCCTTTGTTTGCTGATTCTCAATAGATTCGACAACTTCTATCACCAGACTTCTGAGGTAGGTTTGCTGTCCACCCTCCCATCAGGTTTTTCATGATTTTGTGCTTAAAATAATGAACAAAATGAGCTAAAAATGCTTCAACTTGATAAAACATGACAAGACCTAAAAAACCCATATGCCCAAAGTTTAGAAAAACCTCCAAAACATCTCCTAAGGTCAATCTAGAACCGGACCTCACTGCCACCATTCTTCATGTAGGGAATTCATGCCCTCTAGGCCCACGCCAGCTCATCGCCGTCAAAACTTAGCAAATGGACAACAATTTGACCAAACGACGGGACCGCCTCCCAAGCTTGCGATCCTGGACCTCCATCGGCACATCACCATCAAACTTAAAACTTGAAAAACTTAAAGTCCTACCTCCATTTTGACCTCCCGGACCTGCTCCCTTGGGACTTCGTCCCCGGGACTCTGCGACATTTCTGTCATTCTTGAGCGACGTTTCAGCCCTGTCTGCCTGCACCACGAGGCCCACTTTTCCTTTTTCCATTTAGGATTAAATGCACAATTTAACTGTTCTATCATGTCCTCGATCCTCGATCCATGAAGTTCTGTCAACAGAATTCCCTTGCATCTTCGCTATTTCAAACGGTCGTTTGGAGACGTATTCCCACCTCTCAGGTCCCAACCCTCTAGTTGCCGTGAAGACCAAGTAGAAAGCTAACTTTGGTGTCCTTGCCCTTGCCGGGCTCCGCCCATCGTGATTTTGTCCTGTTTCAGTTTGCTTGAAAGGGAAAAGTAGGTCCATCTTTCTGACCTCTGGGACCCGCCCTCTGAATCATCGAAGGAAACTTAGGATAAAACATAGTGGCCAAGCTTAGTGCTGGGTCCGGTCCACTAGGCCACTCCCATTGGATTTTTTTGCCACAACCGTCATTCCAAATGGTGAAACATTGATGGCTTCCCATCCCTTTAGGCGCAAACATCTTGAAGTAAAGGGAAATATTGGTCGTCCTTTAACCTCCTGGGTCCCGAGTTCTGGAACTTGACCCCAAAACTTCATTCCTTTCTGGCCATTCCAAACGGCGAAGCCCTGATAGCTTTCTGGCCTTGTTTCTTCGGGTGCCCCAAAAGTGATCCAAATGACCTTCAATTTGAAAATCAATCTCGACACATGTGCTCAAATTCAGCCTTCTCCTACATTGACCCTTTAAATCACCAGAATATGATGTCAGGAGAAATCACATGGATTGCCCTACCCTGTTCACCCTTAAAAACAACATTTCTGCTAGGGAATTCTAGCCCTCTCGACCCGGTTTGTTAAAAATTCCTCCAGTAAATGACTAATAACATCTGGAAGTAAGAGTTTGATTTCATGAATGATATATTGTCTAATTGAATTTTTTCCATGGGATTTCAACAAATGTTCAGGCTTTCGTGATCGATTGTGCTCATTATGCCCTTGCTTGCAAGATATATGGAATCGGGTGTAAGAGCCTCAAGGGGAACTGCAGAGAAGGGCAAAGGAAAAAAGGCAAGAAAGGCTCCTCATGGAAAGGAGGATAAAGACCAAATGAAGTACCAGTTCTAGGGAGAGACTTTGCATTCAAAGATTATCATAAATTGGAAAGAAATCACAAATACCAATATTGGCCACGTCAATATTGAAGAATTCAAGCAAAGGGTCAGAATCCACCCTAAGACCGATAATGCTAGGCTAATCAGACAAAGTGGAATTGCTAAAGTTGTAGGCTTCCCTCCATCCCTCATAGCCCTGAATTGATCATGGCCTGTCAGTAGGCATATCAGCCATAGATACAAACTATTGTTGATAGAGATGGAAATGCCCTTGTTAACATGTCAGGTGAGGCAATTACAAAGACTTTTCACATCCCCACTTTTAAAGAAATGGAGGTTCCTACCATAACGGAGTGTAAAGCAACATGGGACAGGGACTCGATGGGCTGCAAGAAGTTAGTAAATCAGTACTGGCTCAAAGAAAAAAGGGGCAGCATTGCAAAGGTTCCTCAAGAACTCTTCCACAACGACTTCCATGAGGACTACCATGACTTGGTCACCATGTTGAGTAGGTGATGGGCCTCCCCACTGCTACATATTTTTAGGAATGGATGGTGTATTTCAGGGAGAAGATCCTCTGTGGGGATGAGGATGTAACTACAAAAGCCTCATTCTACTAGGGAGGCATAATAAGTGACTTCTTCCATGAGTAGTTCACGAATGTAAAGAACACCTCCAAGTTCTACATGACCTCCTATCTAGTGTACTCACTAGCTGAGCGGAGGCAATACAATGGATTGTTTATGGCACCTGATGAGGAACTGGGTCGTGTGCTAAAGGTCTATGACTGATATCCCCAGCTCCCGTTCATGAACTTCAAGAAAGAGTATTGTAGGGTGAACGATGCCTTCATTGACCACATCATCAGATTGTTGGAGGGGATTTTGAAAGGAGGGTCTCCCATAGTGCTCGGGTGTTCTTGAAGGAATACGCCTTCCTATTCATTCAGTACCCCATGTTCACCTATATTCGTGCCCAAGGTTTCATGGAGAGGCCAAATAAGTTGCCCCGGTACCCTAATGACTGGATCATACTATTAGAGCTCTCCTGACAGTAGGCACTTGGTGGGAATCCCTTATCCCTTAACTTTCGACCAAGGGATGTACAAGTTACAAACCTCCTAGTACGTTGGGAATTCTAAGAAGGAATTGGAAAATTATCATTTCTACTTACACACTGATTAGCCACAGATGGACCCATATGGGCATGTAAGGAAAGCACTAGGACCAGAATACACCCATTTGCATCACATCAAGGAATTTTGGGAAGATTTCCAAGATGACAAGGAGGTGCGCGCAAGGCACTACATGCGAATGATTGCATACTTCATAAAAAGAGTACAATTATTTCTTGTACCTGATCAAGTTGAAGAGGATGAAAGTACCATCATGGATCCCAAGTACAACACAGTCACTAACTTGACACTGCCAGCAATAGATTGGGATGAGCAAGAGGTCGATGACCTCAAAATTATAACCAAGCTAATTTAGACTTGCACCAAGGAATGGGTTGATGGACAAGTAGCCCGATTGAAGCAACAAGGGGTTGTTCTAACATATGAGGGGCTCAAGAGTGATTGTACTGCTACAGAGGATGTTGCTACCACAACTTCAATAAGAGGGACATCCAAATCTCCTCCGCTCACAAGATCGAAGAAGAGGAAAGGGATTGAAGTGGAACAGTCATCAGATCCAAAAGTTTATTCAAGAAAAGATTCAAGAGGTTCACCCTCTAAGAAGTCAAAATGGATGGGAAGCATCGTGGGGTAGCCAACAATTCAAGAGGATCCCCTTCAAGAGGGTGAGGAAGGGAAAACATTTCATCCAAAACCTCCTCCAACTCTCCCTGTTTCCGCCACCCTTCCATCAATTTCCCAGGCCATGGTTGCCACATCCCCACCTGCAGTGGACATCTCGGTCCATATCACTTCCTCTCCACCAGTTGGGCCCGTAATAATGGTTGACTCTTCCTTTGTTGTAACTTCTCCACTTTCCTCCACCCCATGTCACCCACTACATCGCTTCCATTGGTAGCGGTGACAATGCCAATGCCCACACTCACATTGCTAGAGGCTTTCTTGAGGCATATGCAAAATGTCCCCTTCAAGATTTCTCAAATCGTTTTGGATCCCACCATCCAAGCTACCTTAGCATAGGTCCTCGCCAACACTACGCCCTCACAACCTCTTATGGGACCACCAACAATGGAGGCCACAATGATAATCTCAGAGGAATGGGAAAATCAGGAGATGGAGACTTCAAAGGTAGTGGAGGAAGAATCTGATGAGTACCACAAACACTTAGAGTATGAACACTGGAAAATTGATAGGGTGGTCTGCAAAGAAGAAGAAACAAGGTCTTCTCAAAGTGGAGATGAAGAGGAGGGTGTAGGTGGTAAAACTATTGTACAAACCTTCGATGATGATTTGGAGGAGGAAATGGTCCAACAGTTGAGGGACAATAAAGAAGAGGCACAAAGGTCACCCCCCAGAGAAGAAAGGAAAAAAAAATGGCAAGGCAGCAGAAAATGTAGAACTCCCTATAGGGGAACAACAGGAGAATGTATCACCTCCTTATAGAGAAGAAGAAAATGTAGAAGAAGATGAACCTGAGGGTGACGTTCCAGCTGACAAAAGTCTTGAAATTGAGCAGCTTGAGGAGCATGAGCATAAGGGTGAACAAGATGAAGAAAAGAAAGGGAAGGAGGCTAAGAAAGAAGAAAGTCCTTAGGAGAAATTTCCTACTAAGCTTCCCATCAAGCGTCTTGTGTTCGTCCAAGACTCTGATGAGGAAGAGGGAGACCACACTAAAATGGAAGAAAGGGCTCCCGCAGGTAAACAAATAGAGATCCAAACAAAGGAGGGTGAGGATGACCGTGAATCGCCCAAGGGAAAATCTGCTATGCTCGAATGGTTGGAGAGGCAACTTGAAAAGAAAACTCCTACCCCAAAGGATCCTAGAGCAAGACTAGAGGCTATGTTAGCCCAAGCGCAGATCACAACTAGAAAAGAGAAGAAGCCAAAAATCAGATCCAGGGTAATGATGGACGCTTCTGGATCCTAAATTGTGCAAGTAACAACAACAGTGGTGGGAAAAGAAGGGGTAAGCTATAATATCTCTGTCATTGACTTGGGAACTACTACTAGAGAGAAAAAGGTGGAGCAACTCGAAGAATCTATTTCCATAGTAGTGCATTTGATACAACAGGATAAAGTTTTAAAGGATGAGCTTAAAGCACAGGTAGCTGATTTGACAACTTACATCCGGAAATGTTCCTCAACTAAAGAAATTCCTACCACATCTATGGCTCCATCACAACTGTTGTCCAGGGAACAAATTGACATGCTGGAAAAGAGAAATAATTTGGACAAGACTACAGAAAGCTGGTTCCGACAGATTCTATACGTCAGAAATATGGGTATTAGTCGAGTTGTTCAAATAGCCAACAAGTTCCTAGACTTACAGCAATCCCTTGAGAGCACAAGAAGGCTCTTCTTTGACTTCCCAGCAAGATACGAGTCCACCTATCCAAAGATCGAGGCTATCCTCAAGCTACCAAGCGCGACATGGGAAAAGGAGCTCGCACTCAAAAGGGACGATCATTGGCTGATGGATGTATGGAAATGATACTTTGAGAATATAAAATAAATATTGGAGTAGGTGATTGGAAAAGTAGATCCGAATATTGAGTGGGTCAAAGAGATTAGGACAGATTGCATATGATATTTGAAGCTAATGATAGGCTATGAGATGCTTGTTGTACAAATGAACCCAGATAAAGTAAGGCCTCATTTCCAGAAAAAGATGGAGGATAGGATGTCAGATGAGGTAACCATAGATTTCATGAGTTTTTCTTCCCTAGCCTTTGCCCAATTAGAGCTGTTCTGGGACCATCCACTAAGTATGATGAAAACTGGAAAAGGCTTGAGGACAACTCCAAGGAGTGGAGTTATCAAGTATTGTGGTCTGAGGTCATAGAGGTTAAAAAACTCCAACAAGTCATTTTGAAGTTCATTGAGTATGCAACTTTGAAGAAGTAGGAAGGCGACCCTATTATTAGTGAAGAGCTTCTAAAGGAATAGCTACAACAAAAGAGCAATCAACAAAAAACAAGATGCTACAGTGTTGTCACTAGAGGACAAAATAGGGACAAGGAAAAAGTTGTATTTTAAATTATAATATATTGGGGGGTAGGTAGAACCCTAGTTTGTAGTGAATCTTGGCCATTCATTCTACTTTTTTGGCACTATAAATAGGGGGTCTCCTCTCATTTTCAAAGAGAGTTGAGTTGTTGTAAAGACATGTTGCAGAGATTTCTAATGAAAATACATTGATTTGGTGCATTTTATGAGTTCTTCACATGTTTCATGATTGAATCTCCCATTGTTAGATGTTTTATTTAGATTTACACTGTTGTTCTAGTTAACTTTAAATTTCTTAGATAGATTTTGGTAATGTTGTTCTGTGATTGTAGAAATTTTTGTTGTGTTTATGCCTTCCAGTCCATACTTTTTGCTATTTGTTGTTGGTAAGTGGTCTTGTAAAGTTAGTCTGGGCTGAACCCTGAAGCTACTTTTAAAATTTTATCTTTATCCATGCATGTATGTGGTGAATGAATATAAAATATCTACAAACCTTTGAAGATAGCACAAATTTCATGATACTATAGGTTTCTTAGTTAAGTGGAATCTTGTTTGAAGGAAGTTGTCCATAGCAAAACCTCCATGATCACTATTCATCGTTAGTTGCAAATCCAGGAACTTTCTCTCTTCCTTGCTCTTTTCCTTTTTTTTTAGAAACGGCCTATGCTAAGGTTCGTTGCACATTGTAAAGCCAAAAATTAAGGAAAACATTGAAGTTTTAGATTGATGTTCGAACCTACAACAAAGTGCACCTTGACTCCCATCTTAGAAACTTTAGATTTTAAGATCCACCTCGTGTCCAGCTATGTAAGTCTACCCTGTGATTACCAACAAAATCACATCAAACATCAATGAAGGAGTTCCATGCAAGTCATGACCTGTCACCCGAGAGACCTTGGGGAAATTTTCAGCAACTTGCTATTGGAAATTTCCTTTCAAGAGAGGTAGTGCACCTACGCACTTCCTGTGTTGAGAAAGTGTGCAAAAACACCCATCAACAAGTAGCAATCTAAACATAGACCTTCAGGCTATAGTTGATGAATAGGCATCAAGTATTTTTTGAGAGTGTACTACTCTTTGACCCAGTAACTAAAATATGGATTCTATCATGCTAAACCACATCCTAGAAACCTTCTATGTACCTATGATGAGAAATGGGCAACTTAGATTTTGGAATGATGGATGAGTTCAATCAAGGTTTAATATAAGGACTAATTGAAGCTTTTTGGCACCTAGTTGAGTAAGAGTTTAATGACTTGCTAGATATTTTATTGCTCTTGGACCACTTCCTTCATCTTCTCAAATGAGTGATATTGCAAAAAAACATGATAAATGTTTTCTAGAATGCAGTGAGTAAGGGAGTTTGTAACATAATTTTTAAATATTTATCAAGAAAATTGTGCTAGAGAATGTTGAAATTCAAGTTTTAGATACCTTCATATTTCTCAAGAGTTATTCAAAGTTTGGTAATTTTGGAGGGTATTGCACTTGTCAGTGATCCAAATTACAAGTTCGTGAGTAGTTCACATCCATGGATAGACATAGGCTAATTCTAGACATGGTCTAGAATCTACACATTTATATTCATCAAGAATATAATTTGAGTTGGGTGATACCAAACAGAAAACTACTTGCAATGTTGGAAAAAGGGATCTAGGTCCTAAATCACACTAGTTAATATCAAAATGGGAAAAGGGTTAGAATTGAACTCAATAACCACTTGGCTACAAGACTCAATTGAAGATCCAGAATGGTGAATGAAGGTTTTAATCCTTTTTTTAAGTTGGTATGATTAATTGATTATTAATTGATTAAATTTGATGATGCAATGGTGTTCCTTGTTTAATTATGAAAATGTAGGTAATTGTTGAGATTTTTGGATAACATAAAAGACAAACAAAAATAGAGTTTAAAATAGTAGAGGATAGACATAGAAGAACCTAGCATATAAATTTGGGCTTGAAATAGTTGGACAGGGGCATTTGGCCCCCTAGAATATGGAACGACTAATCAAGATCTGATTTCACTCTCCTATTGCTCCTCGTCTATGTTCTCTTCTCTTTTGAACTCACTGTCGAAACTTCATCTATCACTGATAAAATCCACTTTCTGAGACTTAATAACTTGTAGGGCTTGAATGCATGAATGAGCAATGAGGTATTTAATATTCCTCCAATTCACTTTATATTCGTAACCTGTAAACATGAAAGAGGGGAAGGGTTGTACCATATAGGGGATTGCCTAAGACAAACCCTATTTTGGTAAATCTACCTCCACAATGGCTATGATGATGTACAAGGAGATCTTACCATCGATCCAATAGAGGCTTTAAATGATAAACAAGTGATAAATTGACAATTAATGTAACTCACCACCTAGATTTGCATTCCTTGATGGACTAAAGTCAATGTACTCATCACCTTCAAGGAGAAATTGATACTTGCATTGAGGTATTGCAAGTTTTAGTACTCACAAAATAAATAAACGAGAAACATGACAAAACTCACATAAAATATTATGCACAGCTAACATGATGCTTGACTAAAATAAATATAATAATTCTAATAATTTTACTCTTAACTGCTCTTAGGATGCTCAATTAATTTCCTTAGGATTTTCTCTTCAAATTTGCTAGGATTCAAATGGTGAAAATAATTTATATTTATATGTAATTCTTATAATTTACCAAAAATAAATAATTTTGAATTTTTCAATATTAAAGTGTTGATACTGACATATTTAAAATTTAGTCAAAATTGGTTCAACAAGGGCTTTGGGTTCTCTAGTCAAAACTCATTCTTTTCAAGTCCTTAAACATTGATATCAAATATTAAATGTTTATTTTCAATCCCATCTTTTAATTTTTGAAGATATTATAAAATGGGAAAATTAAATGCATAATTAGGTCCTAGCACATAGGGGGGAGCTAAAGCTAACATGAAATTGTCAAGGGTGACAATTTATGATCCTAGATTTAGCCCACACTTTATTGAGAGAATGAACTTATGCTCAGACTCACACTCAGGTAAGAATAAGACAAAAAGAGTTCATTTATCCAAGATTGAAGAGATAAGAAAACATTAAATATAGGGGGTGCACTAGCCCACAAACTCAAGATCCAATGGCACAACAATGAAATGACAAAGGAACAAACACATGAAATGAAATGCAACATTAAAAAATGAACCATACATAATGAAGAGATAAAACATAAAATAAACATGAAACATAAACACTATATGATGCAAACATAATGCAAACACAATGCAAAGAGGGTATGACAACCACAGACTAGCAAGCTCTAAAAAAATATTACTAGGATCCACACCCAAAGCATTCATAAATTTGTAGTGTCAAAAATTTTTACCCTTAACAATTTCACATTAGACTTTTCTCCACCCTATGTGCTTGGACTTAATTATGCATTAATTCCTTTTTATAAACATTCTTTGAAAATAAAACATGGGAAATCAAATTATACATTTAATATTTCCCCCAATAATTTTAGAACCCTAAAAAGGTAGATCTAGTCTAGGGTGCACTATGTTGTAGAACACTCGATTTGGCCCCAAATTTGAATATTCTGGTGTCAATTATTTATTATTCTAATTTCTAATTTCAATTATCGGCCATTGGCATTTCATTTTTGGGAAATTATATTGATTGCATATAAAAACATAGTATTTTCACCATTTGAAATCCTAAGGAGAACTAGAAAATATATTGAGCAAATTGAAGATCCTAAAATTAGTCAATTATAATATTCAATTTCTAAAAATTATCATTTAAACATACTCAATTTTCCTACACATATCCAAAAATTGTATGTATACACGTACTTCATATAAGAAAATTGGGTTTTGGTGCATTTCCAAAACTCTGTTCACTTCCAGACTTGAACCTTTAAAGTACAGGACCCTAAGACACTATAGGTGCTTTGTAGATTTTAATTTTTCTAAAAATACCGGTCTGGTCTAGGACGTATTGTGTGCATATCTATTTAGTTTGGGATAAATTTTCATGTGTGAAACCCTATCTATGGTCTCTATTAAGATCTATTTTCTATTTCTAGTAGTTTGTCTTGAAACTTTCATATTTTTTCTATGCATTACCAATTTTCGCTAATTCACCTAATTCATTGCACCCCCTAAGAAAGGGGAAATAACAAGATGTTTTCTTTTCAAATTTTTTATTTTGATATAGAAAAATATGCCTTGTCTAAAAAAAATGGGTCGCTACCCCGAACCCCATTCTATTCTATCAAAAGGGATATATGTTATCCTTCGATCAACCAATAGTTTTTTTTACCAATGAGAACATTGTGATGGAATAAAATAAACTCATTGATATACATTTATTAAAATCACATTACCTAATCTTCAATCTTATCCATACATCTCTATGTGTGAGGGTACTTTAATGCAAGAGGATGCAATCATTGGCAAACTTGATATTCATGTTTGTTATTCTCCGAATATCTCTCCTACTTGTGAGAGTATCTTGGTGCAAGAGGATCCAATCATTGATAATAATGAGAATCATGTTTATTTCCCTCCCAATACATCTTCTAATTGTGAAGATATTATGGCACACGAGGATGAAATCATTAATACATTTTCCAATGATAGTAAGGTGGCTTGCATGAATGAAGGTTTACACTTGAAATTAGGTCCTCCATTGATATAAAATTACTAACAAGTTGAAATTATACACCCACATTTGATTATTAGACCTCCTAAACCACCTCTCAATAGGACCTCCCAAACCTAATGGCCATATCCTAAACTTTACAAAACAACTCACTAGAAATCATGTGCAATAAGATCTATTGAAGCAACCAAGTTACCATATAGTTTCTCACACATATAGCAATAGAATTAAAAAGAAAAAAAAAACAAACAACAACCATTCCATTACCTCAACCATATCTCCCACCCCCACCTAGTCTTCTTCAACATAGTGGTTAAGAATGTGATCTTGTTGAGAAACTTTGTAATAATCTAACCCAAGATCTCTCTTTGGGATTTGATTAAAAAATTACCTACATACCATAGGATGCACCAAGAGAATTTTAAGAACAATGATATCTCACCTTTTTTTAAACCAAATTGTGTAGCATTATTTTTTTATTGTATGCAAGAAACAAATTTGGATATTACATTTCCGTGGTGTGAATTACCCTCACTTGATAACCAAAACAAACGTGAGTCTCTAATGATAATGGTTAGAATTAATAAAATTTGGGTCATGCGTAATCTTATTGATAATGGATTAGGTCTTAATTTTTACATGTATCTTCTAGATAAGCTTGGTGTGGATAAGTGTCTTATAAAACATACTGGTCTTGCTATTCATGGCTTTGATAATGTTAGTAGGCAAGCATTGGGGTCAATCACACTACCCATTAAGGTATGTTCTGTGGTTTTTCCCACCCCTATCCATATCATGTCAGGACCACTTTCATATAATATTCTCTTGGGTAGACTATGGATTCATGCCTTGAAGGAAGTCTCACCTACTCTCCAACATGAGATAAAATAAAAATATAATAACAAGATATATATAGTAAAAGTAGATGAAAAACCTTGATAATTTACAAATCAAATCCAAACATAACAAACTCTCCTAATACATTGACTCCATATTTAAAACTTGAGTCATTACCTTCCAATAATAATGATAGTATGAATGTGTTCTTGGGTGATGATTGGGGGTCGTTAGATTTTACACTATGTTTCAATGTAGAGACTAAAATATTGCCATCAAAGTCCAAAGAGTAAAATAAAAATAATTATCATGATATTGCTTTATCTTCAAACACATGTTTTAGTGACTATTAAAGTTCATTATATTTTACACCCTTCATTGTGGGATAGTATAAAATATCACAATCTAAACCTAAAGAGTCTTATATTTTTTGTGTAAAAGTTCAAAGGCCTAAACAATTTTTTTATTAATCTTAAAACCAAAATAGATGATTCAAAATTGATTGCATTCATGGCCCATAAAGGATAAAAGAAAAGAAACACTTATAAGTTACCCTTCTTGTAGCCCAACATACACTCTCAGGTGACTGCACTAAATTCATGGTGCTCAACATTGTCTTTAGGAATACAAACCCAAACACCAAACTGATCATAAGTAGTTACACAAACTTGGTAACAATTAAAATTCCTTCTCTGACAAAACATTATATATTTATGTTAAAAAATAACAGAGTTCAAAACTTGCAAAGAAAACTAGACTATACATAACGGATTTCTTGAATATAATTGATAAAATTTCTAGCCCATTCAAAGTCTTAGATCGACTCCACATGCAATATTTTCCTCATGAAAGCTACTACCACCTCCACCTCAACTCCTCACATTTGATGTCCAAAATGAAGGGGAAGAAAGTTACTTCCTCGCCTAGCACTAGAAGATGCTCCAAGTCATGGGGCCTAGGAATACCTAAGCCAAAGGAGGTAGCATCCATCACCACTTCCAACATGCCTAAAATTGTGGGTATAAAAAGTTTGTGTGCGATTTCTACCACCTCCACTTTCGAAGTGTGGAGATCTAGTAGTGTCTCCATGAAATGTGAGGATCTGTCTCAGTCAATCCTATACCACTTTTCTGACACTAGAAATTGTTGACCGATGATGAGTGTAACCACTCCAATTAGCATGAAATTCGATTTCAATATGGTTCACTTTAACCAGATCTCTAGATGATTATGTCTTGAAAGGCCATTTATATATGAGTACTCACAAGGTTGATGGGAGTATCCATATCTCATCTCAGAAATGTAAGAATCCCTTGAAGAAAATATGCACACTATGAATTTTTAGGTCAAAGCTAAGGCCAAGTTTCTCAATTTCATATTTTGAATACAAGAACCTTCAAATATTTTATCCTTGCATATTTTTATAAGGAAGCTAAGGGTATTGTCGTGGAGCTATCCAAATTGCTTCTCCATGATAACTAACTAGTTTCTTTGACAATGTTCTTGTGAATCCTTCTTGGTATTCTGAGTACTAACAAGACCTATAATTTGGAATGGTACAAACACTGATCTTATCATAGTGAATCTCCCTACTAGAGATAAACATCTACCCTTCTAGGATGCTACTCTTATTTGTATAGTCAAATATCTTTTTCCAAAATGAGGCATTTTGAACCCCTATAAAGAAAGGAACACCTAGATAGGTGCAAGGTAGTTTTTCTTCTAAATTCTAAGATAGAGAAGATGTGGCCCATACCTGAAGTTCTAGTTGAAATGAAGAAAAAAGTGTTCCACCTTTTAGGAGGTGGAACACAAACTAGGGTTTAGGGACCTAGACCAATTTTCTTCAAGTTTCACTCAAAGAAACCCTAGACATCTCAATCCTAAGATAGAATGGGGGAAAGAGATCTACAATAAGCGGTCTTGGGGTGTGATTAAAGGTACAAAGGGGGTTCACCACTAAGAAAAGGCTTGGAAAGACAAGAAATGAATGTAACATGAAAAACCTAGCTAGATGACCTAGGAAATGAAATTGAAATACATAATCAAAAACTGAGAATGAGTAGAAGGGTACCTAGAAGAAAGATGTGATCAAAAAAATCTCTAAAACTATGAAATCATAATCTTTAACACTCATTGGGACTCATATGCTAGTCAGGGAAATTTAGTCTTAGCTAGGGTTTCTATGCCAAAATTAGAATCTGTAAGTAATTAATTTGAATCTCTTGAAATCTAGAAAAAGGAAGTACTTACTGGGACTCATATGCCACAAGTGGTGATTTAGTCTCAATATTAGGGGTTTTTTGAAATTCTAGTATTCTCTAATGATTTCTTGTAGCTTCCTTCCTAGCAAACCTTCGAGTCAAAAAAATTGATTTGCAATGTATAGGTGACTTTCTATGATCTTGCAAGTAAGGAGACAACTCTGGGACAACTTTCTTTAATCTTGTAACTTAATCTTCAAAGATACTTCAAGCTCCAAGACACCTAGATCTAAAATCACACATGTAGAGAGAGATAGAAAAAATTGTTGATTGTTAGGAAATATGAGTTTTCTTTGGTCAAACCCATTTAGCTAATTAAACCTTATGATGAAACAATGAAACAATGAAACACGAAACATGAAACATGAACAATGATTACCTTGACTGATGTATTGAAATGTAAATCTACAATCTAACATGTAGTGGCCATGAAGAACGTAGATATTGATCTTGAATTAGATATGAAATAATGCTTAATCTTGGATCTTGAATGCTACATAACAACACTAGATCAACAAAATAATTGATGCATTATGATCTTGACATGATTATGGATCCTTAATTGCTGCAACAAATGATGAAGAAATCTTCCCTCAAATGCTTTAGAAATGCTCTTGAATTCCTTTGAATATTCTTGCATGAAGTCTTAGAATACTTGAATCTTGATGGCTAGAGTGATATCATGAATGCTTAGGTGAAATAATTATTTGAAAACTTGTTTATATAGGAATTCCATCTAACTTACTGTTTATTAGATCCCAAATGTCGACATTCATGAAATTTGAATTCAAAACCCTAAAAAGGGGAAAAAGGGGACTTGTACGCCCAAGGTGGCATATAGGTCCCATCTGGGTGGGACTCGTATGCCCAAGGTGGCATATGGGTCCCACTAGGCCTTTCTGGGAAGAGGAAATGTTGGGGAGTTAAGATATTAAGTGTACTTGTTGATTATATTAGTATATCAATTGAAATAAGCCTCAAGATGCATAATAAAGGGTCTTAGGGGCCTATTAATGATGACATGAAGGTCATAAATGCAAGAGGGCCAAAAAATTAATGTGAAGGTGTAAATAAATACAAATTAAAATACTAAATTAAGGCAAAATTAGGTCTATTTAGTTGAAAAGTGCCCTAAACCTAATGTGAATTTCTAAAACACATTACAACACTAGATCAAGGAAACATTAGGTTCATTTTAATGTTAATCATTCAAAAATCAAGTTTGAAAATGTAAAGGACGACATTTTTCTACACTACATTTAGCCCCCACTTTTGTGAGAGGAGGAAATCTCTTCAAACTCACACTAAAGTAGACATCCAAGAGGAGTCCAAGTGTCCTAGTGTGGATGGTCTATAATAAAAATATCAAAGGAGGTGGCCAATCCTCTAAGATCCTAAATCCTACATCCAACCAACATAAGCACAATGGGACACACATAAGGTGAATGATATGCAACATTAAGTTACATGCACACATTCAATATCAAAGATATTTAGACAAAATAAAAAGTAGGAAAAGGTGGATCAAGCTTCAACTGTTTATCCCGCATGTTGTGGATTAGATCTAAGTTATTTGCCAAAAAATGTACACACACTTTGAGGAAAAAAAACTTCAGGCTGTCCACTATGTGAGTATCTAAAAAGGGTGGATTACAAGTGGAACACAATGTCCACTATGCAAACCAAATGCACACTCACAAGGGCTAGTGGAATCTCAAGCCATCCACTAGATAAGCCCCCAAAGAGGTGAGACACATATGCACGTGGTTGGTATGTGCTCACACACACAAGAAAGTGACTATGGGAAAGTCATGCCTAAGTTTGGCTCCCATACATACAACCATACCAAAGATATACCTCCTGATGAATTTGATAAGGTTCCAGACAACATGAACAATAGGAATTCATGCAGCAAGAAGAACTTCACATGCTTAACACTCAAGAACAAACAAGATGGCTCTACAGGAAAGAAAATTGTATTATGCAAGGTGGCCATCTCACCAATATAGTAAATGAAAAAGTAGTGTAAGGTACATTCAAAAGGATTTTGCTTAGTTCATGTAAGGTCTCTTCTTAGGGAACATAGTGCCTAATGTCTCCAAGAGAGGAAAATTCAAATAAATATCATGCTCTTAGAGGAGATCACACTTAATGTCACCGCAAAGCGAAAGACACATCACATGAAGGAACAAAATCACATAGTGAAACATGAGTGTCAATGTATGCCCCCACTTTAAAGCGATTGCTAACACCATTGTTTTGAGAAATTGATTTAAAGTAGAAGACATGAGAGGTTAATTAGAAATCCCTATGCCAAGTCATATGTTCCTGAATGAAACTACGCCATGAAAAGGGGTAGTCCCCAAAACTTAGTACGTCACACACAGGCCAACTTAAGGCATGTCATCCACATTCTAAGCTTGCTCCTATATATACATGGAAGGTGGTAAACTAGCCAAAAGAGACAATGAGAAGTGCCATAGGAGGAAAAGGCTACCTAACCAGGTTCCCCCACTTAGTGCAAGACAAGGATGAGCCAAAATAATATGAAAATAAGTATCAGTTAGAGGAACTAGGTGCTTCAACAAAAGGAAGAGTGCCACATTCCTTATGTTGTTGAATTTTATTACCCAAATCCTTACACTCATTAGTAAAATGACCATGAATTCTATGATCTGCACAAAATAAAATCTTGTAGTAAAATTTCTTTCATGTTCTTGGAGGGAGGGAAATCAAATGATCTTGGAGGAGTCTCAACAAGATACCCTCTTGATCAATAGTAGAGGATGTTCCTTTATTTTGTGACAAACATAATTCTTGCTTAGTATAGGGTGTCATACTTACATAAGGCTCTCTAGATTGTGATATTTTGTTCTCTCCTTGAAAGGAGGATATAAAATCTAATGAATTCCAATCATTAGTGCTTTGTGTGATGACATTGATATTGAGTGAAGATTTATTTGTTTCTTTCATTTCTTTGAAAGGAAAAAAACCAAGACCACTAGTGTTTATCAGTTCAGGATGCACTAATGATAAATTTGTCTTAGAAGAATCTTTCTAATAGTGTTTACATTGAGTGAAGGCTTGTTTGTTTCTTTCACAAGACAATAACCAAGATTTCTAGTCTTTTCTTGTGTGTTAGGCTCTATATGGACACAAATACCTTGTTCTCTAGCACCACATCCTTTTCCACTATATCCAAGTTGTTTCATGAGTTCATAACCTTTTCCTTATGGTTGTTCATTGTCAAGTTCATCAAAGTTTGTTGTATAATTTTTTTCTTCTTCTAAAGTGTTTGAGGTGGATGCTTTCGAAGGGTCTTCTAAATTTTTTATTGACTTTACCACTTTTTATTTTCCCTTTTCAGATTCTTTGTTTATGATCTTGTATTCACCCATGAATGATGAGAAATCTAACGAACCCCAATTTTCTTCTAATAGCTTTGTGACTTCAACAATATAATTTTCTTTGTCTTTATGTTGCACGAGTTCTACTTGTGTAGATGGTGTTAATGTTTCCAAAGGAGTCTCCTTACCTTTCTCAATATTCAAACAACTATTTGGTTGAGGGTCGGCTTTTATTATACCCACTTTGTTATTATAGACGTAATTCATTATATGATGAAGAGTTGAAGCCACTCCATTCATTGCATGGATCTATGGTCTACCTAAAAGAAGATTATATGAAAGATCAAGAAGGATAACATGGATAGGAGTTTGTAATGTAACTTTTAAAACTGTAATAGGTAATGTGATCACACCAAGTGATCATTTTCCCATGTTATCAAACCCACTGATAGATAAAGGGATAGGTTGAGTTTTTTATTTATCCATTCCAAGTGTATCCAAAAGGGTGACACTACACACATTAAGGGTGGAGACATTATCAACAAGGGTTATTTTTATCCCCCACCCATCATAGTCAGCTATTATCATGGCAACATCATTTTATTTTTGCACTTCAAGCAAGGGTAACAAATTTTGATGGAAAGTAATGTCTAAGTTGACCAAAGTTATAGCTTGAATTTTGGTTTCTGCTTCATTTCATTGTGCATTAGGGGAGGGAGGAACTTCTTGTAAGGCACTTTGAATCATGTTATGTGTAGTGTAGCAAAATGCATACCCTTGTATTTTTACATGTTTTTGGGCCCGCCTTGCTTTATTTATCCCTATTTATTTCTTAATTGGTCCTATTTTGCATCCACAAGCCTAATAAATTACATCCTTTTCTGGCTAATCCCGACATACTTCAAAGGGTAAATGACATTTTAATGATTATGGCTGTGTCCCTAATTTTTGGGTCAGGACTAAGATGCCACCCAAGGAATCTTTGTCCCCCGAAGGTCTTGCGACCTTGATTTCAAATGTGCCTTAAAGTGGTCCCTTTTTGGATTATGTGCCTTGAGAATTGAGCCTTGGGACTAAGATGCTACCTAGGCCATCTTAGTCCTCCTAGGCTTATTTTCGGGGTCCAATTTCAAATTTGGCCATGATTTAGCCTCCTTTAATTAATGAATTCACATGTTAGCTTGTTGTGGTGTAATTTTAGGATATTAAACAAGAATAAGTATAAATACATGGTTCTTCCACCCATTTTTCATAACAAGCAATCTAAGTATCCAAACATTCAAGAGTATTTCATCAAGCATTCGAAGCCATCATCAAGATTCAAGCATCATGTCAAGGGTTTAGTCAATCCATTCATGTTTTTGAGCTAAGATTATGGATGTAGCATTGAAGATCTATTCACATCATATCTAAGGATCCAAGATCTACATTCTTCATGGTCACTATATGGTAGATTGCATATTTTCTTTACTTATGCTTCATTTCATTTCATCATTTGGTTTAATTACCTACAAGGGGTTGGACCAAGGCAAACCCCAATTTACTAACAATTAACAAGTTTTTCCCTCTCTTGTGTGTTTGTATTTGCAAATCTAGGTTGAAGACTTGAAGATCCTTTAAAGTGAAAAGTTGTCAAAGTTGGATTGCCAAAGTTGTCATCTTCACGAAAACTCACCTACAAGTCAGATCTAGAAGTTTCAAAACCTTAGATCTGAGAAGAAGCAAGTGCAGACATCAACCCTTAGAACCAAATTCAGAGACTTCAAAAATTTAAAATAGGACTAATATACCACTTTGGGCATCTTAGTCCTCCATACGTTATTTTTTAGAAATTCTTTGAGATTTTGTTCCAGGATTAGAAGACTTTTTATTTGCCCTGAAAAATAGCAGTGGGACTAATACGCCATCCTAGGTGTCTTAGTCCTCGACAACACTTTTTGACAACTTCTTTGCATTTCCAGAATCCTCACAACATCTCCAAACTTCCCATGTGCACATACCCTTACTTTGTGTAGCTTAATTTCATCATTTTCACTCATTATTCATCTTATATTACTTGATTTCGTGAGTTGAATATTCATTTGTCTTCATTTAGCTTGCATTTTGTATATCACATTGTGTTTTCCCACATTTTCTTTTCCAAGAATTTACTTGGTGGTGAACCCTTTAAAACTAAAGAATCCCTTCCTAGGACCCCCTAATTGTGAATTGGCTCACCTTGTGAGGTTGTTAGTCAATCCAATTAGGACTCTTAGGACATTAGTGAATGGTTGAGTGGAAAAGTGTGATATATTTAGGTATCCATTTTTTTTATTCATCATTTTAGTGAACCCAATTGTTTTAAGCATTCATTTCTGATTTGGAGTCCATTAAAGTCCTTAGATCTGGATTGCATTAATTCTTGCATTGCATCTTGCATTAGTGAAAGTACATCTAGGGTTTCTTGCATTAGTGAAATTGAATTTAGGGTTTCCTATATTTGCATTATTGAAAGTGCATATAGGTGACATATTTACTTTATTGTATCATTTCATTTCATTGAAAAACTAAAAAAGTGCATTGTCCATCATCTTAATTGCATCCAAAATTGAAAATTTTTGCATTCACTTTTGCATCCAATTGCTTGTTACTAGTTACTTTTTCTATCCTTCATTTGCACAAATTTTTGTTTCCAAACATAAGGTCCCTGGGTAGGAACTTGGGAACACTATTATCAACTCATAATTTGTTTTTTTTTTCTGTAAAAAACCTCCCTTGGGACAAAAATTCCTACTGGCATCTTAGTCCCTCTCTGGTTTTCTATTGCAGTACCTTGTCTAAGTGATTTTCTATGTGTTTCAACTTTTGAAACCATGAAATTTCATCAAGAGGACTAAGACGCCCTCCCTGGCATCTTAGTCCCTGTGGAATTTCAAATTGCAATTTTAAGGATCTGAATCAACATTTATGTGCTTCTGTTTGTTGGAAGTGGTTATATGTTTCAATGGATTGACTTTATGTTTCATGCATTTTACTAAATCTAGCTTTTAAAAGTGCTTCATTTCATGCATTGCTTAATTCCATTTTTTCATTCACAATATTTCATTTTTAGATCATTGCATAAAGTAATCAGTACATTACCTTGGTTGAAATCTAAAAATTGCATTGCATTGCATAGATTATTGTTTCAAAATCTTAGTTTTGGTATTTTCCAAGTTTGCAAAGAAAAATTTAGTCAATAAGCATGTTAGTCATTCATTCAATTTATTCCCTAGTTATGAGAATCTCTTAGCTCAAGAGAGTGAAAATATTAGTCTATTTTCCTTAAACTTACCCCCCTCCTATCTCCCCTATTTTTGAGGATGATGTGATAGAAGAGAATACAAACATAGATAATCATGATGATAATAATTATTTTTCTCCTGATACCTCTCCTTTTAGTGATGAAGGTATCTTGGTGAAAGAAGATACAATCATTGAGAATCATGAAGATCTTTCTTGTCCTTCTCTTCATCCCCTTTGGGAAGATATTATAGCATAAGAGAATGAGATCATAGACACATTTCTCAATATTACTTTACCCAATCTCCATTGCCCCTTTGCTTTTGAGAATAATTTAGTGGAAGAGAATGAGATTGTAAATGATGAGAATGATAGATTGGTGTTAGATGATACAATCTTTAAGGTCTATAACAACCCTCTTTATGATCCTTCTCCTACTTATCCTATTTTTGAAGATATTAGGGAACAAAATAATAAAATCATAAGTGATCATGAAAATCATACTTCTAAAGAAGATATTTTGATCGATGAAAGCCATGGGAATCTTATTTTCCCCCTTCGCCTATGGAAACCCTTATTGAGAAAAAAAATTAAACCATTGATAACTCCCTTACATGCAATGAAATCATTTTAGAAGAACCAACACTTGAAATTCAAGAAAATTTGGTTTTTATTTCTCCTAAACAATCTCCTACTAGGGAAGATGTAACAATGGAATAAAATGAGAAAATTGACAATAGTAATTCCTTAGATGAAGATGATGAAGTAACATTAGACTCATCTTCACTAAGCGATAATGAAAATGAGGATAAGTCTTCTAAGGTTATGCACATTATACACCCCTTGGAGTACTCTCCCAAGCCTAAACTTATCCTTTATCCACCCTCTCAAAAACCACAAGTTTAAAAAAAACTAGTCCTTATCCTCGAACCACCTAAGAACAATGTCTTACAACAACCAAGTTACGATACCAGTGCTCATACATACAACACTAGGAACAATCCACAACCAAGACAAATGTCTTCAACATCCCTCCCATTGCCTAATCCTATCTTGCCTAGTTCCCCTCGCTTGCCTTCACAAAGTGGAAAGGAGTATGATCTTGTTGAATAACTTAAGAATACTCTTGCAAACATATCCCTATGGGACTTAATTCAGAATTCACCTAATTATCAAACGATGCTTCAAACAACCTTACAAGTTGTGGTTCCCTCTAGTGCAAACCCAAATGACATAGTAGCCATAATTCAAGGAATAAATGCTGACATTGTTTTCCACCAAAGTGAACTCCCTACTTTGGAAGTGCAAAAACAGTGTGATGCTTTCATGATAATAGCTCAATACAATACAAAAGGGATTAAAAAACCCTCGTGGACAATGGATCAGCCTTAAATGTGTGAAGTGTGAACCTTTTGGATAAGCTTGTTGTTGATAAATCCAAAATCCAACCTACCTCTTTATCTATTAACGACTTTGATAATGTGAGAAAATGACCACTTGGAGTGATCCCATTAGCTATTAAAGCTGAAAAAGTTACATTAAAAACCTCGATCCATGTTATGTCTAATTCCTACCCTTCATCATATCATGAAATATGTCTACAACAAAAAAGTTTATATAATCAAAGCCGATCCTAAACCATATATTTGTTTGAACATTGAGAAAGATAGAGAGAATCATTTGAAAATATTAACACAAAAAGAAAAAGTTAAACACATTGAGAAAATCATGAAGTTATTGGAAGATGATTGGGGTTCCTTAGAATTCGAACATACATTCATGGGAGAATACAAGATCATAAAAAAAGATTCAGACAAGGGAAATTAAAGAGCAGTATTGTCAACACAAAACTCAAAAGACCCTTTGAAAGCATCTGACTCAACCACTTTAGAAGAAAAAGAAAATTACACAATAAAATTCAAAGAAACTAACTATCAACAACCACCAAATATACAAGATATGAAGAAGCTTTATGGGAAAGGTTATTAAATTATGAAACAACTCAGCTATAATGGAAAAGGATATGGTGCTAGAGAACAAGGTATTTGTGTCCCTATAGACCTCACATGCAAGAAAAGACTAGTGGTTTTGGTTATTTACAATCAAAATTCACAAACACGCCTTCACTTAATATCAACACTATCACAAAACATCCTTCTAAGTAAGTTTAATAGTGGCACTGCATCCTTAATTGATAGACACTAGTGGTCTTGATTATTATCATTTGCAAGAAACAAAGAAATCGTCGCTTAATGTAAATTTCATCACACAAAACACTAATGATTCAAATTCATTAGATTTTACCTCCTCCTGTAAAGGAAAAAACAAAATATCACAATCTAAAGAGTCTTGTGTAGGTATGACACCTTGTACTAAGCAAGAGATATCTTTGTTGCAAAATAAAAGAACATCCTCTACCATTGATCAAGAAAGTATCTTGTTGAGACTCCTCCAAGATTGTTTGATATCCCTCCCTCCAAAAACACAAAATAAATTGTACTATAATTAATTTTGTGCATATCATAGAGTTCATGGTCATACTACTAATGAATGTATGGCTTTACATAACAAAATCTAACATCTCAAGGAATATGGTGCTCTTCCTTATGTTGAAGTACCTAATTCCTCTAACCGATACTCATTTTCATCTTTTTCAGCTCACCCTTGTGCTGCACTAAGTGGGGACAAAGGGGTTGGTTAGCCTTGTCCTTGTATGTCACCTATTGTTGCTTCTTTTGGCTAGTTGACCACCTTCCATGAATATATAAGAGAAAGATTGGGATGCGGAAAACATGCCTTAAGTTGACTCGCATGTGACATACTTCCCTTTTGCATGACATAGCTTATCAGAAACATATGACTTCGCATAGGGATTTTGGAATAAGATCTCATGTCCTCTTTATTGTTAGCATTTATTATTTGCTACTTTAAAGTAATTGCTCACAACATGGTGTTAGCAATTTCTCTAAAGTGAGGTCATACATTGGTATTATTTTGTACTGATTTCATTTGCATTTTCTTTCATGTTCCTTGTGTGATTTTCTTTCTTCTTGCAAATGCATTCTTTTCTTAGTAGTGTCATTGAGCTTGATTTCCTTCGAGAGCGTGATATTTCTTCAACTTGTCCTCTCTTGGAAACATTAAGCACAATTTTCCCTAAGATGAGACCTTGCACAAACTAAGCAAAATCCCTTTGAACATCTCTCTTTCTTGTTGTGTTGTGTTTTCCTTTTTGTACCTTATTAAAGTCATGGAGGTATGGCTTTGATATGGTCCCTTGGGGTTCACCTAGTGAACACCTAGCTTCACTAGCCCTTTTGAGTGTGCATTTTTTTTTTCCTTATCATAGTCATTGGGGTATGACATTGATATGGACTTCCTAAGGCTCGCCTAGTGGAAACCTAGCTCCTAGTAGCCCTTGTGAGCATGTATTTTGTTTGCATAGTGGATAGCGTGTTCCACTTGTAAACCTCTATTTGGAAAAATAGGATAGACCCTATCCACAACACATAGGATGACCCGTCAAAGCTTGATCCAAAAGATTTATTTTTCTTTTTATTTTTCATTTTTCTATCTTTCATGTTGTATGTTTGTGATTTGGTTATGGCTTCATATATCATCCACGTGTGTGTTTCTTTGTGCCTATGTTGGTTTTCCATAGGATCTTGATCCTAGGGGCTTGGCCACCTTCTTCATTATTGTCATCCTATCTTACTAACATTTGTACATTTGAACCCCTCTTGATTGTGTGGTTGGCTACTTTAGTGTTAGTTTGAAGCAAGTTCCTCCTCTCACTAAAGTGGGGGCTAAATGTAGTGTAGGAAAATGCATACACTTGCATTTTCACACTTCTATGGGACCGCCTTGCTTTATTTATCCCTATTTATGTCTTAATTGGTCCTATTTTGCATCTACAAGCCTAATAAATTACATCCTTTTTTGGCTAATCCCGACATACTTCAAAGCCTAAATGACATTTTAATGATTTTGGTTCTGTCCCTAATTTTTGGGTTGGGGCTAAGATGCCACCTATGGCATCTTTTTCCCTCAAAGGTCTTGGGACCCTGATTTCAAATGTGCCTTAAAATGGTCCATTTTTGGAGTTTTTGCCCCAAGAATTGAGCCTTGGGACTAACATGCCACCTAGGGCATCTTACTCCTCCTAGGCTTATTTTTGGGGTCCAATTTCAAATTGGGTGGGATTTAGCCTCCTTTAATTAATTACTTCACATGCCAGCTTGTTGTGGAGTAATTTCAGGATATTAAGCATGCATAAGTATAAATACAAGGTTCATCCACCCATTTTTCATAAAAATCAATCTAGGTATCCAAGCATTCAAATATTCAGGCATTCAAGAGCTCTCATCAAGCATTTGAAGCCATCATCAAAATTCAAGCATCATGTTAATGGTTTAGTGCATCCATTCATGTTTTTGAGTCAAGATTGTGGATGTAGCATTGAAGATCTATTCAAATCATATCCAAGGATCCAATATCTACATTGTTCATGCCCACTACACGATAGATTGCAAATTTTCTTTACAAGACATCGTACGAGGTGATATCATTTACATATTTCATGTTTTATGTTTCATTTCATTCATTTCATTTCATCATTTGGTTTAATTATCTACAAGGGGTTTGACCAAGGAAAACCCCTATTTACTAACAATCAACAAGTTTTTCCCTCTCTTATGTGTTTGTATTTGTAGATCTAGGTTGAAGACTTGAAGATCCTTTAAAGTGCAAAGTTGTTAAAGTTGTAAAGTTGCATTGCCAAAGTTTTCATCTTCACGAAAACTCACCTACAAGTCAGATCTGGAAGTTTCAGGACCTTAGGTATTAAAAGAAGCAAGTTTAGACATCAACCCTCAGAACCACATTTAAAGACTTTATAAATTCAGAATGGGACTAATACGCCACTTTGGGCATCTTAGTCCTCCACGGGGTATTTTTTTGAGATTTTTTGAGATTTTGTTCCAACATTTGAAGACTTCGTATTTTCCCTGAAAAACAACAATGGGACTAGTATGCCATTCTGGGAGTCTTAGTCCTCCACAACACTTTTCAAACAGCTTCTTTGCATTTCTAGAATCCTTACATCTCCAAAATTCCTAGGTACACATACACTAACTTTAGGTGGAAAAGTGTGATATCTTTAGGTATCTATTTTTCTATTCATCATTATGATAATGAGGGGAGGCTTGAATAAGGTCGCATAATGATATCTTAGCAGTAGTATTCTTTATTTGTTCAATAAGATCATACTCCTTTCTGCTTTATGAAGGAAAATTGGGAGGACCTAGTAAGATAGGTTTAGGAGATTGGAGGGATGTTGAAGGTGTTTATCTTGGTTGCGGATTTTTTCTAGTGTTATATGTATGAGCAATGGTGTTATAATTCGATTGTTGTAACATATTATTCTTAGGTGGGTAAAGGATAAGTTCAAGTTTTTTTTGAGTTTGTGGTCATTGTGAGGGTGGGTAAAGAATTAAAGGATTTTTAGGATGTTCCATAGGGTATGTAGGAGGTCCATTAATCAAGGGGAGTCTAATGGACACTTGTGCATTCATAACTTGAATAGTTTTGGTTTGATTTCTTTCAAATGAAGGGAAGTCTAGTGTAATCTATTCACCACCATCTAAGGGAGCCAAATCACTATTATTAATGTTGTCATTTTCTTGCACGATGATATCGTCCCTAGGAGGAGAGTTTTAAGGAGAACTACTAACTAGATGTTCATGAAATTCAAATGTTCGCTCTTCTGAAATGACTTCATCGCAAGTAAGGGAGTTATCAATTGTTGGATTGGCTTGTTTAATAATGCTTTCATTATGACTTTCATTGTTTAGATTTCTAACATCAAAGTATCTTCTTCACAACTAGGAGAGATGCTAACAGAAGAATAAATGTGATTGCCATGATTATCCATAATTTTATTCCTCTTTTCCATAATGCCTTCTGAAATAGGATAGGTAGGGGAAGAAATATAAAGAGGCTTGTCATAGATCTTAAATATTTGATCATCTAATACCAACATATCTTCATCATTATCACAAGAGGGGAAGATTTTGGGAGATGAATGTAGACTAGTTGAAGTGTTATGTAGGTAGGTTTCAGTGGTCTCTCATTGTGTTATGTGATCATTATGATTACCTATTGTTATATCCTCTTTTTTGTAATGTGTTACCTAATAGGAGAGGTAGGAGGAGAGAAACAATTAGGATTTTCAAAAATATCATCTATTGGTTCTTCTAACATTGAAATATCTTATTCACAAATAGGAGATATATTGGGAGAAGAACAAATATGATAGTTATGATCACCCAAGGTTTTATTCTCTTCCACTAGACTAGTCCCACCCATAGAAGAGATACTAGGAGAGGAATCAACGATGAACAAAAATAGTGGGGAGAGGAATTCATATTCATATTCACATAACAAGAATTTCTTGTAGTACCAAACAAGATCTAAAAATAGAACATGAAGTATAATAACTATTGATAATAAAAATGTGCACCTCTCCAAATAGCCTTATGGGAAATTTAGTGACTGGGTGACCAAATTGTGCCTCGCTAAATGAACTATGAGATATTTAGAGAAAGCTGACTCTTCTTTGTGTTTGGGGGGAAAGTGGGTAGAGAGAAATGAAAATAAAACATAGAGATGGCAATGCACAAAATATTTTACAACATTCTAAACTTTAACTATTTCTTATAATGATGAGATTGACACATAATACCACTGACCCTTGATTTTTGGGAAGAGAATGAGCAAAAAAGGCTAGAGAAAGCACAGTGCAATATTTCAAATCTCCCTATGGGAAGTATCCATTAAGGTCCAATAAAAAATAAGAAACCCTAACAGGAATATTCAGATACTTACAAAATCCTTCCTCCTTTATAGCATAATATGAAAAATGGCATATATTTTATAGAAAATGAAAGAGTACAATAGACATGAATCAATTTATGGAAGATAGCATATAAAATAAAAGCTTAACAACATGTAAACTAATTATTTGGAACATCAACATAAGGCTTTAACACAATTTTCTCAACATAATCGGAATATAAAAAAGAAACTTGACAAAGGCCATGAAATGCACAATCCCAAATATTTCTCCCAAATAGATCAAATTATTAAGATATATCAACTAAAAAAAGAGATCAAATGTCAATCTAATGATAGTCTAAACAAATACAACATGCCAAAGAGAATAACAAATATTTTGTAGAATCTTCCTATTTCTAAAAAAATATATCTCCGTAAGACAACATCTATATTCTTCAAAAGAAATTCCGAAGAAAACTCCAAAAGTTTTTCTTTACTGCTGCCAACCCCTATTTATAGTTAGAAGAAGAGGAAACCACTACAAAAAATCTAGCAGAAGAAGAAACTACTAGGTGCCAAAATTTGATAGCTCACAATCCAATCTTAGATCTTGATTAGATCATAACAATCTTCACTCATAAAGTTTCAACTGCTTCATTAATGGTTTTAGATATTTTGTGAAGATATACTCTTTGAAGACAATCAAATTTTGGGACAACGAGGAAAAATTTGATCGATCAGCTATGAAGATTGATGATGCTGACTCAAAGGTTCCACCCCAAAAGTAATATCTCTACCACGCTCCTTAATGAAATCTTCCCAAAAAGATCTTTCCATGGAAGATACATACTACCCGATGAAAATAGATGACATGTCAAGTGAGTGGGTTATTTCATATTTTGTGAGAACGGTTTTGAAGAAAATCCCCACCAATATAATACGTGTCTTATTTTAATCCCAAAAGGAAAATGATATATAGAAAGTTGCACAGCCACCATGTGGTGCATTGTGCATCTTTATTCTAGAGTAGTCTTTGGCCTTTGGGCATGGATCCATCTTGAAGTAGAAAGGAAGCAAGGGCTAGAAAGAAAAATATTTCAAAGGAAAAAAATGCTTCACAATTTTGGAAACTCACAGGGGGCCTTCACTTGTGGAGGCATGAACCTAGATCTTAGGTAATTCTTGGAGTTTGAGGAAAGCGACATGTTGGGTCTCCCAATCTACATCAATGGGTTGGCTAAGGGTGTGTAAAATGTCATATGCTTGATCCAAATCAAGAAATTCTTTAAATGAAATCCCTCCGCACCTTAATGAAACAACTTCAATGTGGTAGTACAATTAGGAAAAGGGAAGAATTTTCTTCTTGATCTCCTCAAAAGTGTGTGATGGACTTAGAACTTGGAGTGTTGTAGAGGCCTATATTTTGAGCTTGATTTCTCATGTGGTCTTCTCGATTGTTAACACTGCTCCATCCATTTAGAAAAGGGTGGGAAAATCATATTATAGAAGAATTTTGAAATCCTCCATGATCTTTTCGACCTTCTTATTCAACGTTGCTTGGAAAGCTTTACATTTTGACATGATCGGATGGCAAGAAAAGAATTCACATGCTTTCCTCATGGTATCTCTTTGGTTAAGAATTTTGGCATCCCTCAAGGCTTCTTCAATTGCTTTACATAATTTTGAGATCAAGCTCCATGATTCTTCAGCTCGAGGGGAAAATGTGTGGAGAATTTGGTCAACCATTGGGCCAA
This sequence comes from Sequoia sempervirens, assembly GCA_007258455.2. Taxonomy (NCBI): domain Eukaryota; kingdom Viridiplantae; phylum Streptophyta; class Pinopsida; order Cupressales; family Cupressaceae; genus Sequoia; species Sequoia sempervirens. The sequence goes on along the minus strand of VDFB02281492.1, from coordinate 772,500,349 downwards.
CCTTTGTGTTTAATTCTCGAGCATCCCTTAGAAACTATAAGGATTTTTTCAGGGCTACAACTGCAGCTATGATTCTCTCCCAATGAGTAGATATTAGTTTTTTTAGTATCGAGAGAATCTTGGATGCCTATGCCATAGCCAATTCTTGGCAGAATTGGGCCTCTCTTTCTTTCATTCTTTCCTCCAATTGACTCTTCTCTTGGAGATTGTTTGTAAGATTATAGCGTAGCTTCCCAATCTCTTCATCACGAGTTTGCAAAATAGACTCAATACCTTACTTTTCTTGTTTTTCCCTTTCTGACTCCACCTAGGCCTTCTGAAGATTGTCAAAGGCTTGAGATCAAATGCTATCCAATTCATTCAACATAATCTTCTTTTACTCATCCATCTCATGTAGCTCCCATTGTAGCACATCACATATGTTGTTCTTTCTAGCTGCTTCATCTTCCAGCTCATTTTGCTTGTGTCGATGCACTAGAGTGGTTTTACGTTCCATTGTGATCTCATATTTAAACTTCTCTACCTTGACATGAAGTTGATCCTTCTCACTTTGAGCCTCTACAAGAAACTTAGTTGCTTCACCTTGTTGACCCTGTAACTGCCTTAGGTGGGCCATTTCCAAATCTTTGCCTTTGACTTATACCTGTAGCTTATCCATTGTGGCTTTTACATTTGTAAACTTTTCCTCATGCTTCTTCAAATTTAATTCTAGATTTTCATAGTCAGTTTAAACCACTTTCTGAGTTGCTTTGTCCATAACCACTTTGTCACAGGGGAGAGTTTCATTCAAATTGAGGCCTACTATTTTGATGTTGTAATCTTCAAATGAAATTTCTCCCTCTAGCTTGGATATCAATGGTCTCATAGAAGCGATCAACGGAGCATTCCACTCTTCATCAAAATAGGCTTCAATCTTATGAGTTGTTAGTTTTACTGTAGCTTGTACTTGTAGTTTCTACTTTCTTGCTTTTCAAGATTTCTTTGTTTCTTCTGTATGACTCCAAAGACTCTGTGGAGTGTCAATACTTTATGCAACAAGTGAAACACCTAGAGGGAGACTAAAATAGGTGATAGAGGGAGAGGTGAAGGGAAGAATTATCATGGAAAAAGGTGGGATGCCATGTGTGGAATAAGAAGGAGGAATACCCATCAAATTAAAAGGGGAAGTGGGTGGAAAAAGAGGCATTTTCCTAGAGCTAGATGGGGATGGGAAAAATTGCAACATGGATGCATCAGTGTTTTCAATGGGTGCCCTTGATAGGGAAATTAAAGAGTCAATCATGGTGGACGTAGATGATGCTCATTTGGCATGTAGGGTTTCTTCATGGGGTTCATTGTCAAATGTGGTTGAGGGTGTGTTCAGAATGAGGACATTGGAACCTATGGAAGAAGGATTCTTTTTAGTAGATGAGGGGGGAGGAACAACTAAAGATATAGCAGAAGAAAGAAGTGTGGGAATAAGATTTACCTAGGCTATTAGAGATGAATATCCCTGCAGAGTGGACTCCACCTCTTCTTTTCTTCTACTTGATGTGCCTAGTCTACCTAGGCCTTCGAATCGTCTCTTCTTCATAGGGACCAAACTGGTGGATTGAGATTCCTTGGCGGTCGATCTTGCTAAAGCTTGGGATCTTACAGTTGTAGTAGACCTCTTTGGGGACTATCGGTTCCTTTTTTTCCCTTTGGAAGGGTGCTGGTGGAAGATGTGATATGTGAGACCTTTTGCTTTGAACCCTTTCTTTTTCCTTTTCTTGCATTGAACTCCTAAGGCTGAGAGGTGTAGTGTAGCACTTCCACTGGTCTAACCTCTTGATCAAATTTAGGATTACTATATCAATTTCGGCCTCAACATCATACTAGGTTGGCAATTAAGTCTAGCTTGGCATCCCCTTCTAAACTCCCTCCATTCCAACCCTCCTGCCTAATTCCTTCCCTCTCGCCTTCACCTTCGCCTATCTTTCCTTTCCCCCTTGGGACTTTCTCCTTTTCTTTGGTGCAGTCTAACCTTTCTCTCTTCCCCTCCTTTCTTTTTTTCCTTCCCACGTTTCCTTCTTTCCTCCTTTGTCTTCATTTTGTCCCATTTATTCTTACCTTTACCTTTCTTTTTATTTTTGTTTTTCTTCAATTATTTTCTTTATTCAATTACCTATTTAGTGATTCTTGTTCTTATTTTTTCTATTTCTTTAATATTTTTTGCACTTATTTTTCTTTTCATTCATTTTATTTTTCTTTCATTTTTTCACCTTACTTGTTTTATTCATTTAAGTTCATCTCTTCTATTGTCTCCTTTTAATTATTTTCTTCTTTTTTCCTTCTTTTATTGCCTTATGTTTTGATTTTGATTTTATTCTAGTCTTATGTTTTTGTCTTTTATAACTTTTTTCTATCTTGTAATCATTAAACTAATATAGCAATTTTAAATTAATTATTTTTTGGTCTTTTAGTTTTCTTTCTATCTTTTTGACCTTTTATTTTGAATTTGATTTTATACTAGTTCTATCTTTTGTCCTTTTTAACTTATTTAATATTTTGTTTCCCTAGTATTAAATAATTATAGTATATTTATTTTCTTCTTTCATCTTTTTGTCGTCTTGATATTTTTTCATGCTTTTTACTTTCTCTAGCTTTTTATTTTATTTAAATCATTAATTAATTAATTAATTAATTTTGTAATTTCCTCATTTTTATTTTTAAGCTATAGTCACCTTTAAACTTCTTTTATATAATATAAAACACTTTCAAATTCTATTATTGGGTCTGACTTGTTTATTTTTTTCCTTGGTATTATTTTATTATTTTTTAAGTCTTTTCTCTTTCTCCTCCATCTCACCCTTTATTAAGACTTGTTTTGCAATCTCATCTCATTTTTTTCCTCTTCCTGATGATGGATCACTGAGTGTGATCTGAAACGTCAACAAAAAAATTGATACAATTGAATCCAAAAGCTAAATATTATTAACTTCATGGAATATGGAAAACTCATACCAACTAAAGCCATAGCTTTCTGTTCACTGTATCTCTTTTAATTTTCATCCCAAGAACATGTTTAGTTGCACCAAGACCTTTCATTTCAAATTTAGTAGCAAGTTGAGATTTTAGTTTTAAAATCATACCTTTCCCTCTACCAATAAATAACATATCATCAACATATAATGCAATAAATAGGAAATGATCACCATCAATTTTATAATAAATTCAATGATCTAATTTAGAATGCCCAAATCCCAAACTCAACACATATGTATCAAATTTTTGGTACCACATCCTAGGACTTTTTTTTAAGCCATACAAAGATTTCTTCAATTTTCAAACCAACTTACTTTTACCTTTCACCACGTAGTGCTCTGGCCGTGTCATATAAATATCCTCCTCCAAATCACCATGAAGGAAAGCAATTTTCACATCCATTTTCTCAACCTCTAAATCATAAGTAGCAACAATAGAAAGCAAAAATCTAATGGATGTCATTTTTGCAACATGAGAAAATATCTCACCATAATCAACACCCTCAACTTGAGAGTAACCCTTGTCAACCAACCTTGCTTTGTACTTCTGAATACCTCAATTTGAACCAATATTTTTCTTGAACACCCATTTACAACCAACAAGTTTTCATCCTTTAGGAAATGCTACAAGATCCCATGTATCATTCCTTTTCAAAGATTCTATTTTTTCATCATAGCAATCTTCTGGGATTATCTGCATCATTCTTACCTAGTACCTCTTCGTGTTGGGGTTCATCCATGTTGGTATTCAAAGAAATACATCTCAATCTGTTAAGTTGAGATACCTTTTGGGTGGTTTATCATGCAGCGGCGGATTACAGACAGAGTTGAGTTGGGAGGTTCTTCCCTCCCTCTTCTAAAGATCAAAAGCTAGATGATCTCTCCTCAACTTCTTATCTATCCCCTTGGGACTTTCGATTCCCAGCTTTCCTGCAGTGCGGGGAATTAGATATCACATCTTTGTTTTTATTGCGGCTGCTGCGATACGGATAGAGGATGAATTTTTATCTAAAAATAACCATACTTGCCGTTGCAGCCTTCTATACCTTGGGATCCAAAGATTATTATCACTAAATCGCTAACTATATCAATGAAGATACATTTTACTCATGCCGCCACTCAACTTTATTTTCTTCCTCCTTTGGCACATGTGCATATGCCTCACAACCAAAACTCTACAAGATGTCTTAATGAATGCTTGTGACTTCAACCATGCCCTTCTGTAGCGCGGGATAACATCGGCAGGAGTGTGGGTGATTTGTTAATCGGTGGCGAGGGTGGTGGCACTGGCTTCAACCCAAAACCCTTTGTTTCTAGGCTAGCACCACTCAACATGCTCTGGCTGCCATTAAACGCATCACGTTCATTCTTTCTGCAGCTCCATTCTGTTGAGTTTGATATTACGTCTCATGAATACCACAATATTTATAGAATCTATCAAAATCATTGGAGAAAAAATTCACTACCATTATCAGTCCTCAAAATTTAATTTTATTTCTAGTCTACAACTCAACCATTGCTTTAAATTCTTTACATCGAGTGAAAACTTCATATTTACTCTTTACAAAATATACCCATGTCCTACTATAATCAATAATGAATGAAACATAATATGTGGATTGACCAATTGAAGGAACATCTACAAGACCAAATACATTAGAATGAATAAGATCCAATACACCACAAGATTTTTGGGAACTCGAGTAAAATTGAATCTGGTTTTGTTTTCCATAAATGAAATGCTCATAGAAATCAAATTCAAGATTACAATCAGACAAACATTCAACGAGTTTTTTATTTTTAAAGGTCCTTAGACCCTTTTCTCCAATGTGGCCAAGTCTCTGGTGCCATAAATTTTTTCTCTATAGGTAACTTTGTCTCAGAAGAAAGAGAACCCTTGGGTACCCACAAGCCATGACCATCCACTGAAGGTGAAACCCTCACTTCTTCTATAGTCTTTATTTTCACAAAAGTACTATTGCACTTAATAGTGCATGCATCAAGCTTATACAATGTACCATATCTAACACCTCTAGCAATCACCATAGAACCTCTAACCATCTTGCATCTTACATCAAAAAATACTACCTACACACCACATCTATTAGTTTTCTCACAAATAACAAATTTTGTGTTAATCTAGGGATATACAACACACCATTAATCATTTTTATTCTACCATCAGGAAACCTGATTTTAACTTTACCACGACCAACAATGTCTAAGTGAGAATCATCATCCAAGTACACCTTACCTCCATCAAATTATTCATATTCACAAAACAAATCTCTATTAAAGGTCATATTAAAAGATGCACCTGAGTCAATTAACCATGCATCATTACCTGCACGAGTTGCCATAGTTGCAATGAATGCATCACCATATTCCTTCTTAGACTCAGACTCAAAATTAAATTTCTTCTTTTCTTCTTTTTATTCCTTACGAACATGTCCAGGCTTACCGTAGTTACAACAAATAACTTTGGACTTTCCAGGATATTTAGATCTCCCCTTGGACTTGGATTTGTCACGCTTCTCATTCTTCTTTCCTTTTTCCATAGGTCTTCCATGAACATTTAGGGCCTCCTTGGTAGTGATGGATACCTTCCTCCCCATCTCTTTAGAAAGAAAAGAACCCACCACATCTTCAGTCTTCAATATAATATAAGGACTCCCAATAGCCATAACAAGAGTCCCGCAGTGGGAAAAGAACAAAGGCAGATCATGTTTCTCCTCCTGCAGTCCATTTGGCCTGGCGGTTCTGGTTGGGCACTTTAACCCCAAGATTGAGATGTAGGGTGGTCTTTTGATTCGTCCACCTCTTCCATTTCTCAAGTAATACGACTTCTTCCTCCAAAATGCGTTTCACTAAGATTTGGCACGATACATCTCGCAAACTTTTATTTTCCATGGTTTTGTTGAGGATGCTCTTCATGGACATTAGTGGAAATAGATTGGAGGTAAGAAGCGCAATCTGGTTAGACCCTTGACTTTATAGTCCATAACATCATATTGAGCAACTTGAGTAAGATCTACATGCCTTGAAACATTCTCATCAACAACATCCCACATATCTTTATCTATCAACAAATCCTCCATCTTTAGCTTCCACATCTCAAAATTATTTCTAGAAAATTTCTCCACCTCTATTCTCCCTAATGAACTTTCTATCTGTAAATTTTTTCAACAAGATCACAAAGTGTATTCTACATAAGCTCCCACTCAAATCTGGATTAGTTCAAAAAACCCCAACAACCCACAACTAAAACCAAAGGTAATCAAGCTTTGATACCACTTGTAAGGAAGATAAGGTAGCAAAAAAACTTCCTACACTAATCTTGAGAGGAGAAAATGGAAAAATTTTACAGATCTTTAACAGTTACAAAAACGTAAATAAAAATAAACACAAATATCATGCATACCACAACACAATGATTTATTTGGGGAAAACCCTTTCAAGAGAAAAACCCCACACTCCAAAAGTTTCCCAATATATTATCCAGAAATTAAAAGATTACAATATACTTGCAGAGCAAGCTTCTCAGAGGAGTGTCACCACCAGAGATCAAGAGACAACACGACCACTATTAGACTCTCAGAATACACCTTCATCTACATACATCCCAACCGCTTATAACAAGCTTTTTGGAACCTTCTAGAATTAGGGTTTTACAAGGTTGTTTTCCATTTGACGTGTTAACAAAAACCTTGATGTGTGATGAAACCCATATCTTGTTATGAGTGTATAGTATTTGCATGACTAGTCACCACATATCAACATACATCCTATCAACAATAAACTGTATATAATTGCAAGGTTGAGACACATTTTACCAACAATGAAGTGGAAGGGATGCTTTGATATTGATTTAAAGGGGAATTTATTAGAGCATGCTTTGTACTAATAGATTGGAATAGTTGGACGTATTTAGAGGAAATTAGGGAAGATGGAATCTTGGTTCTAAAAATGAATGCATGGATGTATTCTTGGAGTGGTACACATGGATTTGAAAAGGATTTTGGTCATTTTTAGATGGAGGATTTGATGTTTTTGAGGGATTAGAGAATTTTGGTAGATTTAAGAGGTGAGAGGTAAGGGGATGAATGTGGACACATGATATAGTAAGATTGTACAACTTTTATTTTGCATGTGAATTTAGGCTCATTTTTCAATAGTTCTTGGATGAAATCTCTATGGATATGGGATGAAGTGGATTGGTAGGATTGGGATGATGTGGGAGATTAGTAAGTGGAATAAGAAGTGGATGATTCAATGTATTTTTTGATGGAAGATGAAGATAAGGATCTTGAAAAGGAATTGAAGATGGATATTTGGGATGTGGATGGGGTTTGAGTGGAAGTAAGTGGAATAATATGTGAAGGAATCAATGAATTGGTGTGGATTGTAAAGATGTGGGAGATGAGTAAGTGGAGTAAGGAGTGGGGGATTCAATGCTATTTTTGATGGAAGATGAAGATAAGGATCTTGAAAAGGAACTGAAGATGGATATTTTGGGTGTGGATGGGGTTTGAGGGGAAGTTTGGATGGAAGGTTGGATTCTCTTGTCTAAGGAAGGGGAAGGATGAGAAATAGGAGATGAATTGGTATTTTATTGAGATGGGGAGGATGGAGGTGTTGGTTATTTTTAATGAACCAAGATTGTCTCACCAATTATTTATGAATTCTCTAGATTCAATTGTTATAACTATGAGGGATTTTCCAATGAATAGATGAAAGCTTTCTAGGCTTTCCCTCTACACTTTGGGCTCTTCAAAACCAAGGAGGGTGATCCCTACAATGTATTTTTAGATACTCTTGTGCCAATTATCATATTGTTGGGTGAAAATTATGTAATCAGCTTTCGATAGATTACACAACTTGAATTTCAGCCACAGCTATGTGAGATGTGAATCTCTCCTCTCGGAAAGGGGAGGCGCCCTTCTTACTGCTAACAGAAGCGATAGTAAATCAAACAGATAATTACAAAATGTACACGCAATTCACAGAGTGGGGGGGGTGTGTTACATTCATACTTCTCTCTTTTTTAGAGAAGATGTTTACAATGCTTCACTTGCTGGAAGTTCAGAATTCTTGATAACTTGAAACGAACAACTAGCAGTAATACCAATATCTCTATCTCGTCAAAGCGAAGCGTAGAGATACCAGAAGTGATTAATAACAAACAAATAAATTAAAAAGGGAAAGCTCACGAAGGCACAAAATTCGCGTAGCTTATGGGTGTTGGATGCGTGGAAGCCGGACGTTTGCTACGTTAAACACCGAAGATCTTCTTAGGCCTTAACAATTCTTGAACAACATGAGCGTTACAAGCACAAGAATGCTTGTAGATCATCCAACAAAGTGTCAAAAATAGCACGAACGATTACAAGCACAAAGTCTTGTAGATCCTTCGACAAGAGTATCCAAGAGTATGAATAATTACAAGCACAAAGTCTTGTAGATCACTCAACCAGAACATGCAAGAGCATGAATGATTACAAGCACAAAGTCTTGTAGATCATTCAACCAATGATAAACAGAAATAACAATGCAATCTAAATAATAGATGTAACACAAAGTTTACATAAAATACTTAGAGTCTTTCAGATTCTTCGAACTAATCACTACCAAATAAGATTAACTCACAAAAGTATCGAATCCAACGCAAAGTTTTGCTTGCAATCCTTTTCTTTATTAATCAAATCTCATTCACAAAGCATGAACGCAAAGTTTCACAAATTTGCTTACAAAAGGGCAGCACTTCGTTGCAAAAGGCTAAAAGATGATTTACAATGAAAATCCCTCACATTATATAGAAAGAGGGATGAGCAAAATTAGGAAAGAGATTGAGAAAATTAAGGAAAGTTAGGTGAGCGATTTTAGGAAAGTTAGGTGAGTGATTTTAGGAGATCTCACCTAACTTTGACCAAAGTCAAAGTGTAATTTGTTTTGAAAATATTACATCTTTGGACTTGGTGTAATTACAATCTACAAAATGACATTCGAAAATGTTGAGAAATATTTACAAGATGCATAATGGGATGCACCGGAAATGTCTAACACTGGAGAATAGGGTGCTACTTCACGTTTCTTTGCATTGGGCGCGGAAGTCTTCAAATTTCCTCCTAGTCTCCTGCACAAACTTCTCATATGGACCAACGGTGTAATCCACAATGGTGTGAATTCTCGTGATCGATCTCATGGCAGATGAGTGAACCTTCTTGCACCTATCAAGATGCATTTTCAGGTTATCCAATGTGAGCCTTGTATCACAAATGATGTTGTGAAGCTTAAAGGAAGTCACGAGCTGTCGATCAAATTCATGATGGCTTCCTTGAAGATGCGGGATATTTACCTGCGTGGCGTGAGGGAAGATGCGATTGTCCTCAAGAAGTTGACCAGGTAACTCTCTGATACTTTTGTCAAGAATAGTGCGATGCCCATCGACATCTTCCTGTACTTGGTGAAGATCTTCTATGAGAGATTGAACCACTTGAATCCTGTGTTTTAGTGATTCTTTTACCTCTACAAACTTTTCTTTGTCGGGAATTACCCTAACCTCCACCAATTTGCTGAGCTTTACCTATTTCATTTCCGACCATGACAACAGGCATTTTTCCATGTCTCTGCGCTCCTAGGAAAGTACGCTCTTTTCTTTATCAAGCTCTGTGGTGAGCTTGGCCAACATGGTAGTTTTCTCGTCCGCAGCCAAAATTATCTGAGATCCGTGCTCAATGATCTTTTCAATAAAATCATATAACACCCTGCCTTTGGAGGCGAATTTCTCAGCTTTCTTGACAGCTGGGTCTTCAATATTTACCACTGTCAGCGATTGTGCATTACTTGGAGAACCGGCAAGTCTCTTTACAACAGTGGCATAATGCTCTGCCCTCTGTTTGTACATGTTATGAGCTTGCTCAACTTTATCCAGCCTTTCTGCCAAGATATCCAAAGTGACTTGCGCATCAGCTTTTGCACTTTCGTTGGTAACCTTGCCAAGCTGGACCTTTGTTACTGTGTAGTCCTCCATATTGACATCACCTTCTTGATTCGGTGGTATGCCAATTTCAGCATACTTGTGGCCAGATTTATCAACGTTCAGCCTCGAGTATACCTTTGCATTTTTCTTCCCTTTGGCTTTTGGAAGAACTATCTCTTCAAGGTCGAGCTCCTCTGGAGAAAATCATTTGCTTTTTACGCTTCGACACTTGAGATATTAGCCAAGGAGGAAGAAAAGAAGTGTGAACTTCTGGATTTACTGTCAATTCAGTCGCCATTGCCACTTCTGAAGTTATTGTCACATCTGAACTCACCATTGGTATCGTGACAATTGGAGAAGTATTTGTCATCGTAGCTCCTGTAGTTGACACATTGAGCTGATCACGCATCGAATCATTCATGAAACAATTGAATTCATTTTCAGAAGTGATATCATACGTTGGTGAAGACAAGCTAGGAATGGATGATGGAGGGCTTGACAGTATATCAACCGTATGGATGCTTGTCACTAATGGAGTATCAAGCTGGGTTGATGCTGCAGGGATAGGAGATATCTCAGCTGTAGGAATGCATGTGGTAGGGATAGGTGACGAGGGAATAGGAGGTGGAGGAGTTCTTGAATCTGGAGGGGTATGAGGAGCGTTTGAAGTCACGGGCGATGATGTTCTAGGAATTTCCTCAACTACATTCTCAGGAGGAGAAGTAGTTATTTCTTGATCATGCCCGGGTTCCTGTTGATCACCCTCTTGTCTCTCTGAATCTGGTTCGCCTTCATAGTCACCTTCAGATCCTTCTTCAGAATCTTCATCAGACTCTTGCCCGCTTTTAGAAACCTCTTCGGCATCGGAGTCTGCTTCTGCCGAATCTTCATCTTCAGCGGATTGGTCGCTTGAAGTTCCTTCTTCATCGGAATCTATCTCCTCCTGAATAGGATTTTTACCCTTAGAGCGAGATGGATGAGATTCTGTGATTTCTATCTCTTAGATAGCCTGGGTATCTTTCTTACCAACAGTGAACTTGATCCTTGGACCCCTTCGTGAAGAAGTGGGAACGGCCGCTGATTTGTTTTTGTCGCGGAGTTCTTGCTGTTGGCGTGCTTTTGCTTCAGATTCTTCTCCTTTTGAGTCTGTTCTGAAACTTTTCATTGCATGACCATGTTTATGTAACCATTCTTCTGTGTTGGCTAGGATTGATCTCAGCCTTTCTCTCATGCTGGTAACCTCTTTCCTAGACCATTGTATTGCAGGCAACGGCCTTTTAGCAATGCCTTGCTCATCATAGACATCGTTCATGATATCACCTGGATCCTCAAAATCCTCTGGTAGGTCAGCGATACCAAGATCTCTGATTTGTTGAACTGTCAATCTGCAATAGTCCATTTTGTGAATGGCTTCTTCATCTCTGCAATCTGCCCAGATGTCTTCAAAATGGTACCTGTGTTGGTGACCTTTTGCAACTTTTCGACATCTCGGTAGTGAAATCAAACCTATACCTATAGGTTTTGATGGTCATGATCTGCATCTCGCATAGACAAACTTAGCTTTTTGTGCAGTTTGGATAGTATATCGGCCGATGGTCAGTGGGAACTTGAACCCATGCTTGTGGTTGCTTCTTCGTTCTTTCTGCACTGACATCAACTGTCTGCATGTTTCCATGAGAATCCACTTATCCGAAGGATAACGTGGTAGCATGTAGGGACAACCAGTGTAACAACCTACTCTCAAGTAAGTAAACGTTGGGAATTGGAGAAAAATACATCCAACTTTACTTACCACCTTATAAGCCTCATCAGATACTCTTCTTCTCTCCAATGCTGGATCAAAGTTGAAGAGTAAAGGCGCAAAGAAAGCGTCAGTGACCGGCCTGTTCTCAGCCCCAACATGAACATCTCCACCACCATCCGATTTCCTTGTAGATAGACCTGGGAATTGTCTCATCACAGCCGCTGCGTACACCAGGTAAGAAGTCATGAACTTCAATGTAGAAGGAGCATTGATCAACTGCTCGTGTATCTCATCACTGATTTGTTTGCCCCAGTCAATATGCACCTTCTGCCTTCTTATGATCCTGATGTATTCATACATCCAGTCGTGAAAGGTGGATGATTCTGGCAAGCCTTTCACTCTTCTTAGAAACGTGATCATATCCTTGACGTCATCTTTGAAGTCACTTCTCAGGAGTCCTTTCGGCCATCTAGAAACATATGATCTAGGATTTTTGAGCCATTGAGTTTTTATCAACTATTTAGCTTTATTAGGATCAGTATCGAAGATCTCCTATGCTTTCGACATAGAGATGTCGATATATTTCTCCATATGAGGGACCTTGAAGACAATGTCAAAGAAATCGGGGTCGAGTCTCAGAATCTCGTGCCTGGAAGAGTCGATCACACTTCTGATTTCTCTGATGTAATGAGATGCAACTTGAAGAACAAACTCGGTATTGTGCGCAGCTATAGGGAACATCACCACCAAGTGGAGGTTGCTGTGTACGATTGCTCTCATTGAATCGGGAAGAGGCTTTGTCTTTGTTAGCTTTGCGAAGTCAACCAAGTCTTGATGACCAACTTCTGTATCCTTTATCTCTTCGACTTTGGAAAGCACCATAGTTGGCGGATAGACGCCTTGATATTTGTATTTCATCTTGCTTTTTGCTTTTGAAGAAGAAGGAGGCTTCGTAGCAGTCATCAAAAAGGACTGGTACTCTGATCACTCTTGACTTGACGATCTTTGAAAGTAGATTGCAATCCGTTTAGCCAGAACAAACATCAATTGTTAGGAAACATGGGAAAGCGTGAAATGAGCACGAAGATGGAAAAGCATGGAGCGGATGACGAGGCACGCAAAACGATGCACAAATGCAGAAAAATGAGGCTCAGGAGTGCACTGGTCGAAAATGAAGCTTTTTTGGGAAAGTCTGGGAAAGGCCTGAAAAAAGTGTAAGGGCGCTAAAATTCAGCGCCCTTACATTTTTGAAAAATTGCCTTTGGTGCAAGGGCGCTAAATTTTAGCGCCCTTACATCTTACAGTGTTAGGAAAAATCTCATCTCCTGAAAATGTCCTAGCGCCAAAATTCAGCGCTCTTGCTTTGTTTTGGACAATTTCGAAATGCAGATGTAAGAGGGAAAGGCGAAAGCGCTTGTGCTTGACAAATGAAATGAAAGCTTTGGGATTTTTGGTTTGTCTTTGCATTTCGCACCATTGTCATTTTTACATTCAAAAGCTAAAAACTTCTTTCTTTCCAAGTGATAGATCTCTTCAAGGTTCGTAACAAAGCCAATGGAGAAGGCGATCAAAAACGTTAGAAAGAAAAGCACGGCGGAACATGGAGTTACAAAACTTTGCGTTGAGTTAGAATAGGAATGAAATGTGTAGGTTTAGAAAACGGAAATGGAAAGAAGGAATGTGCGTTGAAATGAACAACGCAAATGGAGGTAAGAAAAACACATTCAAAATAATGAGTGAGGGTTCCATTGCGTGAGGAGAAGAAAAACGCAAATGGAGAAGAGAAGATGCGAAGGGAAACAGAAAAAATAAAAACAAAAACGCGAAGGGTTAGGATGTGAATGAAGAAAAACGCGAATGGAATGAACAAAATGCGAATGGAAAGATTAGATCATATACAAAAAAAGAGGAGAAGATAGTAAAAAAGACTTACTCGAACCAAAGCGCGAAGAATGCTGAAGGAAAATGCCAAAAACTTCAAAAATGCGATTTACAGTTGAGAAGGAAACTCGCCCAGCAAGACAGAAAAGAAGATAAAATACAGACAACTGAAATGGCGAATTCACTCACTTAAGTGAAAATGAAAATTAAAAACCTAACTCAAGTCGAGCAATAAATTTAGGCACGAAAAGTGGCACGATTGACGAAAAACGCGAAAACAGGAAGAAACGTGCCAGAGTCATGAAAAAAGTTTAAGTGTTGAAGAAAAATGTAATGGCGCTAAAATTTAGCGCTATTACATTTTTTGGAATTTTCACTGCATGCAGGGGCGCTGAATTTTAGCGCCCTTGCATTTTCTGACTTAGCCAATTTTTGGCTTTAGGGCAGGAGCGCACTTTTTCAGTGCCACTGCATTTTTCGCAATTTGCTAAGTACAAACAGTGAAACTTCGCGAAAGATATCGTTTCGAAGGTCTTTGCGAGGCGAACATGGGGGAATGCTCGAATTGACTATTCGAGGCTTGGGAACGCATTTTGAGGTGGCTTGAAAATCACTTCGTTATGCGTGCTTGAACTTCACGAATCCTAGGAAACAGACAAGTTTCGTAGGGGGGTTATCCGTGGAACGAGCGCTGCTAGATTCCGTGATAACACATATACATTGTAATTTTGAAAGATAATTCTCCTTTAATTGCTTAATAGATGAAAAACCTTAAAGATCTGGCTAATCCTTATGGAAACATCTTAGAAAATGTTGTAAATTCAACTCGACATACATTCACATAGAAAATAGATATTGAAATTGATTTTGACTTTAGTTGCTATGAAATATCTAGGAAACTATAACATAACATGACCAGTGCCTTATCCTAGGGTGGAGAATTCTAAAACACATAATTGATAACATGAAACAACATTATTCCTATTATAACAAAGCCTATAATTAATGATGCCTTACACCATTGATACCATAAACTTAACCAGTAATACTTAATTATCCATGCATACATTCACATAAACCTTTATTCATGTTAATACAAATTTAATTCACTCTTTGAACAAGCATAATAACCATGAATAAAAATTCAAGGAAAGACAAGAAGATGAATAGACGTAATCTTTGATTGCTTTGTATTCATAATCTATGCAAAGTATACAATGGAGAACACTGGCCTTGAATATAGAACCATTTATATTTCAAAATACGATAGTACTGTTCTTATATTCACCTTTACAAGATCTAAAAGACTCTTAGAACCTATAACAAACTCATATTCTATTATCTAGACCTGGTTACAAAACTTCTTTGAGATCAATTCACTAAAAACCCTATACAATTGGCCTTGAATTCCCTTTTATAAGAACAAGGGAGCAAAAGAAGCTCCGATCCAAATTGTACACATGTCATGTTTTCATTTGACATTCACATTTACATTCAAAGGCAGTTATATTTTCCAAAATTCAAGGAAGATGTTCATATAAGACAAAAATCATTTCTCATTTGTTGATGAAGATTCTCCCACCTTCCAAAAGGAATTTTAGTTGGTGTAGATTATTCCTTCCATGAGCTACACACCCTTTTCCATGTGCTCCAAAACTTGAAGATGAAAAACATAAAATAGAAAAGGAAGAAATACACCAAATCACTTCCACGTCTACATTCCATGTCATCTATTTTGAATTAGAGAAGATACAATCACTAGTAGAATTTGGCAAATAAATGACTAGGTGACTAAACCTTAGTCACAACAACTAAAAATGACAACATTCTACTCATTTTTTGCAACTTAGCTATAAATGAGTAAATAAATGACTAATTTGGTCATTGACTAAAAAATTATTTAGTCACAAAAATAAAAATGACTAAATAGTTAGTCATCAAATCCAAATTAGAGAAATTTTTTGAAAAAAAATTCGGCCAATTATTGGAACGATGTATTCATGTGCATGATGTATTGGTGTGATTATTCACTTTCATTGCAGATTCATTTGTCTCGTTCATTGCAGATTCATTCATCTTGCTTGACCTTGCTTCATTTGTTAGCCTGACATGAGTCATTTTAATCAGTTATAGTAGCCACTTGCATGGGTGATAAGGATTTAGAGAGGACTTGGAGACTCCTGAAAAGACAAGCAAGGGCAAGGAATTCAGAGTTTGCTGCAAAAAAATTGAATTCGCCAAGGCCCTTTGTAGTGAAATCAGATTTGGGGAAGCCCTCTGTAGCAAATTCAAAGGTAATTCGAAACCCTTGTTACATTAAACACAAATTCGAAACACTCATTACAATCTACTACTCTTAATAATGTTCTTTTACAATCTTGCCACTATTCTGCTTCATAATGTGTTCGAGCTAAATATAATAAAATTTGGGTGTTAGTGCCAATATAGAATTCCCTCAAACAATTTTGATACATTTTCATTGCAAGCACAAACTATCCTTGTGCAAAGTAAACATGTGCTAGATTTACCCACACATCAGGCATCTAAACAAAGATGTTTCCTACAATAGCTTCTTGTACCTGTGTAAATATCTCCTTTGCAATATCAAATTGACCCCTTTCAGCTAGCACAATGGTTGCCCCATTTGCAACATAAACATTTCCTAGTTTTTGTGCCAACACTTTACAATGATTGCCCCATTTGCAACATAAACATTTTCATTGCAAGCAAAAACTATCCTTGTGCAAAGTAAACATGTGCTAGATTTATCCACACATTAGGCATTTGAACAAAGATGTTTCTTGCAACAACTTCTTGTACCTATGTAAAAATTTCCTTTGCAATATCAAATTGACTCCTTTTAGCTAACACAATGGCTACCCCATTTGTAGCATAAAAATTTCTTGGTCTCTATGCCAACACTTAAGTGGCCCTTTTTATGACATTAAGATCCTCTTGAGTTATTATTATACTCCAATTTTCCAAGAGAAAAATCCCCAAGGCCCATGGGAAATAAACAATGAGCATTTGAGTTTCAACTTGGTTTTATTTTGAAAAGGGGACATTACATTGTACAAGATTTGTTTAACATAATAATTTAATCCACCTATTTGGGACTGTAAAATAAAAATAGATGAATTAATCCATTTTCAATTATAGGCTCTTTTAATTTAGAATCTAATAGAAAGATAAAGCATAATACATTGAAGGACACAAAAAAGTTCTAAAATAAAGACTAAAATAGGTTGCCCATGAAAAAAAAAAAAGAGGAAAAATGAAAAGATAACATATAGATGATTCATTTGAGGTTTTTGATAAGATCTCATTTAACTATTTCAAATGGATTTGGAAGGGAAAAATCATATTTGATTGACTAAAATTTTGAGGTAGCTTATCCATCGTCATTGTATGCATTATCTTCTCTTGGAATCTGTTTCTACAATGCACCAAGCCTAGTATTTATTGGGGATGCACTTAAGGTGGATAAAAACTCATCAAATGCTTTATGTATGCTTGGCAACATGGAATAGAAAATAGATGAATGGCTTAAAGAAAAAGAAACAATTAAAGTAGCACTCCAACTTGTCTTGGTTGATGAAGCAAAACGAAAAGTTGATGAAGAATGAAGGATTCAGATGGAAAGGAGAAAGCAAGAGGAAGAAATTTAGTGAGTGATGTAACAAGAGGAGAAATTTGAACATGTGAAGGAATTATAGAAGAGTAAGTGTAAGGATAGGGATGATGATGATGATGAGGTTGTTCGGTCTGAGAAGAAACAAAAGAAGAAAAAGATGAAAAAGAAGAAGGATAAGGACCACAGGCTTATGATTCTTCTATGGAGGAACCTGATGTTTCCATGGAAGATGAGGAAAAATATATGAGTGATAAGGCACAAGATGATGCAAAAAATACCCAAGATCTTCTTGTAGCTGCAGGTCTAGAAGACTCCGATGATGGCAAGACAAATTCTCTAGTTTCAACAAAATCACGAAGGAGACATGCATACTCTGATTCTGAAGATCATGAACCATTGTAGAAATAGAGTCCAAGAGAAGATGATCCATATGATGATGATGTCTAGGCTTCCTGAGCTTTAACCAAACCTAGCTCCTATTTTCCAAGAGAAAAATTCCCAATGCCCATGGGAAATGAATGATGAGCATTTGAGTTTCAACATATTCCAAGAGAAGATGATGCATACAATGATGATGGGTAGGATACCTCAAAATTTTGGTCAATCAAATATGCTTTGTCCCTTAAAAATAAATTTGACATAATTAAATGAGATCTTATCAAAAACCTCAAATGAATCATCTGCATGTTATCTTTTCATTTTTCCTCTTTCTTGTTTTTTATGGGCAACCTATTTTAGTTTGTTGAAACTCAAATGCTCATCATTCATTTACCATGGGACTTAGGGATTTTTGTTTTGGAAAATAAGAGCTAGGTTTGGTTAAAGCTCAAGAATCCTAGACATCATCATCATATGTATCATCTTCTCTTAGACTCTATTTCTGCAATGGTTCATCATCTTCAGAATTAGAGTAAGCATTTCTCCTTTGTGATTTTGTTGAAACTGGAGAATTTTTCTCACCATCATTAGAGTCTTCTAGATCTGCAGCTACAAGAAGATCTTGGGAATTTTCTGCATCATCTTATGCCTTATCACTCATATAATTTTCCTCATCTTCCATGGCAACATCAGGTTCCTCCATACAAGAATCATAAGCCTTGTGGTCCTTATCCTTCTTCTTTTTCTTCTTTTCCTTCTTCTTAGATTGGCCAACCTCATCATCATCATCATCCCTATCCTTACGCTTACTCTTCCATAATTCCTTCACACATTCAAATTGCTCCTCTTGTTGCATCACCCACTGAAGTTCTTCCTCTTCCTTTCTCCTTTCCAGTTGAATCCTTCGTTCTTTATCTTTTCATTTTTCTTCATCAACCAAGACAAGTTGGCGTACTACTTTAATTGTTTCTTTTGCTTTAAGCTAGTCATCTATTTTCAATTCCATGTTGCCAAGCATACATAAAGCATTTGATGAGTTTTTATCCACCTTAAGTGCATCCCCAATCAATTCTAGGCTTGGTGTATTGTAGAAAAAGATTCCAAGAGAAAATGATACATACAATGACGATGGATAAGCTACCTCAAAATTTTAGTCAAACAAATATGCTTTGTCCCTTCCAAATCCATTTGACATAGTTAAATGAGATCTTATCAAAAACCTCAAATGAATCATCTGCATGTTATCTTTTCATTTTTTCTCTTTCTTGTTTTTTATGGGCAACCTATTTTAGTCTTTATTTTAGATAATTTTCTATGTCCTTCAATGTATTATGCTTTATCTTTCTATCAAATTCTAGATTAAAAGAACCTATAATTGAAAATAGATTAATTCATCCTTTTTTATTTTATAGACCCAAATAGGTGGATTAAATTATTTTGCTATTAAAAAAATCTTGCACAATGTAATGTCCCCTTTTCGAAATGAAACCAAGTTGAAACTCAAATACTCATCATTCATTTCGCATGGGCCTTGGGGATTTTTATTTTGGAAAATAGGAGCTAGGTTTGGTTAAAGCTCAAGAAGCCTAGAAATCATCATCATATGGATCATCTTCTGTCGAACTTTGATTTTGCAATGGTTCTGTTAGCTCTAATGATTTGCACCCATGTTGAGATTAAATACATCCAATCATGAGTAACATGGGAATTTTTCTAGGGTTGTGGGTGACCCTGTAACAGAAAAATATCTCCAGAAAAGATGGCTCTTATTGATTTCACCTGAAACTACTTTTCTTTTGAGGGGAAAAGGGTAAGAAACATGTAATACTGAAAATGAAACTGAAACTTTGATATTATGGTGAATTACTGAAATTAACTAATGGCATGCAAACTTGATTCTGTTTCCCTTTGAGTCAATAGATTAACATGAAATCTACACAACTCATCTTTATATATCATTCACAATAGTGATTTATGAGAAGGTACTAATACAAGACTCTTAGAAAGAAAGGAATGAATTTCATAACTTAAACCCTTGTATTGCTCACACAACTCATAACCTGTAAAATAGATATTCTCTTGCAAAGAAAGGTACTTTTTTGAAGATACAAAAATACAAGGAAAAGCCCAAATTTCACAAGTATATTGATCAATTTCAAAGGACATGTACACTAATAAGCAAGTGATGAGAAAGTAGACTAAACCAATTATAAATTTATCATGGCACTTACAGTTTGCATGACTGCATGAGTTACAAAATTACATTGAAAACTGAGGATGAACAATCTCCAGAACACTGCAAATTTAGAACTGAGCTAAAAAATGAGTTACAAAATGAATATATCCAAAACACCAAGTGGTTGCACCAAAATAGGAGCCATAACCACCTTGGGTCGGATGCCTAAGAAAAGCCTAGAAAAAAGGCTCTAGATTCCTCCAATACCACCTCCAACATGTGAGGAAGAAGGTTTTGACCATAAAAAACATTTAAAACTACCAACAAGATGCAATAATGCCCCTAGAAACGTGGGAACATGTCTCCAAACTGAATTTTTTTTTCCAATATTCTCTCCATTTGTTTTCTCCCTCAACCAAAAATTGAAGGTCATACATATTTTGCATTTAAGGAATAACAAAACAATTTTAAGGTTTATAATACACCTTAAAACAATTTTTGTTTTACAATAAATATATGCAAAATGAAAATACATTATCAAACCCCACGAATAAGTTGAGGTGGCAATTTCAAAATAAGGTGGACTCCATGTATTGAGATGGCATACATGTGTTACAAAAGTTTCACAAGGGTATGATGTGGCATCACATTATGAAGTTTCCAAAAAAAAAATGCCTAAGGCACAAACACCAAGAACAGGGTCGTGGGTTCACATTAGTTGATGTTTCATTTAAATAAAACAATGGAAAAAAATACCATCAGCCACTGAGCTTAGGGTTTCAACCCTAAAGAAAAACAAAAGGAGAAAAGTTTATTCACACTATTCTACATAGAAACTTCTAGGAGAAGCTGAGATCGCAACATCTCCATGTTAAGTTTTCCTGAGAGATTCTGGAGCTTCAATGGGTGAATTGTTTGGAACTTTAGAGGGGCTTCAACAGAATTTTGATGAAGGTAAATTTCTAAGAATCATTTTATTTCATTTATGAAGAAGATGAATGGTCGAAATCAAGCCTTATTCTTGCAGAAACAAGAGTTTGTTTCACAAAAAAAAAGAAAAAGAATGTCTAACAGTGATATGATACCCTTATTTTCTTTCGTTTCTCATGGAAATTTATTTTAGAAGAAAACCCTTTTTTTTTTTTTTTAAAATCCCGCAGGTTTCCCTTACTCAAAAATGCTTATGTACTACGTTTTCCAGGTAGAAATAGGAGACAATATACGAGCTTTCTTTCATCCAGTAGCTGAGTGTTTGTTGGCTGTCGCTTTGTATAGCTTGGAACAATTTTACTCTTACCCCTTTGTTTATAACATGGAAGGGATATGAATGATTGTGCCTTCTTTTTTGATAATATCATGAGACCATTCCATTAATCTACAGATTCTACCACTATTACTTTACCATCATAACATACCTTGTTCATATTTTGCATGTCTAGATTGAGTAAGGCTTATGACATTTTTCCCCATAAAGTCATTATGAATCTTTGCTTTCTGATGCTTATACATAACCCTCCTGTGACTACATCTTATGCTTTGATGACAGTCATATTCATTGCTTATTTCCATTTCTAGTCTCTGGAAAGTAACTATACATATTTGTTGTGATTCTTATGTATACTTGCGCGTATTTGCACTAGGATTTATATAACTTATGCATCTTCATTATGATCCTATTCAAGGCTGATCTTTCATGCATTCACATCTGTCAATTGCCATGCTATCTTCAACATTCATTACCATCACTCTACTCCATATGTGATCTCAAACTGATGATGAAGTTATACCTTTACTTTGTTGTCCTTCTTGAAGTAGTGACTAAAACTTTCTTCTTATGAACAGAGTAGAATTGCATGAGTCGAAGTATATAAGATGTAAGATATAGATAACCATGACTTTGATATTTCTTACCTCAGCATTTCAATGTTTACTTCTATTGCAATATGCCTTGTGTAAAAGTTATTGCCTCCTCATTGATGTTAAGTTTGAATTTGCAGACAATAATCACCATATATATATATATATTGTGTTTTTCACTTTAGTTACACAAGCATTGCATCTCACACACTTGGACTACCTTTGGCATAAATGATTGCTCCATTTGAAGTATTCTCGGTATTCAATAAATAATGCATCTTCCATGCCATATGTTATGAAACTCATTCCACTAGTGTTATGTATAGTTTTATGTTGAGATAATGGTCTCTATACTATTCACTTTCCTTGTTCAGTTTAAAAGCTGACTGAGAGAAATTTCCTTGAATAATTTGTTACCCAGAAGTTTTCATTCTATATTAAAACAAAACTGCCCCCTGATTTATTGTTTTACCCCAGTTGTTATACTACAGTGACTTCATACAAATGTACTACTTCAATGTTGAATAGTCATTTAATAATTTTCAACTGACTTAGATCCTGTAGCAGGATTACATATGAAAACTCTCCATTCAATACAAACTGATGCATTCTCCTAAGAGCACTTCCTTGATTCAAATCTTGAGCACAAGGATTGACTGCACATTGGATGCAGGACATTAACTGACTATCATGTAAAAACAATATTTTTACTGAGATATCAGTTGACTTTATAATTTCCATTCTCTTGCATCAAATTACAACATCTCTCAATACATTCCTTTAACACTGGCACTAGACATCATACTTTATGATCCTCATGAAAAATTAAATATTACTTATTACAGTGACTATTTGTTTGCTGGCACAAATAATAGTTACTTATTTGTGTGAACCATAGAGGAATGATTCATCTAATGAATGATCTCAGCATACCATTAAAAGAAAATGAATATAGCACGTCGGGCTCAACCCTTGTGGGAGCCACGTTTCATTCCACGTGCTGAAACAAGAACATTGATTTCCTTGTATCTAACATGAAACAAACAGTTATAAAAACATATGCATATGCCAGGAGGCTTGATGATTTCTTTTCTCTCTTTTCTTTCTTTGAACATGAGCAGTTTATAGCTTGTTTAATGCATATAAAGAGAAGTATATACACTGGTGGATGAATGTGTATGTAGTGTTAGAGACTGTCATTGTTTAGAGCTTTGCTCTAACCCATTGCAATTCTTTCAGATGTAGGATATGGAGACTGGGAGTTGCAGAGGACACAAAAAAAGCAATTGCAAGTTGAAGTTGAGGATCATGCAAGACGATGAACTTAGACCAGTCATCAGGCAATGACTGGCCTCTTCCCCTATATATGCATCTTTTATTTTTCAATCCATTCTTGTATATATTGCATTTTATGTACATTGGACAAGCTATTTCTCATGACTTGTGTGAGATAGATTTGAACTATTGAATCAATAAAGACTTTCTTTCAACAATATCTATGTAAATCTTTCAGTATTGTATACATCTGTATAAATGCAACAATATATTACTACAA
The DNA here is from genome assembly GCA_007258455.2 of Sequoia sempervirens. NCBI lineage: Eukaryota > Viridiplantae > Streptophyta > Pinopsida > Cupressales > Cupressaceae > Sequoia > Sequoia sempervirens. The sequence goes on along the minus strand of VDFB02281492.1, from coordinate 772,477,140 downwards.
ATGAAAGCTTTTTTGATTCTTATGTTTATACACCTGGATGCAATATAGGGAAGACTAATATGAAATACACCTCATTTTCAGTTTGCAAACACTTAAACTCACTCATTTTAACCAGAAATAAAAATGAGTAACATTTCTAGCGACATCTGCTGCATGTTTGCCTACTAAATACTAGGACTAGTTGCCTAAACTGTCCATTGGGCATTGGGTCACTAAGAAACTCATACTAGGTCTGAAAAAAATTGCTTGAATGCTGTAACTCAATCATGAAAACTTAGAACTCCTGGGAGTTTATTGAAAACTAAAACAACAACAAAAAACTAATTATCTGTGTTGAAAAGCACTTAAGGAAAACTGGAAACAACAACTAATCTAAGGTTTAGCAACACTTATTGAAAACATGAAATGCTAAATTAACTAATATGTTATAGATCAAACCTCAATGTAGCTCTTGAGGTGTATCCCATTGACTGGGATAGGAAGAATTTCAACATCCATATTGGATAATTGGAATGCATATGCTCCTTGCATTCTGTGATGATAAATGGGCCACTCCAGAAGCTGTCAAAATTTGTATGCTTCCCTGGTCTACTTTTCAGTTCATCCCATTTAAGTATAATGTCACCTTCTCTGAAAACTCTAGCAATTTCCCTTTTGTCAAAGACTCTTTTGGTTTGCAGTTGATGGTACTCCAAAGACTTCATGGCTTTGTCTCTAGTATCTTCCAGTTCCATGAGCGAAGAAAACCTAACTGCTAAGGGATCCTACTCTTCAAAAGTTTCCAACTGATGCATTAAATCAAGAGTTGGCAGCTCTATATATATAGGAAGTCTAGCTTCCCTACCAAAAACCAACATATATGGAGAATTTCCAACAGAATTCTTAGGAGTTATCCTATCTGCCCATAAGGAAGATTTTAACTTGGTGTGCCAAGCTCTTTGATTGTTTTCCATTATTCATTTTATAATTCTAATCAAGTTCTTATTAGTGCTTTCAGCCAAACCATTACCCTGGGGGTAATAATTTGAGGAAGTGTTCAAATAGATATCCATTTTTACTACCCAATCAGCCACTCTAATTCCCACAAATGCCAAGGCATTATCTGAAATGATGGAATTTAGAACTCCAAACCTGGTTATTATCTCATTAGAGAAATTTAATACAGAGGTTTCATTGGCTTCTTTCAGGGCTACTGCTTCTGTTCATCTTGTAAAATAGTTTGTAGCAGTAAGTACCCACTTGTGCCCAACACTGGAAGGTGGGTTTATGGGTCCAATGAAGTCAATGCCCCATTTCATGAAGGGTTTCTCCACTTGAATTGGCTGCAAAGGTAATGCTGATAGCTTTTCCTTTCCAATGAAAATTGCACATTTCACACATTTTCTGGCCCATGCATGGGCATCTTTGAACATGGTTGGCCAGTAATAACCGGCCCTCATAATCTTCCATGCTATTGTTTTTGGGGAAAAATGACCCCTTGCAGTCCCATCATGGAACTCATGAAGTACTTGGTCAATCTGATTATGATCAATACACCTTAGAAAAGCACCATTAAGATCTTTTCTGAATAAAATATTGTCAATTAGAACATATGGAATGGATTGCAATTTTAAATATCTCCTCTTGGCTCTATCTAAGTGTGGTGGACATTAACCATTCTGCAAAAAATAAGTCATATCTTGAACCCAGCTTGGTAACATTGTGATCTTGATTATCAATGACTAAAATAACTTTTGTCTTTGTTTTCTATTTGCTTTCTGATGTCGAAACTAACTATTCACAAAGACCCTTACCTCTTACCAACTTTGTGATCTTGATCTCTACATCAAACTCCATAACTTTAGTAATCCATCCAACCCTTTTTTCGCTAAGATCCTTATTAATCAAGAATTCTTTCACGATTGGATGTGCTACCATTAAGTGAATCTTATTGTTAAAAACCAATGGTTTGAATTTCTTGAGGCTTCTAATGACAGCTAGAACATGTTTTTCTACGAACGAGTATTTCTGCTCATAATCAGCCAGGATTTGGCTAAAAAATGCAATGGGTTGTTCTAATCCTTCACTATTCTGCTTAACCAACATTGCTGATACAGAGTCAATGCTGCCAAATGCATACAAGATAAAATATTTTGTAAAATCTGGATTCACCAGTGTAGGGGCTGATGCTAAAGCCTCTTTTATAGCTTCAAAACTGCATTTTGCCTCTCTAGTCTAGCTAAAAACTGCATTTTTTCTCAACATAGTAGTTGAGGGCTATAAAAGGTTTGCTACATCAAGAATACATCTCCTCAAAAAATTAATTCTGCCTAAGAAAATCTTTAGCCCTTTCTTGTGATTGGGAAAAGGCAGCTCCATAATAGCTTTGACTCTCTCAGGGTCAATAGTGATTCCTTGCTCTGACACTATGTGTCCTAACAGCTTACCTTCATGAACAACAAATTTTTTTTTCTTGGGATTAAGGGAGATTCCATATTCCCTGCATCTTTCAAACACTTGTTTTAAATGCTGTAGATGTTCATCAACATTCTTTGAGAATATGGTGATATCATCCAGATATATCATCACTATTTTATTGATTAAGCCTTAGAAAGCCATGTCCATAGCCCTTTGAAAAGTGGCTCCAGCATTGGATAGACTGAAAGGAATTCTCTTGTAGGCCATAGTGCCCCATTTTGTTGTAAAGGAAGTATTGTATTGGTCCTCCTCTTTGACCAATACCTAGTTGTAACCAGAGTATCCATCAAGCAAAGAGAATCTCTCTGAACCAACAACCACTTGGAGGATCTGCTCCATGGAAGGTAAAGGAGAATTGTCTTTAAGAGAAGCTTTGTTAAGATCTCTAAAATCTACACATAACCTAATTTCACCGTTTTTCTTTCTAACTAGTACCAGATTAGAGACCCAGGAAGTGTGCTTAATCGAAAAAATAATCCCTGTAGCGCTCAGAAGATTATAAGCAAAAAGCATCTTAAATTGTTTAATCCGTTTCAAAAAGGTTTTCAAGAAAATAATATCATTCATAAAAACTTTCCAAAATGAGCTCAATAAAAGAGAATTAAATTGCATTTTATGTATATAAATAATAACATTGTAATTTATCAAGATTATGCACATGGTAAAAGTACATCAACGAATTTTCATATATACATGTTCATCCAAACTCGGAAGGGATCAATAATTCCAATAGAAACATCTTTTTCAATGCTACGTCATAAAACTGAAATTCTACATATCAATGTTACATTAGACTCTTTCATGCAATACTTCTATTTCAAAGTTTCAATAGTGAATGTCAAATGTTAGAGTAATAAGTTATTATGCTTAATTAATTACATCACATTGATTAATTAATTAAGTCACTTATTCCTCTTTATTACTTAAGCTAAACTTAGGCACATTAATTAAAAATTAATTGATTAATTATTAAGTGTGCACACTAGGGTTTCATTTAGGGTTTCCCTTTTAGGGTTTCTTGATCTCCTTCATAAGGATTGATCTCTTTTGTAATCATTGATTCTCTTAATGCATTTTTACTGAGAGGTTTACAGAGAACATCTTTTTTGGTTCTTCATATCTTTTGCATGTGACAGGTATCCATCTTGCATGCAGGTGATCTTGGATTATAACATGGTATCAAAGCTCCAGACCTGCAGCTGCCTGTTCGTGATATGAAGATATGGCCTTTCAGTGAGTTTCAGGTGCAAGGGTTTCCACAGGCATCTTTTCTGCAAGATCTAATGGTAGCTATTTTTTCGGGACACAATGGGCTCAAACGGACGTCGCCATCGCGTTCACAGCGTCCCAAAACCCTAGAAACGCCTGTCAAATCGTCCAATTTGGTGCAGTTGATCCGGGAGGCAAAAAAATTTTGTCTGAGGGGCCGTATGGCCTCCCCAGCGCGCCTTTCGATGCATGAAAATTGAAAAAAAAATTAAAAAACCGAGGTTTCCCTGCCGCGCCCGGGGCGGCCACGGCCGGCCCCCCCATCCGCCACCGGCCGCCACCGCCGGTCTGTGCAACCCCCGCGGGCCCCTGCGCTCCCCCCAGGCCACATGGCGAACCAAGGGCTCCGCCCCTGCACCAGCCCACTGCCCGCCAGCCCCTGGTCACCCATAGGACCAGGGGCCAATTTTTTTTTCATTTTGCAAGGGGTCCGAATTTTTGCGGTGACGGCCAGATGGCCGTCAATTTTAACCTCGTGAATGGGTGACGTCAGCATGACGTCATCGGCCGTACGGCCTCTTTGCCCCTCCTAACCCTAGTTTTTCCTAAAAGAGCAGTTTTTTTCTTTTGGCCATAACTTGGGCATACGGTATCGAAATCAGGCAAACGAGATATCGCCGAAAAGCTGGTTCCGAGCACTTTCATTTGATGCAGTTTATTTTACAATATTTTTATGTTTTACTGCATTTATTTCTGTTTGAAGTCAGATGTTTTTTTTGGACTTCCGAGCTCATAACTTTTTGCCATGATCTCCATTTTTCGCCTCGTTTGAAGCGTCGGAAAGGTATTGAGGAGCTCTAGGTTGCTGTCCATGCAATTTTTCTGTATCTGTCCTAGGTTTATCACTTAGTCCAGATTTGGCCCGATGGGTTGTTTGGCGATTACTTGGATATTTTGGCAGTTGGGAGAGTGCATCTTGCATCTTTGCACTTCATTTTCAGTAATACATCATTCAATAATTGCTTGCTGCTTCATAGATTCGAGTTGTTCTGTTTGGAGTTTTCGAGTGTTCCGTGGCATTGGGTTTTCTTTGCTTTATCATGATTCCTTGAGTCAATCGGTGACTCTCATCCGGTTTCAGTAGTATCAGAAGAATATTTCCTTGCTTGCCTATATCAAGTTCCAGTGTTACTCTACAGAGTTCTTCTAGTGCTTCTTTGCAGCATGTTATCTCATTGTAAGGGGGTTTTGTCCCACTGGGTTTTTCCTTCTCTTACTCCTTATTGCATTTGTAAATGGGTACCTGATCAGGCCTAGTTGTCGGGACCCATCTTTGCTTTCATGCATCCTATTCTAGTGTTTTAGCTTCTTCCTAAGTTCATCTTAAGGGGGGGTGTTAGAGTAATAAGTTATTATGCTTAATTAATTACATCACATTGATTAATTAATTAAGTCACTTATTCCTCTTTATTACTTAAGCTAAACTTTGGCATTAATAATTAATTAATTGATTAATTATTAAGTGTGCACACTAGGGTTTCATTTAGGGTTTCCCTTTTAGGGTTTCTTGATCTCCTTCATAAGGATTGATCTATTTTGTAAACATTGATTCTCTTAATACATTTTTACACTGAGAGGTTTACAGAGAACATCTTTTTCGGTTCTTCATATCTTTTGCATGTGACAGGTATCCATCTTGCATGCAGGTGATCTTGGATTCTAACATCAAATACATATACATATACAATGGGGCTTTACTAGCCATTCCAGAATGATACACAAGAACATCAATGGCAAATAAAACTCTGAACCTCCAACCACCGTGACACCATCGGTCTGCTTGCAAGCTGGGGCCAAGAGTGTGATTCAGGCGCCTTTTCCGCCCAACCACGAAGTACATGACTTCCTCGGGTTCCTTCCTAACTCGAAGGAATCCCCGGCCCTGCATAAAGGAGCCTAGCAACCTGACACAATAAAACAAGAACACAATAAAACAGGAGGGAACTCTCGATGCATTCCTGGTGCCTATATGCATTTCTAACATGAGAAAACATATTTCTTGCAACATGAGGTGGCAGACTCAAATACATATATTTCTAGGATTTTAAAACAAATCCATCTATTTCAATGGTACAAGTGCTTGGCCAAGCATAAATAAAATAAACAAATGGTAGTTTCAGAAAAGGTAAAACTACCGTCTCTGTGGATCCACCTTCGGCATCCTATCCCGGAAGTTACCAAAAGTAAAGTATAATAAAGTGCAAGAGCAGAAAGTTGTGCATTTTCTATACATGTTTCATGCATTCTATTGATTCTAAAAGAATTTTCAAATGAGAGTTTCAAAACATCTTTTGAATTCCATTGGACAAAAGAAAAAGGTTGTAAGTTCAGTATTAAAAAAACATCTACTCTTTTCTTAGTAATTTTCTCTGATTTGGTAAAGGACTCTGTTTTCACTCCAAGCTACTCTCTTGAAGGTTCTTGTTTAAATGTAAAAATTGCATGTACATCATGATACTATCAGTGTACGAACACAAGTAGAGGAATTAATTTTCTGTATAAAACAGTGTTCACAGATTTATGTATATATTTCTACTCTTTCCAAATTCAAGCTGATTTGAAAGTGAAATTCTCAATTTACTACAGGTTTCTGGTTATTAGTAATATACAGAAACAGGGCAATTCTTTCGGAAAAATAGAGGTTTGGAAAAACTTGCATTTGAATTTTATATTGTATACCAATATTCAGAAATTTACATCTGTATGTAAGCATAAGACAGTGTGATCAAGAAGATCTCCAGTTTACATGTTTCTCAGAGGTACTTTTTCTCATTTCCAGCTTCAAAATTACTGAGATGTTTGTGTATTTTTGACAGAAATCATATCACATTCTGAAGATGGTTTTCCTGTTTAAACTTGCATTTATGTATATATGTATATATATATATAGATACAGCTGAGTGTATATATATATATACATATATATATATGCTTTAAAGAAAAGAAATACTGATTTTCATAACTGTTCTCACGTTTTCTGGCCGTGCACACAGAATAAAAACATTATACAGGGTTCCAAACAGGTGTTAAGCACCACAAAGGTGCTGGGAGGCCTTGCCTCTCCCATGGGGAGGGCGCGGGCTGTGAGGAGGTCGCGCCCCCTCCACAGGCCGGGGCCTGTGGAGGGCGCGAGCCTCCCCACAGAGCCGTGCCCTTCCTATGGGAAGGGCTGGGGATTAAAATCCCTCCCCCCTACAGTTAAACAATTTCATAACACAAAAGAAAGATTTTGCCCAGTATTCAACTGCATTTAAATTTATTTCAAAAGAATTTCGAATTAATGTCTGGTAAAGGTTTTCTTGCAAGATTATATGCATATATATATATATATATATGTATATATGCACAGGAATACAGATTCCTGTGTGTATATATATATATATTTATATATGGTTTCAGATCTTTTCTCTCACAAATTTTTCTATACTAAAGAATACAATTGAGAGTAGTTTAATGATTTGCAGCTTTTGCAACAGAATGTAACCCTGATCTGGAAGAAAGAGATTGGGTATTTTCTCTATAATGCAACAAATGAGAAAAAGGCTTTTACCCAGATTCAAAAATAAAACTGGAAGATATTTCTCAGATATTTGTATTCATTTTCATAGAATGATGCATCCCATTTCTCCAATTTCTTACTGAAATTTAAACTGGTTTAAAAGCAAGGAATGGAAATAACCTAGCAGATTTCTCCAGTTGCAGATGTCCAGTATTACCTTTTTGTCTCCTTCTTCCAGAGCCCTGGTTATGTGTCTGAATAATGTTCTCTTTTCTCCCCTTAAAGCTTTATTCCTCCTTCCGAGGGTCATGCAGACCATTTCCAAATGAACAGATAAATTTTACATGCAAAATAAAGAGGTAGCCACTTGCCGAGAGCATTGTTGGTTTTAAGGAGAATTTCCCAGAGCCCAAAGTTTTCTCGGGACTGTTCATTTTTTTTCCTTCTCCAAATTTTGGACTAAGGTTTTAAACATATGCAAACAAAGATATTTCCACCTTTTAATATGCAGACAAAATATTTCCTCCTTATCATATGTAAATATAAAATATTTCACTTTATTCTTAATTTCCTAATTAGATAAAATTTAATAAACATATTTTCTATTATTGCACAAAAAAATGGAATAAACTAAATAAAATAAATCATAATCTTTTCACAACTTTAATTGATAATTAATTTATATTTCAATTTTGCTATGTTATTATTTTTATCATTTACTTATTCAAACCATTTATTACCTATATGTAAGCAATTCAAAACAATCATATTGAAACAGACATGGCCTAAATGCAACTATATGATTTTTAGGTGCTGTGTGTGTGTTCGAGAGCTCCTCCTCTTTTACCCTATCGGGAAGCTAGCCTTCTTTTCCTCAATCACACTCTTGGTCTTCGACCACCTGCAACTCAAATGCACTCAGGCGTGCAACAACGAAATTGTATTAGTAACCAATATAGAAATATAAATCAAAGCAATAATTAAATCAACACTTCTATTTTGTTCTATCTTGTATATTTTAAAATAAAATGCATTCATAATTCCAGAAGCAAATATTTTCCTACATTTTCATACACCAAAGCATTGTATTATATTATATTACTCTAATCACGCACCATCATTCATATAATAAATCCCCACAAAGTCATGGTCAAAACAACATCAAAGTCTGAGACGTGACAATCCCACTCTCAACTAACTTAGTCAATTCCTTAATCATCAAAGGTTCAAGCCTAGGGTTTAAAGGTCTCTGCTTTTGCCTAACAGGCTTAGCGTTGGGTTCTAGTTCTATTGTGTGTTGAGAAATTCTAGGATCAAAACCTCTCAAACCAAAATAGTCCCAAGAAAAAATATCCTAAAACTCTTGACATAAAGCAATGAAAGCCTATTTATCTGATTCAGAACAAACTTTTCCAATCTTGAGAAGCTTACCTTTAAAAATCTCCAACTCTTCGTAATGCTCCTCTTTAATCTAAATGCTGGTTTTGCTCCTTTTCAGTTGGTCATCAGTATTGAAAATGGATTCTAAAGTAACCAGGCCCCTGGGCAACTTATTTTTTTTCAGTTGGATAATCTAATCTTCGTATTGCTATTTCAACTTTTCTTGATTTACAACATAAAACTAGTCTTCCTCAAGTAAAAAGCTTAGAATCTACTCGTCACTTTCAAAGACTTGCCAATTAATGTTGTTATCTGGAATAGATGGCCCGACAATTGTCTTAACATGTGGCTGTACCTTTTCTTTTCTGATCTCATTAGGAATGTCAAATTGTGCACCAATTGCAACCAATCTATCTGCATGTTGATTCTGACTCCTAGGGACTGAAACCAGATTAAATGCATTGAACTCCTCGATCATATCCCATACTCTATGCTTGTAAGCTTTCAAAGTGCCATTTTTTGTTACATTCAACCGTCTTACCTAATTAACAATCAATTCAATATCTCCCAATACCTACAAACAACTAATTCCTCTCCTCCTTTCCCATTCTAAACCTTGTATCAGTCCTTCGTACTCAGTAGAATTGTTAGAATGGGAAAAGGAAAATCTAAAAGCAGCATAATATCTATCACCCTATGGTGAAATCAACATTGCACCTCCACCAGATCCTTTGCCAATGACTCAGACTTAATTGTTACTTTTGTTCCATATCTGGTCTTGAAGAGCATATGGGACCAATCGGATAATAGATAACCTCCAATCTTTGCAGTGAAGTCCCTTGATAGGCACAAGGCAAAGAAAGGAGGTAAGTCAATAATGAAAACATTTTGAGGAATAGAAAAGTTTAGATAGACATGTAATGTGAGTCCCAGATCTTTGATAACACCCACAGTGTTAACTGTTGTTCCATCTAACTTAAGCACTCCTTTCTCAAGGGGATGGTACCTCAGTCCTAACTGGTCTGCAATCTTCTTTGGCATGAATGAACTACTAGCTCCACTGTCAACCATACAGTTGTGAACTAGTTTGTCTCCCACAATTAATGTCACATAGAAATGAGGAGGCTTAAATCCCTTTTTAGACTCTTTTTCTAACTGTTTATTTTGCTACACATCATTATCCTTCTGTTCATTTGTAAAAACAACCTTAGCTGTATCAACTGAAGGTTCATTAGTTGCTTTCTTTTCAGTTAAAGCAAACTGTAACAACTCCTTTTGACCTGGGATTGCCAAGGAATCCCACATAGACATTGTAATGTTCATTTTTTTCATATTCTCAACAATATTAAAAGGTGCTATAGAGTTCATCTTATGTTGTATTCTTGCAACAATAGGCTCAGTTTGCAAGTGAGGTTGCTCTCTAGCAACTGTTTGTGGATTCCTTTGCAAAATGCGAGGCACTTGTGATGTAGATAGTTCATTAGCTATTGTTTTTCCTTTATCAGTTGCCTGCTCAAGTTCAAAAGCTCTTTTCTTTGCTCTTGTGTTAGCAACAATTGAGGAATCATTTGCATTAACTCTACAAAACTCTTCTCCTTGCCAGTTTAGAAGAGTGGATTCATTGGTAGACTGACCTTCCTGCTGTAAGGATCCATCATTAGGTGGGTTCTACTGTGAATTTGAAACACTCTATACCATCAAGGCCTGATTAATGATTCCATTTGAGCAAGTGGCCTGATTATGAGGTTGGTTGCAAGGATAGCACCATTCATATTCTGTATCCAATTTATTCTGGACAGGAACAATATCCTTGGCTGCACTAAGAGGAGTAGGGTTATAAACTTGAAATGGCCTTGAGTTAATATTCTGCCTCATACCTTGATAATTGCCTTGGTAAAGCTGTCTATTGCCTTGATATTGTTGACCTTGATAAGGTTGACTTGCAGCTTGATTTTGTTGTTGGTAAGGTCTATTATATGACTATTATTTTTCTAGATTCACCAGTTTTTTACCAAAGGTCTACAATAGACTCTTGATCTCTTGAAGTTCCTGAGATGAGCTTGTTGAGGCATTTTCTTGATTTACAATAGCTATAACAATAGCTGATGACACTGGAGCAGTTGGCAGGGGTGTAAAAGGTGGTACTTGGAGTGGTATACTAGGCTGTATCTTAGGAAATATTGGCATTGGTGGCCTAGGGGCAATTTTCCCTACTTGAATCAAACAATTTTCTACCCTTATTGCTACTTCATAAGCATCTAGTAGAGATACCCCTCCCATTGATTGTGTCATCACTACTATTTCACTATTTATAGCTTTCAAATAATACAAAAAGGCATGTTCAAGCGAAGGCCTCATAGTAGCTGGGATCCTATCCCAAGTTTTCTGAAATCTGAAGTTAAAATCTGACATTTTCTCTTGAGGAGCTCTTTTTATGGTTGTTAACTATTCAACTAGTGATAAGTGATCAGATTTGTCCTGAAATTGTTTATGAAACTTATCCCCTAACTCATCCCAAGTTGCAATCGACCCAAATTGCAGACCTCTAAATCATTGTAATGTTTTTCCCTTAAAGGAGGTTGCAAGCAATTTGACAGCTACGTTCTCTTGGGTTATATGGTGAACCCCACAAAGAGATTCCACATCTCTAATATGTTCTATAGGAGTTGTTTGATCTTCTCCTATGAAAAAAGGCAAGCTTTTCAAAGCTTCTACAAGAATATCATCATGTTGGGCCAGATTCAATGGACTGCCTCCATTGAATGGCACAAAGGGCTGATTTCTGGCCATTTGCATAGCTTGAGGCTGATTAACCAAAACTGAGATAGTAGAAGTCAAGGTTGTAACTACAGCTAAAATAGCTTTGGAAGTTGGTCTGAAACTTGGTGGAGTTGATTGAACCCTCTTCGAAATAGACACTCTTTTAACATACCTACTCTGCCTTCTAGGTGGAGATAATTGCAGGTACTCAAAGGTTTCTGAACTTCTAGTTTGAATTTTTTGCATGTAAGGCTTCACAATACTGGTTTTAAGTACTTCCCAGAGTAAAAGTCACCAGATATACAAAATTTTTCCTCTTAAAGGCCTAAAAATGCTGGCAGCATATCAAAACCAGCAATATCTTATGCTTTTTTTGAACTGTCCAATTCGACAGTCCTATCGGGCGTGCCAAAAACTATTAGCTCTAATGATTTGCACCCAGGCTGAGATTAAATACAACCAATCATGAGTAACATGGGAATTTTTCTAGGGTTGTGGGTGACCCTGTAAAAGAAAAATACCTCCAAAAAAGCTGGCTCTTATTGATTTCACCTAAAACTACTTGTCTTTTGAGGGGAAAAAGGTAAGAAACATGTAATACCAAAAATGAAACTGAAACTTTGATATTATGATGAATTACCAAAACTAACTAATGGCATGCAAACTTGATTTTGTTTCACTTTGAGTCAATAGATTAACAAGAAATCTACACAACTCATCTTTATATATCATTCACAATAGTGATTTATGAGAAGGTACTAATACAAGACTCTTAGAAAGAAAGGAATGAATTTCATAACTTAAACCCTTGTATTGCTCACACAACTCATAACCTGTAAAATAGATATTCTCTTGCAAAGAAAGGTACTTTTTTGAAGATACAAAAATACAGGGAAAAGCTCAAATTTCACAAGTATACTAATCAATTTCAAAGGACATGTACACTAAGAAGCAAGTGATGAGAAATTAGACTGAACCAATTATAAATTTCACATGGCACTTACAGTTTTCATGATTGCATGAGTTACAAAATTACACTGAAAACTAAGGATGAACAATCTCCAGAACACTGCAAATTTAGAACTGAGCTAAAAAATGAGTTACAAAATGAATATATCCAAAACACCAAGTGGTTTCACCAAAATAGGAGCCATAACCACCTTGGATCGGATGCCTAAGAAAAGCCTAGAAAAAAGGCTCTAGATTCCTCCAATACCACCTCCAACATGTGAGGAAGAAGGTTTTGACCATAAAAAACATTTAAAACTACAAACAAGATGCAATAATGACCCTAGAAATGTGGGAACATGTCTCCAAACTGAATTTTTTTTTCCAATATTCTCTCCATTTGTTTTCTCCCTCAACCAAAAATTGAAGGCCATACATATTTTGCATTTAAGGAATAACAAAACAATTTTAAGGTTTATAATACACCTTAAAACCATTTTTGTTTTACAATAAATATATGCAAAATGAAAATACATTATCAGACCCCACGAATAAGTTGAGGTGGAAATTTCAAAATAAGGTGGACTCCATGTATTGAGATGGCATACATGTGTTACAAAAGTTTCACAAGGGTATGATGTGGCATCACATTATGAAGTTTCCAAAAAAAAAAATTCCTAAGGCACAAACACCAAGAACAGGGCCGTGCGTTCACATTAGTTGATGTTTCATTTAAATAAAACAATGGCAAAAAATACCATCAACCACTGAGCTTAGGGTTTTAACCCTAAAGAAAAACAAAAGGAGAAAAGTTTATTCACACCATTATACATAGAAACTTCTGGGAGAAGCTGAGACCGCAACACCTCCATGTTAAGTTTTCCTGAGAGATTCTGGTGCTTCAATGGGCGAATTTTTGGAACTTCAGAGGGGCTTCAACAGACTTTTGATGAAGGTAAATTTCTAAGAATCATTTTATTTCATTTATGAAGAAGATGAATGGTCGAAATCAAGCCTTATTCTTGCAGAAACAAGAGTTTGTTTCACAAAAAAAAAGAAAAAGAATGTCTAACAGTGATATGATACCCTTATTTTCTTTCATTTCTCATGGAAATTTATTTTAGAAGAAAACCCTTCACCTAGAGATTTCTTTAAAAAAAAAAAACCTGTGGGTTTCCCTTACTCAAAAATGCTTCTGTACTATGTTTTCCAGGTAGAAATAGGAGACATTATACGAGCTTTCTTTCATCTAGTAGCTGAGTGTTTGTTGGTTGTCGCTTTGTATAGCTTGGAGAAATTTTACTCTTACCCCTTTGTTTATAACATGGAAGGGATATGAATGATTGTGCCTTCTTTTTTGATAATATCATGAGACCATTCCATTAATCTACAGATTCTGCCACTGTTACTTTACCATCATAACATACCTTGTTATATTCTGCATGTCTAGATTGAGTAAGGCTTATGACGTTTTTCCCCATAAAGTCATTATGAATCTTTAATTTCTGATGCTTATACATAACCCTCCTGTGACTACATCTTATGATTTGATGACAGTCATATTCATTGCTTATTTCCATTGCCCAGTCTCTGGAAAGTAACTATACATATTTGTTGTGATTCTTATGTATACTTGCTCATATTTGCACTAGGATTCATATAACTTATGCATCTTCATTATGATCCTATTCAAGGCTGATCTTTCATGCATTCACATCTGTCCATTGCCATGCTATCTTCAACATTCATTACCATCACTCTACTCAATATGCGATCTCAAACTGATGATGAAGTTATACCTTTACTTTGTTGTCCTTCTTGAAGTAGTGACTAAAACTTTCTCCTTATGAACATAGTAGAATTGTATGAGTCGAAGTATATAAGATGTAAGATATAGATAACCATGACTTTGATATTTCTTACCTCAGCATTTCAATGTTTACTTCTATTGCAATATGCCTTGTGTAAAAGTTATTTCCTCCTCATTGATGTTAAGTTTGAATTTGCAGACAATAATCACCATATATGTACTGTGTTTTGCACTTTAGTTACACAAGCATTGTATCTCACACACTTGGACTGCCTTTGGCATAAATGATTGCTCCATTTGAAGTATTCTCGGTATTCAATAAATAATGCATCTTCCATGCCATTTGTTATGAAACTCATTCCACTAGTGTTATGTATAGTTTTATGTTGAGATAATGGCCTCTGTACTATTCACTTTCATTGTTCAGTTTAAAAGCTGATTGATAGAAATTTCCTTGAATAATTTGTTACCCAAAATTTTTCATTCTATATTAAAACAAAATTGCCCCCTGATTTGTTGTTTTACCCCAGTTGTTATACTACAGTGACTTCATACAAATGGACTACTTCAATGTTGAATAGTCATTTAATAATTTTCAACTGATTTAGATGCTGTAGCAGGATTACATATGAAAACTCTCCATTCAATACAAACTGTTGCATTCTCCTAAGAGCACTTCCTTGATTCAAATCTTGAGCACAAGGATTGACTGCACATTGGATGCAGTACATTAACTAACTATAATGTAAAAACAATATTTTTACTGAGATATCAGTTGAGTTTATAATTTCCATTCTCTTGCATCAAATTTCAACATCTCTCAATACATTCCTTTAACACTGGCACTAGACATCATACTTTATGATCCTCATGAAAAATTAAATATTACTTATTATAGTGACTATTTGTTTGCTGGCACAAATAATAGTTACTTATTTGTGTGAGCCATAGTGGAATGATTCATCTAATGAATGATCTCAGCATACCATTAAAAGAAAATGAATATAGCACGTCAGGCTCAACCCTTGTGGGAGCCACGTTTCATCCCACGTGTTGAAACAAGAATATTGATTTCCTTGTATCTACACATGAAACAAACAGTTAGAAAAACATATGCATATGCTTGGAGGCTTGATGATTTCTTTTCTCTTTTCTTTCTCTGAACATGAGCAGTTTATAGCTTGTTTAATGCATATAAAGAGCAGTCTATACACTAGTGGATGAATTTGTATGTAGTGTTAGAGACCGTCATTGTTTAGAGATTTTCTCTAACCTATTTCAATTCTTTCAGATGCAGGATATGGAGACTGTGAGATGCAAAGGACACAAAACAAGCAATTGCAACTTGAAGTTGAGGATCATGCAGGACGATGAACTTAGACCAGTCATCAGGAAATGATTGGTCTCTTCCCCTATATATGCATCTTTTATTTTTCAATCCATTCTTGTATATATTACATTTTATGTACATTGGATAAGCTATATCTCATGGCTTGTGTGAGATAGATTTGAACTATTGAATCAATAAAGACTTTCTTTCAGCAATATCTGTGTAAATATTTCAGTATTGTATACATCTGTATAAATGCAACAATCTATTACTGCAAATAAAATCTTTTTTGATTCTTATGTTTATACACCTGGATGCAATATAGGGAAGACTAATATGAAATACACCTCATTTTCAGTTTGCAAACACTTAAAATCACTCATTTTAACTAGAAATAAAAATTAGTAACAGGTTCATCTTCTTCATAATCAAAGTATGCATGTCTCCTTCATGATTTTATTGAGACTGGAGAATTTATCTCACCATCATTAGATTCTTCTAGAGTTACAGCTACAGGAAAATCTTGGGAATTTTCTACATCATCTTGTGCCTTATCACTCATATGATTTGCTTCATCTTCCATTCCAACATCAGGTTTGTCCATATAAGAATCACAAGCCTTGTGGTCCTTATCCTTCTTATTTTTCTTCTTAGACTGACCAACCTCATCATCATCATCATCCCTATCCTTACATTTACTCTTCCATAATTCCTTCACATGTTCAAATTGTTCCTCTTGTTGCATCACCCGTCGAAGTTCTTCCTCTTGCTTTCTCCTTTCCATCTGAATGCTTCATTCTTCATCAAGTTTTTATTTTGCTTCATTAGCCAAGACAAGTTGGTGTGCTACTTTAATTGTTTCTTTTGCTTTAAGCCATCCATTTATTTTCAATTCCATGTTTCCACGCATACATAAAGCATTTGATGAGTTTTTATCCACATTAAGTGCATCCCCAATCAATTCTAGGCTTATTTAGATCTCATTCTGAGCCTAAGCCATGGTTGCAAGACGTAGATATGCATCCATATAATCAAGAAACTTGAACAATTTTGGCATGTATAAAAGATTTGCTTATTTAGTATCATGTAGCTGTTCAAACAACATAGCAAGATTAAATAGTGTTGTGACTTTATCCCATGGTAACTCAAGTGAAACACCACCTTCTTCTAGTCGATGGAAGAATTCCATATCCTTAAAGCACACAAAAAAATTGCATAATTGGCACTAGGGATTTTATTTATGAATTCAACCCAAATGCCATTTCCTAATGCCTCCATAAAAGTTTGTTGAGCCAACTCTAGTTCATCACACTCAAAATGAAGAACCCTGATGTTGTTTAACAATTCAATGGGTACTTCTTCTCTTCTCTTCTTGAAAAGAAACTTTTCTTTCTTAAGATAATTTAAGGCTGCACCAGGGTTTGTTGATATTAATAACTCACCCATCTTGATAAATGCATGGGCATCACATGGATTTGTGCAAGTTCCCTTTCTTAAAATTTCCAAAGCCTTCTCTGCCTGCCCTTGCTGAGCATATATATGGCCTACAACTTTTAAGTTCTCACACTTCTCAGGGTGGACCTCCAAAACCTTTTCAAAATTTGAGAGAGAACTCTTAAGATCTCTCAACTTCAATTGAACCTATCCACAAAATCCTGTGGCCTCTAGCTTTCCTTGACTGATGCCATGTAGTAGCAGCAACCAGTGGTGTCATAATCACCTTTACTATGATAAGATCGTGCAAGATTATAATATGAATGAGATTTCATGAGAGGGTGGTCAATTGAAACAAGAGTTGTCTCAGTCAACTGTTCCACAAGAAAATAATGCCTTGTGAAGAAAAAATGGTTTGCTAAATGATTCAATGTCATTGCATAGTACAGGTATAATTCAAAGGCTCTATGCATATTTTCCATTCCTTCATGAACACTACCTTTTTCACTAACTATGAGAATCCTACAATTAAAAAATGCACAAAACTAACCACATAGATTTTTCCCCATTTCAAACAGTAAAATTACCAAAAAAATGTGTTTAAAACTTGCAAATAAAATCATGCTAATTTTTGTGCCAAAAAAACCATGAGACCATAGCTTGTTGCTTACTATTATACTTTGATATATTTTTTCCAAGCATCCATAGCTTGTTTGGAATCACTTGTTTTAGGATTTTAGCCATAGTAGCAAGGTAGAGATCTGTTTGATAAAATGCTTTGGTAGACATGTATGAAAAATGTGGTAGCATAGACAAGGAAATGAACTTTGGAAAAAATGCCTCAAAGAAATGTGGTCTCATGGTGATGGAATGCCATGATGAATTCCATAGCAAGTGAATTGTTATGGATTGTCATGGCATTCCATCACCATGAGACCACATTTCTTTGAGGCATTTTTTCAACCAGTTCACTACCTTGTCTATGCGATTGCTTAGTATTATGCTTTGATAAATTTTTTCTAAGCATCCATAGCTTGTTTGAAAACACTTGTTTTAGGATTTTAGCCATAGCAACAAGGCAGTGAATTGTTTGATAAAATGATTCGGTAGACAATATGTATGAAAAATATGGTAGCATAGACAAGGCAATGAACTGTTTGAAAAAATGCCTCAAAGAAATGTGGTCTCATGGAATGCCATGACAAGCAAATGTAATTGGAAGCTACTCCTAGTTATTAGTTATGCAATGTGAATTAATTGCATAATGACTTAGGTTGACTTTGTAAAAACTATATTGTAATTGGAATTTTTTCATCTATCAACATCTAGTTATTAGTTATGCAATGTGAAGTAATTATTTTAGTTTGAAAGATGTGCAATGCAATGTAATCAACAATGCAGATGATTATGATGAAATAATTGATACCAAATCATGATATACCCCTATATTCCAACCTAAAATACATAAAAAATCCAATCATACATAATATTATCAACAAATAATTGAGACCATAATTCAAGCACCAGATCAAATCTTCTTGTCCATTGATTGCTTCAAATAGATATTACAATATAAACATAAGTATCCTCATTTTTGTTTCTATAAATGCCTATGATGATGATATCAAAATTCGGTCTTGGTTTCTCTTTTATAAGAGAAGCAACAAGCTTTAGACCGTTACAAAATATGTCATCTTTTCAAAATTCATGCCTCTTCCTATAAACTAGACTAAATATTAGTTTTTCTTAAAACATAAAGCAGAGAAAGTAGATAACTAATGAAGTTTGCAACACTCATGACACCATAGTCTGTTAATCTCCGTAAGGAACTCATGATCACTGAAGATCTGTTCAAGGTCCTTTCTCCATATTAGTGTATCTAAATGTGCGATTCTTCTATTGTGATAGCCCCAAGGCCTACTATTTGAGGGGAGGAAACATATACCTTTGCTCCCACTCGTACACTGTATAATCATGTGGCCATTTGTATTCTTGAACTTTCAATATATTTGTAAGGTGAATCTTCCATCATTTGTCTAGTAATGCTTTTCCATCCATGATAAACTTAGAATATCCAGCATCCAACACTATTACTCCATCCATGATTAAGTCAAACCTGTCAAGACTCAACTCACCATCCTTTTGTATGCGAGTGATGCACTATGGAACAATCTAGCCAAATTCACTCTTCCATTCGTTGAGGTCCTTCAAGTGGTCATCATCTTTCAATAGTTTTGGCACAAACCATTGATTCAAAGTATAAAATGAATCTATTCTTGTTCTAATATTTTGGTCCTCTCCTTGCATATATTGGAATTCATCTATAAATATTTTGGCCATTTGCTCAGTAGGTTTTAATGCTATAGGAGCCTCAGTACTCCTCAGTAAGATTCTGCACAAGGTTACCAATGTGTAGTGTATGGGCTGCCGGTTCTTAAAAAGGGGATCTAATATGGGTAGATGTGTTTCCATCTGATCAATTTCCTGTGTCAGTGAGTTGTACCAATCATACACACTTTCCAAATTATCCACACTTAGCTTTATCCTATGCTCAAGGAATTTCTCTAAAACATTTCAGATTTGCTTATTCACTCCTTCCTTATCCTCATTGTTGGATTTCTTTGACTCTTCAATCTCTTGTCTAAGAATGCTCACTTGTTCAGTAGAAGCACTTTCTATATCAACTGGTGGAGCAGGAGGATGTTGGTATAACATTATTTCCTTGTTTTGTGAGGGGCTTGCTCCTTTCAATTGTTCCTTCAGCTTCACATTTTCCATGAACAATTTATAGAATTCATCATTTAAAAAAATTGTTCCTTTTTGTACTCTCCCAATCTAGCTTCCATCTCCTTAACTGTAGCTTAGGTGAACATAGCTGAATGCATATGGTTACAACTTCTAGAAGAGATCTGTATCCTTTAATGTTTTCACCATAGTTGTCCCTTTCATTTCCTACACTATATCTAGTAACCTTGGTTTTTGTGTACTCTTTTGTTTGACCCAGAATTCCAAGGTTTCAATCTTAGGGTTATACCTTGTGCCACTTACCCCTTCATCTGATTCAAACTCAACAATCAACATTGGGTCCTCCTGTGTTCTCACTTGATCAAGTAAAAACATTTTCTTTAATTCCATACTGGGACAATAAGTATATTACTTTTCAAAATCATCTCTCTAGCCTCTTGTGGGCTGACATCAATATTATCAATCCTTAATTCATTAAAAGTTTGGGCTACTATTTGGTCATGTTGGGATTCCTCAACTCCCATATTATTTATTTCAACCCTCACTTCAAACTATCTCATTTTCATCTTAATCCAAAAGTCTTTAAATTCAAGGGTTTTGATAAATTCATCATCTTCCAAGAACTTGCGAGCTACAACTACCTTGTCATCCTCATGCATTTCTCTTTCTCCTTGTACCTCAATATCGGCTCTAGCTTCAAGCCTGTGGGCTTTAGTTTCAAGCATAGGTTGGTCCAATTCAACATCATCCTTGAAATGTCTTAACACATTAATTGCTTCTTTTGTATCTCCAACCTCCTCACTTATTTCATAGGAAACAAGTGGCTCTATCTCTTGTGTCTTTTGTTTTTTAGAAGGTGGTTGTTCAGGAGGTGATCCTGGAGAAGCATGATTTACTGAAACAGTATCTAGAGTTGGTTTTGTAATTGCAATATCACTCAGCCTTTTGAGAGACAATTTGGAAAGTCTCCCATATCTGTTGCATTCTTAATTAATTTATTAAACTTATTAATTGTCATATCAATCCTCTTGACATGATCTACTTCCTCTACAAAATAACCCAAGAAATCACTGTGCTTCATCTTTCTTTCTTCCTCAAGCCTTTTCATAAGTTCCCATTTTCTCCTCCTATCATATACCTGTTGAGGAGTGAAACACTCTTTTACTACATCTTCTTCATAGTCAATTTGGTGAGTAACCATAACCTTGGTAAGGATGGTGCATCTTACAAAATTCATGTGACCCTCAGGGTCAAAAGCTCTTTCCTTTCTAGATTGTAAAGAGTACCTTGATTTTAGATAATTCTACAACTCTTCAAGTGTATTAGATCCCACTGATAGTTCCCAACATGTTGTCAAATTGGGTAGAAATGTACCCTTCCTTTGTTTACTCATGACATCCTTTTCCATCCATAGAATCTGCCACATGAACTCTAAAAAGGCTAATTGAAGGGGGAAAAACTTTGGCAGTATATGTGGGGTCTGTGGGAATCCATAAATCTTGATTATTGTGGTATCTAGTAGAAAAAACCAATCATCGAAGTTATGAGTATGGCCTTGCTTAGGTTTCAAAGCCAAAGGTCTTAACAATTGTAGCACAAGTGTGTGTAGTATTGGTTGTTGGTGGCCAAGAACTCTCATAATTCTGTACACAAAATCATCATAGAATATCACATAATTTGAATTCTTACATCTGGTGTCACATATATAACACCATAGTTGCATTGGTAGCAAATTCCCCTACTTTTCAATCTGACCCAAACACATCCTTTTACTCCATCTATCTTTATTCTAGTATAATATCAGGTGGCACAACAAAGAATATTGCTTGAATGTTATGGGGCCTCTATTTTCCCTGACTTGTAGAAATGCTTCATGCAATGCTTTCTCAAGATATGAGGCAAAATCATATTCAATGTTCATCTCAGGGTTTTGGATCCTCATAGCCATCATCATTAAACTAACTAGCATTCACTCTTTTGCATCTATCCCAAGTACTTGACATAGAGCAACGTAGGTTTTCTTGAAATAGAATTGGAAATATGAGACTTCAAATGGTTCAGCAGCAAAAGGGGATATAGGAATCACCCTATTGTTCATACCCCTTTTCATGTAAATGGGGACTTCATCACTTCTATGGGTTTTCCTCAATCTAGTATATTCTTCTTTACTTCTTTGAAAATTAATTTTAGTTAGGGCTTGTTTGTTTAGGTCAAAACATTTAATGATGGCCACCTTAGTCAACGCAACTAATGGTGAACCATCTAGAAATCTCACAGACCTAGTAACAGGATGATAACTCTAAGCCAATACTTTGATGAACTCTACATCTATAAAAATATTTGGGACAATTAACTTGGCTAAATCTAATTCCCATCGATTTAACACTAGAATCTTTCCCTCCCTTTTTTCATAAAAGTACCATAACAGTTCTCACCCAGAGATAGAGATAAGGGCATCTCTACAACCATGAGACACATCATTATAAACATTCTTAAATCCTCTCTCAATTGATTTAGGGAGTAAATCCATGATAGATTGGTGTAAGGACCTCTTTTTAACCTTGATTCTTCATTTTTAGTTTGAGGTTATTTATTCTTGGGTGGAATGATGTCCTTTTTACTTTCAGGTTCTTTCTTCTTGGGCGGCATGATGTTTAACTATCTTACTTCTCCTAGTGTATTTGAAATGCATATTTCCAAACAATCTTATACTCGTAAAACTTAATTCACAATTTAACTATCTTACTTCTCCTATACTTCTAAAATGCATAATTCCAAAAAATCTTGTACTCGTAAAACTTAATTCACAAGAGTTGTGTGCACTTACCCAAGTTACAATGGTTCTAGAGCTTAACCTCCTTGAACTCCCAACTCTCTGCACAATAATTTTTGCAAATGAGTGCAAAGAGAATGCCAAATTCTTGGTTTAATGGCTTCTAAGCTCAGTCATGTCAACATTAATATCAACCTTAATATTTTGCTTGTAGTTCGAGTTTGAATATGCACCATTGATTTTACAAGATCAGACGGTTGATGTGATTCATGCATTTAATACCGCTTTATCACCACCACTTTCTATAACTTCCACGAGATAGAGGGATATCAACTGCTATACCGCATGCTTCTTTTCATTTCACTGTGGGGTTGTGAGATCCTTACCTCTATACCGCAAGCTCGACTTGTTTAACATATGGTATTGCAGTTTACATTAACGGTTATTGCCATATCACATCCTTCATCACATCCTTCTATGGTATAGCGGTTCATACCGCCCTACCGTATTCCTTTATGATCTTCCTCATGGGATGGCAGGTTATTCCCCCCTATACCACACCCTTCATTTTTCCTTCTCACAGTATGATGGTTTATGATGTATTTACATTCTCTCATACCACCCAATCGTGTCCTCATCATAATACTTTCGCGGTATGGTGGTAAACATCTTCATGTTATCTGTTACACACTGCCAACCCACCAAGGGCTCATATTACTACTACGAGATTGTGGTAAGAGACTGTTAAGGGATTTGGAATGTTTTTAGCTGGACATGTTTTTGCTTAAGAATATATATGATGAATTTTTGGCTTTTTATAGGTCTTTCAGTGTTAGTCAGACCTAAAAAAATTATATGTTTAGTAAACAATAAAAAAGGAATATAAGGGTCAAGGCTCAGGGCATGGAGCTCAAGGTTAATTGTGATGATGGAACTAGGAAAAATTGTAAGGTTCTAACACACCTCATGATGAACTCGACTATGTTTTTCCTTCATCTTGCTTGTGTTATGTTTTTATGAGTTCTTCTCTTGTGAATACATCCCTAAGGAAAATTTTTCTGATACCTATAATTGTAAACATCTTCTTGGTTTTTGACTGTAAATTCTTTTTAATTTGTAAACTGAATTCTATTTTAAGCTTCCATTTGTAGTTATTAGCGGATTGGAAAGTCAATAGCTATCAACTTATGAACTCAATAAAGTTTTATTGATTCAAATTGCTGATTTATACATTATTGTTTATTTGGACTTTAGGAAATGAAGACAAGGACTGCAAGGCACAAATTATATGATAGTGATCATAATGTTCAAATTCTAGAGACAAAATATGAGCGCATACATACTGAAAAAGTGGCCAAGAATAATGAATATTTTTTGAGTCTTGGTTTGAAAAGGAAAGTTGTAAATCCACTAAGTACTATATTATTTGTTTAATGGTGTTTAATAAAATTTTATAGGCAAGAGCTTTATGTATATAAGACATAATATGATATATTTTTTTGTTTTATAGGCAACAAAAAGAGTGCAAAGAAAATATGGAGAAAAAACAAAGGGAAAAAATATACAGTGTCGCCATCTCGTAGAAGCCAACACTTTTGTGATTCAACAAATGTAGTTGGTGAAAATGATAGCTGTGATGATGTGCAACCTGATATAGCACATGGTGATGTGCAACCTAATATAGCACATGGTGATGTATAACCTGATATAGCACATGGTGATGTGCAACTTGATATAGCACATGGTGATGTGCAACATTTTGATGATCTCTTAGGACTAAGTCTAAGAGAGATTATTAAAAAACATCAAGGAAAAGGAACAGCAGGTCTGCAGATGCTTTTCTCAACATTAAAGGATGCATTTAATAATGTGGAATCCATGAAGACTGGTACTAATCTACCTACTCATGCCACACCTAATATGTCCAAGGAGCATGAAGTTATAGTTAATGAAAGACATGAAGAGAGATTGCTTGCATCTACTGTGCCTCAAAGTGCACTTGTTGCATCTAGAAATTTTGATGGAACTAGTGGATCAACCAGAAATACTGGTAGTGGTAATTTAATAGAAGATGTGGATGCTTTTGTCAAAAGAAAAAGATTGAGTCAAAATTTGTATGGATCTACTGAGAGAAATGCAAAAGAAATAAAATTAGAAGGCAAGAAGCCATTCTTGCTTGAGGTTTCAAGAGATGGTGAGTCCATTGGGCTAAATGCTACAAAGTGGGCCATCAAGTTGGGTGTAAGATGTAGGGCTCATTTGGATATTTGCAAATCAAGTTTTGTAGAGCAAGATCCATGAGTTATGGAAAATATTATACAAGAAAATGGAAAATGCTTTTGAGACTACTAGTGGAAAATTTTCTAGAAAATATTACAATCAAAGGATGAGAGTTTTGATGAACAATTATAGATATAGTTGTAGAAAAACAATCATGCTAGGAAAAGAGAGGTTTGACTCCAATCTATCTCCCAAAGAGTGAGAGGCATTGAGAGAAAGTATGCATTCTGAAGAATATTTGGTAAAGAGTAACAAAGGTAAGAGAGCAAGTGATAATGTGAGGGCTGGATATACATTTGGCCAAGGCAGGTTGCACGCCAAAATGGACAAATTTGTAGTAAGTGTATGGATTTTTGGTTCAATTTACATTGTGTTATTTATTTCTATTTTTTATTGAACTAACTATAGGTTGAAATTGACATTGTATTTTAGGTGGAAAACAGTAATAGAGAAGTAGGTGCAAAAGATATTGCCAATTATATGGTAGCACTCGATGCTAGTAAATCTAAGAGAAGGATGAAGTTGAAATCTAGTTCGTCAACATAGATTTCACAACCATCTGTTCAATGCCCGGTAGGAGCCTCTACAGATCATGTCAACTCATATGAACTAGGGTACCAAAAGTTAATGAGTTGCATATTAGGTCTCAGTCAGCAAGTTACTTAGTTGGTTGAAACCGTTAACCCTATGGTTTCTGCATGAAATGAGCATAAGTCCATGGATTCAAATGAGCTAAGAGGCTCTATTGATCTCATTTCTTCTTGTTTGGAAGTTCTATATACAAATTCCTTTTAATATGTAGATTATTGAAATATGAGCATAGGATAATCCAACCCAGTTTCTTTATTGTTGGAGTGATCCAGAAAATGTTCTTTTGGACAAATTTATAGCTTGCATTCTTTACTTTACTATTGAATGCTTTGTATATTTTTTTGCACAATGGTTAAACCACATGCAAAGAATTTTTTTCAAAGCAATAGGAAAATAAAATGGCCTTCATGGTGTCAACAAAGCTGCCAATATTGATAGTGATGAAGTGGACAAGAATATGCAACACAATCATCTTAGTTGTCTTGAAGTTGAGGTAATTAATACAATAGTTATAAATTATTTGTCCTAGTATTTTTTCATTCTTCATGCTTAAGATGTTCTTTTGGATAAAAAATTATAGATTTTTCATTCTTTACTTTACTTATATTAATTTTTGCATGATGATTAAACCACATGCTGTAGAGCAATTATATGAAAGAAGGACAAAAAGAAAAAGGCCCTATCAATAGAACTCTTTGCAAATTTGTACAACTTAATGTTTGCAATGACATTGATAGTGGTTATGATGACGAACTCAAAGAGAATGCACATGATATTCATAGTGGTAGTCATGTTGAACTCGAGGTGAGTGCTATGAAACCACATGCAAGTAAGTACTATTCAAGTAAGTAATGGTTGTTTTATCATGTAAATAAGGGTAATCATTACCTATTTGATAGAAGTTGGACATTAGAATAGTAGTAAAGTGTAATTAGATAGTATACATAGATTATGGAATTAAGGGAGAAAATATAACTTACATATGGAAGCTTAGAGCTTAGTTGTAATAGAGTTTTTTATAAAAGCACATACAAAAGCTGATTTGTTCCAAGACATAAGACATTACATATAGCTATAAAAAAAAATATAATATGTATTTTTTTTTTGTTTTTGCAGACATTTATTGATAAACTCCAAGAATGGGATACAATTGAGGTGTTCGATCCATATGATGGTGCTATCGTGGGAATTGGGAAGATTCACTCACTATCTATTGTACATGGAGTCAAATTGAAATGAACAGGAGATGCAAATGTATGTATTTTATAGGTCTCAAGTAAAATACCCCTTCCTCATCTAGACAAAATAGATGGAGTTTTCCATCTGAAAAAGAAACTAGGGACCTTCGTATGGTGGCCACTAAAATATTTGAAAAAAATCATAGAGAGTTAGTCGTAAGCGCAGAAGAGAAAAAGAAGGGTTAGCAGCAACAAATTGTGGAGAGTGAAGTTGCAGACAGAGAATGTACTGAGCCTGAATAAGTTGAACCCAAACAAAAACCAGAAAATATGATTTGGGTGTACATTCTGTGATTAGAACAAAGAATGTCATATCTTACTGCACCTGTAATGTAAAACCTCTTGATTATGTTTTTCTCCTTTTGTTTGGGTTCCACTCATTCAAACTAGTGCATTATAGAAGAGGGGATATGTTACCATGTAAGAAGTAGACCCATATAACAGGGGTGCAAAAAAGAAGTAAATACATAGCAGATAAAGAGGTGTAGAGAAGAGGAAAAGTTGCAATGAGTACAACATACATGTTTGTGCAGTTGCAAATAAGTTGCAACATAGAATTTTCATCAAAATTGTAATATCTTGCATAACAAAAAAAAAGGCATTGTAACTCAGTTTTCTCAGTCACAATATTGAGAAACAGACTTTGTAACAGTACATTTTTCAAAGCAAAGACACATTTTTGTCTTGTATCTAGTATAAGAACACATTTTCTCAATATTTTTTTTGTATTTTTCCTTCTTAATGGCCATTTCATTATGTGCAAATGAATGATTGATTATGTTTTTCTATGTTTTTATATGTTTAAACCTTAATTAAAGCATTGTATTATTTCTAGCACTTATAAGTAGAAATCAGTGAACAAAAACAATTAATTAAACTACTAATTGAATAAATATACTACCAATTGACATAAATCAGTGTTAATAAACAATTAATAAACAATGTATCAATATACCTATCAGTTGATAGAAATCAGTGAGCAAAAAAAATTAAATAAACTACCAAATTGATCAAAATGATGATTAAAATTAATGACTAAATACACTACCAATGGACGAAAATCAGTGAATAAAAATGACTAAATAAGTGACTAGTTAACATCAATCAATGACTAAATTAATGACAAAATATACCAGTGAATAAAAAATGATTGAATAAGTGACTAGTTTAAAACATTCAATAACTAAATTGACGACTAAATTACACACTGCCAAATCAATCAAATTAACAACTACATCAATGACCAAATCGATCAATCAGAAGACTAAATTAACAAGCAAGTCAATCACTCAGAAGACTAAACCAATGACCAAATTGATCAATTGAGAGACTAAATTAATGACCAAATTGATCAACTGAACGACTAAAAATGGTTTAGTCATCAATTCGGTCGTGTTATAAATGACTTGCAATAAACTACTACTGGTCACACGACCATGTTCAGTCATTTATAAATAGTTTTTAGTAGTTTTTTTAGTCACATATTGTTGTTTCTGTACTAGTGAATATTAAAACATTGATGTATCTAAGGCCTAATTTGTACTAGTTCCAGGCCATGTATTGTATTTCTCTTATTGTAACCTTTATTGTTGGAGACATAAGATCAAAATTTCAATAATCAATTTACCAATGCAACAGCCTACTCATCTAGGATGTCAACATATTTTCTCTTCCAAAGTTCAAAGTCTTCCTCAGAAGGTTAGACAAATGTTATAGCTTCATTTTCCTTCTTTCTATATGGAGTGTACTTTATCACTACTTGATTAGCTTCCTTGTCAAACTCTTCAAGAAAAATTCCTGTGTGGGTGAGCTTATCCATACTATTTTTCAACATCTCCACATCTATTCCATCACAAATTAATTTGGATTGAGTTGCTATGAAATTATTTGCTTGGTCCTTCCATTCTTGCAAAGGTTTAACTTCACCATTTTCATTTAAAATATCTGGAAGTAGATTGAAGCTCCACTCATCAAACCTTTTCACTAATTCCTTGATTTTCATTTCCAATGGTTCAATCAACCCTTGGAATTCCTTGATTGCATTCACAAGCCTAAGGGTTGGGAAAATGTTGGAAGGTTTATTTGCATCATGTTTTGACCCAATGGACATATCCCTCAATTATTGTGCTCTAGGGATCCATTTATCCATCAATGGGATGTAAATCTCTTTATCCCTATCAAAGTTCCTTATTGCATTGAACATGGAAGAATAGTTGAAATGAATCTTGATCAACCTTCTCTTAATCCCTTTATTTAGGTGTTCTAACACCACAGTCACAATTTTCAAATTGCTTACATGAATTAGCTCATCAAATTGTTGACATCTATCCTCTTAATTCTTGAGCTCCTCTATTAAATCCTCCTTGGTGATCCCCTTTGTTTGAGGTGCATTTGATGTACCTAGAGTTGACTGTGCAATTGGCACATCCTCAGAGCTAGGAGACATAACATCAATTTGGATTGGAGATGGTGAAAGAATTAGAGAAGGTAGACTCTTTTCATGTGGGGAAGGGGGAGGAAAAATTGTAGCTTGTGATGACCCTAGCTGCATAGACTAGAACTTTTCTTTCCATAAGGAAATTTGCAACTGCATTTTTGCTATCTTTTGTTGTCTCACATTATATTCAACCACTGTGTCATTATATTGTGTTTTGAATTTTTCCCTTTTTTTAGTTAAGGACTCAATTGTGGCTTTAGTTTACTGAGCTACATTGACATTCATTGTAGTTGCTTCAATGGTTGATGTATCTCATACTCTTTTTATAATTATCCCTCCTCTGACTCCAGCAGCTGGTTCAACAACCTCCGGCTTCTTTGTGCTTGGAGCTAAATCCCAAATGTCTAGTGTGTCCCATTGGGAGCTAAAGGTTGATCCTTGCAAGGCCAAAGTAACTTATTCTTCTATGTTGAAGATGGGGGCATCATGTCTTATGATCGTATCAAATGTAACAGCTGATGCCAAATCACATTCTGGTAGAAGCAATACACCGCTCTTTCTTAAAATTTATTTTCCTTCAATTGCAGTGATATTCAAATAATTGGTTCTCATCTCATTATGGACTTCAACCTCTATAATTATCTTTGGAAATTCAGGGCTCTTACTAGCTTTAATTTGTACATTCATCACATACTCATCTTTCATTTCCCTCCACACATATTCTTTGAAATGCTTGAGTTTTCATGAATGAATCATCATCCATGAAACTCTCAAAAGCTTTAGCTCTAACATCCTCAGTATTATTTATCCCACTCAAATCTGCCTTGCTCAGTTTGAGACTCAAAGTTTGTGGCACTATGTCCCTTTGATGGGACAACATACCTTACCTTATTTCATCCTCTATAACAACAATTTCGTCATCAGATTCATCAATAGTGTAATGAACAAGGATAGTTGGCTCAACCCTTTTCCTTTTTATTGGTGGCTCCTTAGGAGGAGATGGTCCTCTAGGAGGGGAATCCAGCTCAAACACTTCAGGGGTGGAAGAATGAGGTGGTGATAATGGTGGTAGTTGTTGTTGTGGAAAGGGTGATCTAGACTCCTCTGATTGTGTGGGAGTGGCAATTGTCAACTATTTCTTTACAATGCTCTTCTTCCTTGCATATATCTACACTTTCTTGGGAGGCTAATAAGCCGGTATTTCTTCTATCATGGGGGCTTTCCCCTTATCATGCTCGTCAATAAACACAACTTTACCCTTATCTTCTCCACTCTTTCCTCTTTTAAATTTGCAATAACTTTATCAAAATTTTGTATAACTGTCTCCACTTTCAAAATTACATTATCAATATCAGAAAAATCTTTAAATTGAGGTTCTTTCAACCTTTTTTGCTTTTTCCAACTTCTCAAAAACAATCCATTTTCTCATCCTATCCTCCTGAATCTAAAGGTCAAAAACATTTTTGATAGTCATTAGGGAATGAAAAGGTATGAATATACTTCCCTCCTCTTATTCTATTCAATAACCAAACCATAAAACTCTCTAGATCATAGCTCCTATATGCTCAATATTTCATTCCATAGGGGTTGAGATGCTCAATAAGATTCTTCCATCCATCTGTTATCATAAAAAAGTTAGAAAAGATAGTGTAGGCAAGGAAAAAGGTTCCCTTTCTCATTTCAAATAGGCAGTTATCTTCAACATCACCCAACTGCCACATGACCTTGAGGAAACCCATCCTCAATGGTACATCCTTGGTAAGTACATGGGGTGTTTTCCTCATTCCATATACTCTGAGAATTGTGCAATCGTGATAAGGGGTTACATCCCCCTAATTATGATTAATATTTAAATCAGAATTCCTTTCCACTGGCCTCAAGAAATCATGTAATTCAGGTGGAATCCTTGGCATATTCATAATCAAGGCTCTTTTCAGCTTGGAGGCAAAGAAATTTGTAGCAATCACAAAATTGGTTTTATGTTCATGTCTGTCTAAAAATGGAGTCCATGACTAAACATGCATTACCACACCATCATCCTTTCTTTTCAACTCTTTATCCTTACCAAAATAATTTGCACCCTTGTATAGGAACATATGCATAAATATAGAATAACACCATAAACTGACTGCATATTCTCCATTCTTCAATGCCACCAAACCTTTGTGCATTTATTTTGACAAGTATATAGAAAAATCATACAAGGTGTTGATGTTGGGGTGTTGAATATTTGTAGCCATACACATTGGTACAATCTCAACATGCTTGAAAATGGATCAAACCATAAAATCTGTCATAGGGAGTAAAATGTTTTCTGATAGTAGATTACAAATTATTTGATAGAAAAGGGTTCCTTATTAGATGGTCCCAATACAAATCTACCTTTTCCCTTTCCTTCCAATGCCAAGAAGTTTGTCAACACTGAGACTTTGAAGGTAGGTCTCAATTTCTCATATTCTTCCCTTAACTTCTTTTCATCAATCTCTACCATATCATTGTTCTATTTCTTTAGTTTAAAAACTTCTGAAATTTCCTCTTTTGTAACCCAAACCATATCCTTCCCAAAATAGGTTCTGACTACCCTATCAAGAGGGTCATATTTAGCAGCAATGACCTTGAGATGTTCAATGTACAAATACATTTTGGGGATAATCAATTTAGCCATATCCAACCTCCAAGGGTTGCAAATTGGAATGTGGGCATTCTTATTACCAAACTAGCCTTGGAAAAGTGTCCACTTAGTAAATGGTAGTGTAGCATCCTTAATGGTACATTTTCTATTGACAATACCATATTTAACCCCAAGGCCATGAAACATGGGTTGCCCTAACTGCTTCTTAGTTGTTGAGGGTGGAAATTGGTCAAGAAAGTCTTGGACCAAGGGTCTTACCTTTGGTTTGGAACTAGGGAGTTGGACCTTTGGTGCCATATCTAATGAGTAATTTGACCTATGGATTCACTAGTTTAGACTAGGGCTTTCAGGTTTTAGGTGAAGACTTGACTCAAAGAGTGACTAAAATAAAAAAAATTATAACAATCTAGATGAATGAAAAACCTTAAAAGAAGCCCTAACAAGAATTCAAATGACAAAAATTGTAGTTGAATGAAAACTTGAGTAATTTCTAGCTCAAGAAGTGTGAATTTTACTTATTGGTTTAACAACACGGAAAACCCTAGTTTGAAGATGCCAAGAACTTGAAATGAATTGCAATAATTCTTGGATGGCTTAGAAAAGATTTTGTAATCAATAAAAGGCTTTAAATCCAACTTGTATGGAAAACAAAGCCCTCAATTTGGAAGGCAAACATCAACTCCGCCATTACTGCTCGCTCACGCGAACTAGAATGGATCAATGATGTCCTTTTTGGAAACTTTGAATTTTTTCCATTGATCTCATCATGATTTGGATCAACGTGTGGCCAAGATGAAGTCAAAAAGTTTTAAATATTTTTCTTTTTGCTGAATCAACATCTACTCAGCCAATTTCTTCCCATGTGTTCACTTTCCATCCTGGCCTGATGGTCCCACAACAGTACACAAGGCATAAGGAAATCCACATGGCAACTGCCCGCTAGCCCTTTGGAATTTGCAATGTTTAGATCAATGGTCGCGGGCTAACATGCAACGACCCAAATCAACCCAACAACCCTTAATGTGTGTTCCCTTTAATCTCCAATCCTAGCACTTAGACAATTAACCTCCCTTTGTGATGAACGGTCAAGATTAAAACATCTCGTTGAGCAATTTTGCACGTGCAGATATACCTCTTTAGTAGCATGCCTTTTAACATTACCATGGTTGCTCAAAGTATTTTTCTACATATTTCAAGCCTTATAAAGTTCTACAGATGGTGGTGATGATGCCATGTGGTGCTTTCCCACCATCCCTCTGAGAGCTAAGATCTGACAGTGGGTCCCTAGCAGGTTGGCGAGGAATAGTCAAGATTCATCTATAAGATAGCATCACAACCATTGATTTCAATGATTTTCATCACCGATGCTTTGAAGAATGGTCACTAATGCTTTGAAGAATGGTAGGGCCCATCACAAGGATGGACAGATGTCACCCGCTTGTTGCCCCGCTGATTCTTTTATCCAATTATTTTATTCCTACAAGATAGTAGGTGACCAATAGGATGTATTTGGTGGGACCCAAAGACCATTCCTAAAGGTTTTAAAAGGAAAATGTGTTGAATTATGACTTAAAAGGGGGGTCATTTTCTAAGTTGACAAGGACAAAGACTTTAGGCATTTTTATAAACTTGGACTTAGGGTAAATGGTAAATATTTGAGACATTTTCAAACCCACTTAACATTTGAAAAGAATAAAATAATTCAATGGGCAGTTACCGATAATCTAGGCATAAGGGGCCAGTAAATAAATGAATTTGATGGCTCAAGAGGTAACTTGAAAAATCGAGAATGGGCCAGCACCAGTCAAGTACAAATTAGACTTATGCAAGGGTTTTAACATTTAGGATTTTTCTAAGGGGTTTAAGGCATTGAAAAAACCCTATAACAGAGGATAAAACAAAATCCTAAGCTAGAGGACACATCCTAAACTAAAAAAGACAACCAAATATGCATCTAAAATCAGTCGAACACAAATTTTAGGGGTTTCACCAGTGGCTCCAATTGGGGACGTCTATTCTTCTAGAAGAAAGTGAGATCTTAGAATCTCAAGGTCGAGTAGACCCAACCATAGAACAAAATACAGGGACAATCTAGACAAGGAAGACTAGACAAACCAAAGCAGGAACATGCCCAACCAAACCTATATATAGGAAAAATTTCATAATAATACAATGTACATGGAAAAGAAACATACCTCAAGAGAAGTATGCTTTCAAGAACTGTCAATGTATTGGAAGTTCAAGAAAGTCTCCAGTTAAACTTTTTAGATAGTAGGAATCTTCACCATGTGCATTTGATATCAAATAAGGAACCAACCACAATACATCAAATTTTTCATGTTTTCCCTTATCTTAAACTCTAGCATTCCACATCATAACCATATTTCTTACTTCAAACTTTCTTGGAGAAGCCTTTTTGTCATACAAATGTTTGACCTGCAACTACACTTTAGCATTTTTATTCTAAGCTTCTCTCCTTGTTTCATCCAACTCTATTAGAGCATCAACCTTGTGCTACATTTCATCACAAATATCTTCATCATATTCTTGAAAAAATTTGTACATCTTCAACAAGTTTTTTTGAGGCAACCTTGCATCCGAAACATATACCAAACCAAATGGTGAATGTCTAGTAGCTTTTGTAATAGTAACCCTACCTGCCCAAAATGCAAGCTTCAGTTTTGAGTCCCATGCCTTCTTATTTTTCTCAATCACCCTTTTGATGACCTCCATCAAACTCTTATTACTTGATTCTACCTGACCATTTCCTTGTGGATGATAAGGATAAGAATAAGATATCTGGATTCCATGCTTATCACAAAAATCTCTAAACTCATTTGATCTAAAACACATGACATTGTTAGAGATAATCTTTTTTGGGACTCCAAACCGAATCAAAATGTTGTTCATCAAAAAATCAACCACAACTTTTCTTGTTGCTTTCTTTGTGGGGACACTTTGTAAAATAATCAATGACAACAAGAATCCAAGAATATCCCCCATTGGATTTCTTAGAGATTTCACCAATAAAGTCAATACCCCACTATTGAAAAGGGGCATGGACTGAAATTGGTCTAAGTGGAAAATTTCCTGAAATTTCAACTTTCCCAAGAATCTTTAGCAAGCATCACAAGTTTTTACAAACTTGTGGGCATGTTTGGACATTGAGGGCCACCAAAATATTGCTCTCAAAATTTTGTGGGCAATTATTTTTGTCATGTAATGCCCTCCACATACTCCACTATGCATTTGTGTTAGGAGTTCCAATGCTTGATTTCAATCAACACATTTAAGTAGTACACCTTCAGGACTCCTCCACCAAAGCTCATTGTCAATGATTACATACTTAATAGCCTACAACTTCAGGGTTATTTTTCATTATCTACCATACCTTTAGGGCATTGCATAGTTTGCAGATATTGGATAATATTCTTGTACCAACCACATGTTTTCATATCACATATAGGTGCAACATCTACACATTCTATCTAATTTATTTGGTTGGCTTCCAAGTTGGTTTCAGCCATCAGCTTAACAAAAACCTTTCCTCTCACTAACTTGGTAATTTGGACATCTATATTGAACTCTTGGATTCTATTGATCTACCTACACCTTCTTCCTGTAACCTCTTGTTGAGTGAAAATATCTTTTACATCAGCACTTGGGACATAAACAATGATCATAGCTCCCATTAAATAGGTCCTGAAATTCTTCACAACTTTGACTAATGCATAATCTTGTTTCTCTATCATATCATATTTGAGTTCTATGACCTGCAGGGATTTCCTAAAAATGCAATGGGTTGCTCAAAACCTTCCTCATTTTTTTGCAACAACACAACATCAATTGTATGAAATGCTGTAAAGGAAAAAAATTGCATAGGCATGGAGAAGTCTAGAGACTTCAACATTGGATCCTCCTTTATAGCTTGTTTGATACTCCTAAATGTCATACTAGGCTCCTCACTCCAAGTTACCTTTTCTCCTTTCTTTAACATCTTCAAAATAGGGCGAGTAATCTTTGTAAAGTTTGTCACAAACTTCCTTAAGAAATTGATCTGTCTAAAGAATGACTAGATGCATTTGACATTCGTTGGCTATGGAATTTTATCTATTGTAGCCACTCTTTTAGGATCAATTCTTATTCCTTATTTTGACACAATATGGCAAAAAAACTTTCCTTCTTTCACCCAAAACACACATTTCTTGGGATTTAAGGATATGACATTCAATTTCCTTGGAAAATACCTTCTCTAGATGAATACAATGGTCTTCTTCTTTCTTGTTGTATGTTGTCAAATCATCTTGATAAACTGCTAAGAAGATATCAATAAAGTTAGAAAAGGCCACATCCATAGCCCTTTTAAAAGTAGCACCTGCATTTGTTAGGCCAAAAGGCATCCTAACATACACATAAGTGCCCCAAGGAGTAGTAAATGCAGTCTTATACTGCTCAGACTCCTTAACCACCACTTGATTATATCCAGAAAAAACTGTCCATCATAGATAGAAGCTCACAACTAGTCACCTTTTGTAACATAGCTTCCATGTTGGGTAATATATAGTTGTCTTTCAATGATGATATATTAAGATTCTTGAAATCCACACAAAGCCTTATATCACCATTATTTTTCCTCACTAACACTAAGATAGATGCCCATGTAGAATGCCTAATTGGTTTAATGATACCAACTTCTCTTATTGACCAATAATTCTTGCATCTTAGGTGCCAATGTAGGATTGGTTGGCCTTTTCTTTTTCCTAAAAGGTTTAGCATTGGTTTTTAAGGGAATTTTATGTTGAAACAATTCTTCCCTATAGGCCTTTAAATCATCATAAGACCAAAAAAACACATGCCTATATCTTCTCAACAAAGCAATCGAAATTGCTTTGACTTGAGGTTTCATTTTATTTCCAATGCAGAATTTCTTAGGAGAATTTTCTATACCAATATTTACCTCTTCCAAATCCTCCTTGTGAGTAGATGTTTACTTAGCATTGCTCCTATCAGGGCCATAAAAAATCCTCTCCAAAGCAACCAACCCCTTTTGGATTTTTTTAGTTTTCAACTAAATGAATTCATTGCCAAACACTATTTCTTTGCCATCCACTTCTTCTACAAAAGCCCCAAAGTTAATTTCTTGACTTTCATACTCATCCACACACTGCAAAAACCTCAAGATGTCCTCATCATTATTAAAAACCTACCAGATCTGTATGTTATCAGGAACTGAAGGTCTGATATGCACTTCAACTCTTGAAATTCCTACAAAGGTAATGTCATCTGGCCAAAGTGCAATATTGGCAAGTAAATTTTCCACCTGATTCTTACTCCTATCCAACTAGTCAATACCAAAAGCAACAAACTATTCTATTGAGTCCCAAAAAACATTCCTATACTGTCTCAACCTATTATTCCTTGATGCATACCTTGACCTAACTTGAGAAACAACAAGCTTTGAATCTCCAATAACTCTTGACTTCTTGATTCCATGTTTCTCAGCTAGTCTTAATCCTAGTAGCAAAACTTCATATTCAACTACATTATTTGTACATGCAAATAGCAATGAAAATGAAAGCTTATAAGTTTTACCACTAGGGGAAATGAGTATTACCCCTACACCTAATCCTTTTGAGCAAGTGCCATCAAAACACCTGCTCCATAATTCATCATTATTTTCTTGTTGTAACACTTCATTTTCTAGGGGTACAGGTTTTCTATCCTCTTCTTCTTGTGACTCTTCAACTCTAAATTTATCAATACCTGCATCCACAAAGTGAATTCTATCCTCTTGATTCACAAATTCAATCATGTGTGGGGCTCTTGGCTCCCTCACAAGCTTAATGTCTTTTCCCTCAATTGGAAATGTGGAAAAAGACTTGTCACACTGCATGCTACCTCCCATGGAAGAATTCCATTTTATTGATAATAACATACCATAATTGGGTGGGATATCCAACACAACTATGCTCATACAAATTCTTTGTCTGGAAAAGCATCCAGTCTGTATGGGACATCCTTGATCACTCCTATGATTGGGATTTCTCTTGAATCAATGGCATAGAATTTTCCATAGGCATAATTTATCTTCAAACCCATCTCTTTCATAATTTTTATCACTAGATGTTAGATGAAGCTCCTGAATCAATCATGCAATTTTTTAAGAGCTTGCCATCAACAATCAGAGTCACATAAAAATGATCAATATTACTTGGGAAAGATGTGATTGTACTACCCAAATAAATCTGAGGGATTTCACTAATGGCTCCCTCCACTTCCTCTTTAATCACCTTACTTCCACTCACTTTAGGTTGAGTAGACACCCTTTTATCATCATAGGTCGTAGTAGCACCATTGATAAGGGTCATTTCCTTTTGCTTATGTTCTTCAATTCTCATCATCTTGACTTGGGAAAGTGATTGAAACATTTCAACATGATTATACTTAGGTAGTTCATAAGGCACTAGACTTTGTTCCTCAATCTTGACCTTCTATTGTTCATATTTCTTTTCGACCTCCTTTTCTTGTTTCTTTTCTTGCTCTACATTTGACTTTTGAGTCTTTGTTTTTACAATAGGAGAAACAATCTTATCGGTTTTCTTGGTTGTGTTATCTTTCTTATCCCAAATCTTAGGTCCTTTATTCTCCATGGCTTTGATTTCTCCTTCTTTTCCATCTACGTTAACTCCCCGCTTTTCTGCATTTTGCTCTTTGATGAACATGCTACCCGACTTTCCTTTGTCACAATTCACAATTTTATTCCTCAAGTTATGAGTGTTTCTAGCTTGTGCAACTAATACTACTTCCATCCTTTGATACTCCTCATCTAAGGGTCTTCTTAGAGACACATTCATTTCATTTGTTTCCAAAGCACAAACATTATGCTCAACATTGTCATCTTCATCAGGAAAAAATTGCTGATGATAAGCATTTGATTTTTGCCTCTAATTATCAACATCAACTTCATGTGACTCTTCATCTGGAGATCATTCCTCTTGATAAAAATCAGATCTATGCATAAGCACATGTATCTCCTCTCTATTTTCTTGAAGTGGCTCATAATCATTAGGTTCATTTTGTTCTTCTTCAAATTTTTTTTCTACTAAGCATGTATGAGAAGCATGTGGAAATTGGAAAAAAATACACCAAGGTGTTTCATTAGAAAATTTTACAAAGTTCTTTTGTAATGGATCAGGGAGAAATTTTCTTTGTGTATTCTGTTGAGTATTCTAAATTGGCTTTCCATTATGCCAATTTGTATTATAAGGATGATCTTGCAGCCTAGGAGGTCTTTCATTTCTTTAGAAATTAGGCTTGTCATTTTTTAGCCCCTTCTCTTGCTTGAAAAGTCTATAAATGATGTCCTTCATGGAACTTGCAACCTTATCTATCTTTTCCTCAAGTGAGGACCCTTTCTTTGCAGATTTTTTGTCTTCTTTCTTTGGGTTCTTTAAGATATTGACATCATCTCTTCTCCCTACATTTCCAAATACTCTTCTATTATTTTCAATGTGTAATGCAATCTTGAATGCCTCTCTCAAGGTTTAGGGATTCTTATCTTGAAACAAATAAATTACCTTTGAATCAAAGGCTTTACAATAATTAACTAGACACACATTATCATTTAGCCTCAAGTTAGCAAGTAATCTATTCATAGCTTTTTGAAACCTAGTGTTAAAATAAGAGATCATTTCATTGGAGCCTTTGGAGATATTATTAAACTCACTCAACAAGAACCTTGCATCAGTCTTATCGCCATATTGTTCTTGAAATATCCTTTTAAACTCCTCCCATGACCCAATTCTTTCTGTTGGCAAAGATCTATACCAGTCCTTGGAATCTTTAGTGAGTGACTGCATAAAGAGTTTCATCATAACATCTTCATCCTCCACCTCAAAATCAACCATCATATTGATAAATGATCTTAGGTGATCCTCACCACTTATTGCATTATTCCCAGAGAATCTAACCAATACACTCCTGATATCATCAGGGAATTGGTTTGGGTAGCCAAGTATCCCAAAAAAGCATAATTTTCTATACCTATCCACTTGCATAGGCCTTCTAGTGAACTGGTCTCTTTGATTATTGTGAGGTCCATTATCCTCTTGATCACTAGACTATTTATTGTCTTTCCCACTTCCATTCCCTCTTCTAGACTGGTTATTTTTATTTTTTCTACCACCTTCACCTCCACCACCTTGACCTCCACCACCACCACTACCAGTGATATTTCCACTTGATTTAGTGTTTTGTGACTAGGGATTAGGAATAGAATG
This sequence comes from Sequoia sempervirens, assembly GCA_007258455.2. Classification (NCBI taxonomy): domain Eukaryota; kingdom Viridiplantae; phylum Streptophyta; class Pinopsida; order Cupressales; family Cupressaceae; genus Sequoia; species Sequoia sempervirens. The sequence continues at coordinate 772,437,278 of VDFB02281492.1, read as the reverse complement.
GATAGAACTTGAAGATCCTGGGTCTAGGATGAAGGTTTTGATAAATGAAATCTTCCTCTCTATTTTTGCATTTGCAGCAATAATTTGCATCTTATCTAGCTCTTGTTGCAATTTTTCATTAGCTAATTGCAACCTTAATACTTCAGGGTCAGGAGGTGCAATTGATGGAATGGACTTAGTTTGTGCACTTGTGGTAGATGTTTTAGTGGATGAGGCACTTGTGTTTGCATTTGTGGTTGCTTTCTTTGGCTGACCCATAGGTCTTTTTCCATTATCTATAGGTTGGGATTTCTTGAAAGCAGTAGAGGGATTTGAAACTTTAGTTGCTACAATAGAGCTGGTATATGTGCTTGTAGTAGTGGTTCCAATAGGAATAATCACCTTAAGATGATCAAAGGTTTCCCTAACAACAGGTTTAGAGGGATCGTCTAGAATTGGTTATTCCTTGACCATTTCTCTCATCTTTTCTACCTTTCTTCTTAACTGATCTCTCCTTATCATGGAAGCCTTTATTTATTCCTCTCTTTATTTTTCTTGTTTCAATCCAAAATCCTTGATTCTAAATTCCTCTTCTTGCAGAGCTTGCATATCTTTATTATCTCTTCTTCATCCTCCAGATTAACCTGAAATTCATTAGGTTCTGGGGAATAATAGATAAGATTCAGTGGCTCTCTTTTAGAAGAATGATGGGAGGTTCTACTACATGATCTTCCCCTTGGATTGAAATTATCATCATTGAAAATAGAGGTACCCTTGGGATTTACATTTCTACCTGAAGATTCAGATCCCTTACCCTAGAATTTCCACAAGTCATATTCCTTTGATGCCTGAGGATTGGGATCAGGCTAGCTAGTGGTAATAGGGGGTACATTTGTAGGAAGATTTTCCTCATTACTAGGGGGCATACCATAATCAAATGTTTCTTCATGAGTATTTTCATTTAAAATCATAGATGCATGATCAAGATTTTTAGTAGACTTACTTGTTTCAATGTTCTTTGCTATCCATGATGACTTCTTACTCCATTGTAGCTTAGACTCCAACTTCTGCTCAGGATTCTTCTTCATATTGCTCCTAGTTCCTCTCATGGCTTCAAATCTCTCTTCACAAATCTTCTCTCTTTCTTTGAACTTTTAAATTTGCACTGACACAAGAGACTTCAGAGTTACCACCAACTAGATGGTGAAATGAAAATATATCAAACTTTTGAGAAGCCTTTGTAAATTTAGAGAGAATTTTGAACATACTCCAATAGGAAACAAAAATAGGAGCTAGATTTTGACTCACAGAAACTAGACATAACCTATGATGAGAATTTGTATGAATTTTTCTTTAAACAAAAAAAACAATGCATTTTGTTGACTTTGATTATACTTGATTTGACCTAGAGACATTGGACTAGCTTTTTCCCCAAAGAGTCGCCAATATTTTGGTTATTTTTAATGAACCAAGCTTGTCTCACTAGTTATCTATGAATTTTCCATATTCAATTATCAATAACTATGAGGAATTGGCCAACGAATAGGTGAAATCTTGCTAGGATTTCCCTTTGCACTTTGGGATTTGCAAAACCCAGGAGGGTGATCCCTACAATGTATTTTCAAATACTCTTGTGACAATTATCATATACATTATAATTCTAATAGACAATTCACCTTTAATTTCTTAACAGATGAAAAACCTTAAAGATCTAGCTAATCCTTATGGCAACATCTTAGTAAAGCATGAGAAAATTTTGTAAATTCAGCTCGACATACATTCACATAGAAAATAGATATTGAAATTGATTTTGAATGTAGTTACTATGAAGGATCTAGGAAACTGTAACATAACATGACCAATGCCTTATCCTAGGGTGGAAAATTCTAAATCACATAATTGAAAACATGAAGCAACATTATTCCTATCATAAAAAATCCTATCAATGATGACTTACACCATTCATACCAAAAACTAAACCAACAATACTTAATTATCCATGCATACATTCACATAAACATTTATTCATATTAATACAGATTTAACTCATTTTTTGAATAAGCACAATAACCATGAATACACATTCAAGGAAAGACAAGAAGATGAATAAAAGTAATCTTTGATTGCTTTGTATTCATAATCTATGCAAAGTATACAATGGAGAACACTGGCCTTGAATATATTGTCATTTATATTTCAAAATATGACAATACTATATTCATATTCACCATTACAAGATCCAAAAGACTCTTAGAACCTGGAAAAAAATCATATTCTATTATCTAGACTTGGTTACAAAAATTCTCTGAGATCAATTCGCTAAAAACCTTTTACAATTGGCCTTGAATTCCCTTTTCTAAGAACAAGGGAGAAAAAAAGCTTAAGGCCAAATTGTACACATGTCATGATTTCATTTGACATTCACATTTACATTCAAAGGCAATTATATTTTCCAAAATTCAAGGGAGATCATATAAGACAAAAACTATTTCTCATTTGTTGATGAAGATTCTCATGCTTTCCAAAAGGCATTTTAGTCAGTGCAGATTATTCCTTCCATAAGCTACACACTCTTTTCCACGTGCTCCAAAACTTGAAGATGAAAAGCATAAAATAGAAAAGGAAGAAATAAACCAAATCACTTCTACCTCTGCATTCCATGTCATCCATTTTAAATTGGAGAAGATACAATATCTGAACATTGATGTATCTAAAGCATAATTTGTACTAGTTTTGGGCCATGTATTGTATTTCTCTTGTTGTAACCATTGTTGTTGTAGACATAAGATCAAAATTTCAATCAATTCACTAGTGCAAAAACCTACTCATCCAGGATGTCAACATATTTTCTCTTCCAGAGCTCAAAGTCTTCCTCGAAAGGCCAGTCAAATGTTATAACTTCATCTACCTTCTTTTTGTATGGAGTGTACTTTATCACTACTTGATTAGCTTCCTTGTCAAAATCTTCAAGTAAAATGCCTATTTGGGTGAGATTATCCATACTATTTTTCAACATCTACACATCTACTCCATCACAAATTAATTTGGATTGGGTAGCTATGACCTTATTTTCTTGGTCCTTCCATTCTTGAAAAGGTTTAACTTCACCATTTTCATTTAAAATATCTGGAAGTAGATTGAAGCTCCACTCATCAAACCTCTTAACTAATTCTATGATTTTCCTTTCCAATGGCTCAATCAACCCTTGGAATTATCAATCAACCCTTGGAATTACTTGATTGCATTCACAATCCTAAGGGTTGGGACAATACTGGAAGGCTTATTTGCATCATGTTTTGATCCAATGGCCATATCCCTCAATTCTTGTGCTATAGGGATCCATTTATCCATCAATGGGATGGAAATCTGTTTATCCCTATCAATGTTCCTTATTGCATTGAACATAGAAGAATAGTTGGAATGAATACTAATCAACCTTATCACAATCCCTTTATTTAGGTGTTCTAACACCATAGTCATAATTTTTAGATTGCTCACATGAATTAGCTCATCAAAATGTTGACACCTATCATTATAATTCTTGACCTTCTTTATTAAATCCTCCTTGGTGATCTCCTCTATTTGAGGTGCATCTGATGTACTTAGATTTGACTGTGCAATTGGTACATCCTCAGAGCTAGGAGGCATAACCTCAGTTTGGATTGGAGGTGGTGAAAGAATGGGAGAAGGTGGAATTTTTTCATGTGGGGTAGAGGGAGGAAAAATTGTAGCTTGTGATTACCCTAGTTGCATAAAATGGAACTTTTCCTTCCATAAGGCAATTTTCAACTGTATTTCTACTATCTTCTGTTGGCTCACATTATATTCAACCACTATATAATTATTGTGTTCTGAATTTTTCCCTTTCTTCAGTTAAGGACTCAACTGTGGCTTTAGTGAATTGAGCTACATTAACATTCATTGTAGTTGCTTCAATGGATGATGTATTTGATACTCTTTTTATAATCAACCCTCCTCTGACTCTAGCAACTGGTTCAACAACCTCTAGCTTCTTTGTGCTTGGAGCTAAAGCCCAAATGACTAGTGTGTCCCATTGGGAGCTGAAGGCTAATCCTTGCAAGGCCAAAGTAACTTCCTCTTATGTGTTGAAGATGGGGGCATCATGTATTATGATCGTATCAAATGCAATAGATGATGCGGAATCCCATTTTGGTAGAAGCAATACACCACTCTTTCTAACAAGTTCCTTGCCTTCAACTGCAATGATATTCGAATACTTGGTTCTCATCTCATTGTGAACTTTAACATCTATAATTGTCTTTGGCAATTTGGGGCTCTTACTATCTTTCATTTGCACATTCATCATATGCTCATCTTCCATTGCACTCCACACATATTCTTGAAATTCTTGAGTTTTCATGAATGAATCATCCATGAAACTCTCACAAGCTTTAGCTCTAATATCCTCAGTACTATTTATCCCACTCAAATTTACCTTGCTCAATCTAAGACTCAAATTTGTGGCACTATGTCCCTTTGAGGGGATGACATACCTTGCCTTATTTCATCCTTTGTAACAACAATTTCCTCATCTGATTCATCACTAGGGTAATCAACAAGGCCAATTGGATCTTTCCCTTTGCCTTTTTATTGGTGGCTCCTTAGGAGGAGATGGTCCTCTAGGATAGGAATCCAACTCAATTATTTTAGGGGTGGAAGAATGTGGTGGTGGCAATGGTGGTAGTTGTTTTTTTGGAGAGGGTGCTCTATACTCCTCTGATTGTGTGGGAGTAGCAATTGTCAACTCTTTCTTTACAATACTCTTCTTCCTTGAATATATCTACACTTTCTTGGGAGGCCAATAAGATGGTTTTTTTTTTTCATGGGGGTTTTCCCCTTATCATTCTCTTCAATGACCACAAATTTACCCTCATCTTTCCCCATTCTTTCCTCTTTTAAAGTTGCAAAAAATTTATCAAAATTTTGTATAACTATCTCCACTTTCAGAATTACATTATCAATATAAGAGAAAGCTTTAAATTGAGGGTCTTTCACCATTTTTTCTTTCTCCAACTTCTTGAAAACAATCCATTTTCTCATCATGTCCTCCTAAATCTAAAGGTCAAAAACATTTATGATAAAGTCATCAGGGAATGAAAAGGTATGAACATACTTCCCTCCTCTTCTCCTATTTAATAACCAAACCATAAAACCCTCTGGATCATAGATCCTATATGGTCGATATTTCATTCCATAGGGCTTGATATGCTCAAGAAGCTTCTCCATCTGTTATCATAAAAAAATTAGAAAAGATAGTGTAGGCAGGGAAAAAGGTTCCCTTTCTCATTTCAAACAAGTAGTTATCTTCAACATCACCCAGCTGCCACATGACCTCAAGGAAACCTATCCTTAGTGGTACATCCATGGAAGTACATGGGTTGTTTGCCTCATTCCATATACTCTGAGAACTGTGCAATCCTAATAAGGGATTACATCCCCCCAATTATGATTAATATTCAAATTAGGCCTCCTTTCCACTGGCCTCAAGAAATCATGTAATTTAGGTGGAATCCTTGACATATTCACAATCAAGGCTCTTTTCAGCTTGGAGGAAAAGACATTTGTAGCAATTGGAAAACTAGTTTTCTGTTCATTTTTGTCTAACAATGGAGTCCATGATTGAACATGCATTACCACACCATCCTCTGTTCTTTTCAACTCCATATCCTTACTAAAATAATATGCACTATTGTATAGGAACATATGCATAAATAGAGAATACCACCATAACTTGATTGCATATTGTCTATTCTTCAATGCCACCAAACCTTTGTGCATTTATTTTGACATGTAGAAAAATCATACAAGGTGTTGATGTTGGGGTGTTGAATATTTGCAGCCATATACATTGGTGCAATCAGCATGCTTGAAGATAGATCAAACCCTAGAATTTGGCATAGGGAGTAAAATGTTTTATGAAAGTAGATGAAAAAGTACTTGATAAGAAAGGGTTCCTTATCAGATGGTCCCAGTACAATTCTACCTTTTCCCTTTCCTATTGATGCCAAGCAGTGTGTAACACCTCTCTAACTCCAGCCTGGGTAAGATAGTATTTTGATTTTGATTTGATATTTTAAATGTTAAATGTTATCATAATGAGATTAGACATTGATGATTAAGGGAAAGGGTTATCATGATTAGTCATTATTCTAGATTACATGCTTATATGGTTATATATTGTTATCATTTCTTTTGTATGATTATGGATAGGAAGGGGATGATGCCGTAACACTCGTATCTGAGAGGCTTACAATATCATGACCCTCTTCCTAATGATTGATGTTGCTTTGACTATATGATATATGTTATATGCACATGTACTTTGACGTGTAATTGGAGTGATACAGGTACTGAGTATCGACTCCGCCTGGATCCACAGGCCTAAGCGTACTCATATTCCCCCATGGTGGTTACTGGAGGTAGTCATAGGTCAAATTTCACCTACCCTTACCCACTGTACCCTGTTAGTGCAGTGTTTCCTTGTTGATGTCTTACCGTCTAGTTACCTAATGGTAATGTCCAGAGCACCTCTCAGCCGTATGTCTGGAGCACCTTTTAGTTGTATGTGGTTTACCAGTATGTCTCATTGAGGTATTTTGTTATGGTTTTCGTGAATCTGTTATGTGGCTATATATTTTGGTTGCCAGTGTTATGATGTGTTTTCATTGACATCTTTTCGTGGTTTCATATATGGTAGTTCATTGTGTTTAATTGATTTGAGATTTGAATGGTTTTATCCATGAGATTTTAAATATGTTATTTTAAATAATTTTTATTGATCATTCAAGAGAATGATTTATTTCATTTGGAAAATTTTAAATGATTTTTTTAATTCTTTATGTGAGCCCTCATAGTTTTATTTAAATCTTCTTGAGGGGCTTGTGTGTATTTAATGTTGGATTTAAATTATTATTCTTATGTGTAATAGAGAATGTTGTATATTAGAGATTTTAATTAATTTCTTTGAAGAGCTTTAATAGTTTAATTAATTAAATGTTTTAATTCTTTTTGGTGGGGAGAGTTTTTTAAAAGGGAATTAGGTTTTGTTTTGAGAGAGATATATATTCATTTTTTGTTTTGGGGAGAATTATTCTTTTAGGGAGGAGAAGAAATTTTCTATTTTGGAAGGAGAAGGAAAAACCCCATGAAATGGGTGACAGAGTTGGAGAGAAATGTGGAGTTTTTGCTGAGAAGATTTTGTAGGCATCTGATTGTTGATTTTAGCATGCCATTTCCTCCTTGCTGTCCCAATTTGGAACCCAACTGTGCTTTATAGTTAGATCATTCTCTAATTTTTGTTTTGGAGCAAATTGAGGTATTTTTTTGTCATTCTTCAATCTTGTATGGCTAGTAATTTGGGCATTCGCTCATGTTTCTTGTATGGTTGGTATTTTTTTGATCTAGGTTATTTTTATTTTATGAAAATTGGAGGAACTCCTCTATTTCATTTTTGTATTGCTTGGGGTTTGAATGATGGAAGCTTTAAATTCAATTTTCTGCCTTGTAGTATTTTGTATGGCAGATTTTTGTACATTTCCAGCAAAATGAAATGGGTTGTTGAACAAAATTTGATTTATGGGTTCTTTTATATTCTTCTTTTTTGCCCAATTTGTACAAATGTGTTTTTCTTTGCTGCTCATTATCCCCTTGCTAAAAATGAATTTTAAGGGTGTATTTCATGTAGAGATGCCAAGATCTCAACTGGGTCTTTAGCAGATTTTAATTCTGGGCACTTTCATTTTTGGCCAAATTTGCGCCTACTTGTTAAAATGACGTTTTTATTTGCTTCTTTTTAACCGCTTGTTAAAAACATAAAATAAAATTGTATTCCATGTAGAAACGTCCATATCTCAACTAGGTCTTTGTCCAATTTTTATTCTGGGCACTTTCATTTTTCATGTTTTTGTCCAGCCATGCAAAAAATGACATTTTTCTGAACACCTTATTTCAGGTCATAAAATTAAAAAGTAAAGATGGAATCCATCTAGAAACATCAAAATCTGAACTGGGTTGTCCAATTTTAGATCTGGGCACTTTTAATTTTTATGAATTTTAATTTTTATGAAATTTCTATGCCTCTTTCTCATGCATTTGAACAACTGGAACCATGTTTTGTGCTACTGTCACTTAGTAGATTCTATTTGATTTAAAAGTGGTTTTGTGGGATGATGTAATGAGGTTAATACTGATTGCATTATTGGTTTCTTTTATGGAGTTATTGACGAATATTTGTATGGTATTTGATCTGCTTGTTAGCGTATGTGATCCACTATTTAAATGATTTAACTTCATTGTTTGCTTGGTTGTTTTAAATGGTTTTTATGATGATTTTAGTGGCTTTTTCATTGTTTCATATTTGATTTGGGTTCCTCATTTGGTTAAATGAGATGGGGTAAAACAATTATAAGATAATGAGTCATCGTGCATGGCCTTGAGCACTTGTAAAGGCTAAGGATGCATTCCAGAAGGCCTATCCATCTACAAGGCGTTGAGTCATCCATCTGCAGGGCATTGATTTGGGCATGATTGAGCTTCTTCATCTGTATGAGAGGTGTACTTGATTCCATGTGGTGCCATCCCTTCGAGCACCCATGATGATACTCCTTCTGGTCTCCTCTCTAGCACCTTGTACCTTAATAGTTGTGAGTAGTACCCGACATGTTATTGTATGAGCATCTTCATGTTGCAATATTGGTTTAATGCATTGTATTCCATGTTTGCTTCGTGTTTGATGTGAGCGTTGTCCTTATGTTACCCTTTCCTTATTATTTTTGCTTGGGCCTTATGACTACCTTTGAGCATGGTGGGGTGGCCTCTTTTGAGTCCACATGGTAGGGAGGCATTGCCACTACCATTGGGGACTGACGTACAGGTTATTGGAGCACCAGTTGGAGATGTTCTCTCTTGTGCTATTTTATCAGTTGGTATATCTTATTCTTGGCTATGCCTTTGTACTCTCGTATTTTCCTTTATGTGTATTGTACTCGCTTGAGAGTGAAAATATAATCATATAATTTAATGAGAAGAAATGTGATGTTCTTTATTGGTTTATGAGTTCCAGTGTTGGTATCAGACTCGCCTATACTATAATGATATTTATGGATTTTCCTTCAAAGTTTAATGCAAAAATTAGAGCTTGGTTGTGAATTTCCTTCATGTAACAGTCTACAAAATTTTTGGTGCATCGTAGCTTGCTGTCATTAATATGTGTTGTTGCTACTAAAGTTTCCAGCGCAATGCAACATGTTGTTCTGTGTTGTATTGCGGAAGTTCTAGAGCAGGAAGTTTTGTAGTAGGAAGTTCTGGAGCAGGAAGTTCCGTAGCAGGAAGTTTCAGAGCAAAATTTCTAGAGCTATCTTATTTGCTCCTGTTTGGATTTCCTCTAGAGGGTGGATTAGTCCTCTCCTTTGGGTTGTGTTCAACCATGCTTGGCCATATATGTTGTTGATATATTGTATTGGAAACTGATTTTTGTGTAAGTTATTCTTTATGTTATCAATTTTTTTTTATCTTGTCCTCCTTTGGCTCTTACCCTTTGGGGTTGCGTAGCGGGATGTTACAAAGTGAGCCAACACTGAGACTTTGAAGGTAGGTCTCACTTTCTCATATTCTTCCCTTAACTTCTTTTCATCAATCTCTACCATGTCATTGTTCCATTTGTTTAATTTAAAAAATTCTACAATTTCCTCTTTTGTAACCCAAACCATCTCCTGCCCAAAATGGGGTTTGACTACCCTAACAAGAGGGTCATAATCAGCAGCAATGTCCTTGAGAAGATCAATGTCCAAATGCATGTTGGGGATAATCAATTTAGCCATATCCAACCTCCAGGGGTTGTAGATGTGAATGTGGGCATTCTTGAACTACCAAACTAGCCTTGGAAATGTGTCCACCTAGTGTATGGTAGTGTAACATCCTTAATGGTACATTTTTTGTCGACAATACCATCTTTAACCCCAAGGCCATGAAACATGGGTTTCCCTAACCGCTTCTCAATTGTTGAGGGTGGCCATTGGTCAAGAAAGTATTGGACCAAGGGTCTTACCTTTGGTTTGGAACCAGGGAGTTGGACCTTTGGTGCCATATCTAGGGAGTAATTTGAACTAGGGCTTCACTGGTTTAGACTAGGGTTTTCAGGTTTTAGGTGAAGACTTGATGCAAAGAGTGACTAAAATCACAAATTTACAACAATCTAGATAAATGCCAAAACTTAAAAAAAACCCTAACTAGAATTCAAATGACAACAATTGCAATTGAATGAAAACCCGAGTAATTTCTAGCTCAAGAAGTGTGAATTTTACTTACTAGTTTAACAACGTGGAAAACCCTAGTTTGAAGATTCCAAGAACTCAAAATGCATTGCAATGATTCCTAGATGCCTTAGAAATTATTTTGTAATAAAAAATAGGCTTTAAATCCAGCTTTTATGGTGAAAAAATCCCTCAATTGGGTTAAAAAACATCAACTTCGCCATTACTACTCACTTGCACGAACTAGAATGGCTCAATGATGTCCTTTTTGGAGCCTTTGAACTCATTCTGTTGATGTCATCATGATCTAGATTGGCATGTGGTGAAGATGAAGTCAACAAGGTTTGAACATTTTCCTTTTTGCTGATTGAACATCTACTCAACCAATCTCTCGCCATGTGTTCAGTTTCCATGTTGTCCCAATGGTCCCACAACACTATGGAAGGCATAAGGCAATCCATGTGACAACTGCACACTAGCCCTCTAGAATTTGTAATGTTTAGATCAATGGTCACGAGCTAGTGGGAAATGACCCAGATCAACCTAACAACCCTTAATGTGTGCACCCTTTAATATCCAAGCCTAGTATTCAAATAGTTAACCTCCATTTATGGTGAATGGTCGAGATTAAAACATCTCACTGAGAAATTTTTCACATGCACATATACCTCTTTAGTAGCATGCCTTTTAACATTACCACGATCACTCAAATTATTTTTCCAAATATTTCAAGTCTTAAAAAGTTCTGCAGACAGTGGGAATGATGCCACGTGGTGCTTGCCCACCATCCCTCCAAGAGCTAAGATATAAAAATGGGTCCCCTGCAGGCTAGCAAGGAATGGTCAAGATTCATCTTTAAGATCACATCACAACCATTGATTTCAATTATTTTCATCACTGATGCTTTGAAGAGTGATAGGACCGGTCACAAGGATGGATAGGTGTCACCCACCCACTGCTCTGCTAGTTCTTTTATCCAATTATTTTATTCCCGTGGGCTAGCGGGCAATCAATAGGATGTATTTTGTGAGACTCGATGACCATTCCTAAAGGTTTGAAAAGGCACATGTATTTAATTATGACTTAAAAGGGGGTCGTTCGCTAAGTTGACAAGGTAAAAGACTTTAGGCATTATTATAAACTTGGACTTAGGATAAATGGTAAATATTTGAGACATTTTCAAACCTACTTAACATTTGAAAAGATTAAAATAATTCAATGGGTAGTGACAGATAAGCTAGGCATAAGGGACTAGTGAATAAATGAATTTGATGGCTCAAGAGGTAACTTGAAAAACTGGGAATAGTCCAACACTAGTGAACTGCAAATTAGATTTATGCAAGGGTTTTAACACAAGATTTTTCTAAGGGGTTTAGGGAATAGACAAAACCCTAAGCTAGAGGACACGCCCTAGACAAAAAAAGACAGTCAAATGTGCATCTAAAATCAATGGAACACAAAAATTTTAGGGGTTCCACTAGGAGATTTGACACCAATACTTAGGAGGTTCCTAGCCATGACATATTTTATCATTGTTGAAGTGGTAGGTGAGGATGTAATTTAGAAGGTATTTAAGATTGAGAGTATACATAGCAAATTTTTGGGACATAAGGATAGTGGATAGGGGATATAAAAATATTTTATAAGAATGGGGGGAGCTCATCTTGATCCAAAAGAATCCCATGATCATCATAGAGATCATACTCAATTTGGTCAATAGGACTAACCTCATGATCATCAATGATTGGTGGAGAGGTATGGAATGAAGAAATTATATTAAATGGGATTGGGATGGAATATTATATGAGAATGAGTTATATTGGATGGTTGGATTGGTTAGTTAAATCTTGGATTTTAGATTTCATTAAGCTCAAATTTGGGACATGGCGATTAGAGTGGATGAAGGATAAAGGTGATTTAGGGAATGAATTAGGATAGGGTTGATGTATGATTATAAGATAACCTAATTGCTTAGATTAAGGATGGGGATTTGGAATATTAATTGGGTTAAAAGACTTAGGATGGATGGATGGTTGATTAAGATTCTAGATAAAGAGAAATGTAAAGTTAGATTAGAAGAAATGTTTGATGAAGAAATGTGATGAGGATATAAGATGAAAATTGTGAATTTGATTATGGGATAATGTGTGGAAGAGGAAATTTTGAGATTGATTTTAGATGAGGATGGAGATTAGAAGAAGGGGATAAATGATGAAAGGTTGGCTAATAAATTTATTTTTTCATTTTTGAGGAGGATAGAAATTAAGATAATGGATTATCAATGGTTGTGGATTTAGAATAATGGGACTTAAGGATGAAATTGGATTTAGATTGAAAGGAGATAGTTTGAATTAGGGTGTGGTTGGATAGATGAGGGAAATTTTATCAATACATAAAAGTGTTAAACTATGAAGTTATTGAAATGTGCAAGCACTAAACTATGAAAATGCTAAATTACATGTGTTGAAGGACAAGGTGAAGGCACTCAACTAGAAAGATGAAGGGAAAGTTAGAATTTAGATGAGTTATTTAGTTTGATATTTGGATAGAGGATTAGTTTGGAGATATTTTGGGGGTGATTTTCAATGGATGATAGATTGGATTGGAGGATTGGAGGGATGAATAAGGTATTTGGAGGAGAATATTAGATGGTTGATTTAGGATGAAGGTTTTCTTGCTTGACTGAGGGGTGGATTTGAAATCACATCAAACAAAAAAATAAATTGAAGGATATTTGAACTAATAGGTATGTACTAGTTTTGGACAAGAAGACCCATAAAACACTTACAATATTAAATTATTCAAGTAGGATTAACTCCTACTGTGGGCCCATAATAGAAATAAATCCATTAATACTATCTACCTATGCAAGATAAATAGGGTCAACCACATTAACGTGAAATACCTTACCAAGGAACACCAAAGGCTTCACCAAGGTGAATTCTATCTCAAAATATGGAAGTACTCATGAGTAACTCAAGGAGGTGATTTTTTCCCTTGCACCACACTAAGAGATAACCAAAAGGTCTTAAATTAGGATGAACAAGGTTGCTAGGGAGTCCTCCAAATACCTTAAGGGTATGTGAGGACAAATACATAATTGAAAGGGAAAAACTCCAAACAATCAAGAGGAGAGGGTAACCCATTCTTCACCTTCACTTCCCCAAGGTACAAAGTTCTTGGGGGATTAACTAAGATTTACAAGATTCCTCTTCCAAGAGGGGTATCTTTTGATTCACCCCCACTCTTTATACTCCACTAGAACATAAGAGTTGAGATAATCCCCTAGGGTGATCAAATCCATAGGAAAACCCCTAGAAGGAATGATTCAAGTGTTTTTAGTCTCTCAATATCATAAGAAGCACTAGGGTAGAGCATACACACATTGGGTTTATTACAATAACAATAAAAAATGAAAAGATTAAGTGGTGTTTTTGATCCTCAAGATTACACAAAGGCACAAGAGGATAACATACACACCACTCACTTCGAGAAACAACAAACATAGTTCTTTCCCCACTACTCTAACTTTTATGTAACGAGAAGCTAGTGGAAAATATTAAACCTTGGACAAACATTGCTAGAACACAAATATGTTAATAGTTTGAAGGGATTTCTTTGGAAAACATTTTTAAGTTGTACAAATGGAGTTAGACTACAAAAATTGGTTAGATAAAATTTTGAAAAATACCAAAATAATGAACAATTTTTTTTGACATTGATAGTTGTTGGTGATTTAGGAAATTGAAAAGGTTCTAAAACATAGTGAACAACACTAAACAATGCAAGCACTGAAACATGGTGTAGAAGCATTAAAATAGTGCAAGCGCAAGCGCTAAAATGTAAAGAGTGAAAAATAAATTAATATACTTGAAACTCATAGGTATGAATTCATAGGTCAAAAGTGTTGATATTTGTACGCATTGAACTAATAAGGCACTAAAGTAATTAGTAGAAGTGCTAATATGCATAGAAATGAAAGCAAAACACATAAATAAAAAATGTGACAATGGTTAAAATGATGGAGAACAAGTTAGTTGTCAATAGAAAATGAGAAGAACAAATAAAATAAATAGAAACCAAAGGGAAACAAATTGAGGGGCAGAAGTGCTAATACAATCACACACGTGCTAAATAGTGGAGGTGCTAATCTATAGAGTTCAAGCACTAATATTTTTTGGGCAAGAACACCTATTAAAAAATGTTAGTTTTCGTACAAAACAAAGAGTTAAAATGACCCAAAATGTTACACCCCAATTGTGTAATTACTATTTACTATTACTATGTAGGGTAAAATCTGAATGTAATGTGAATTCCAAAGATGAATAAATTGTGCTTGCACTTTGTTATCAAAATAATTATGAATAAATGTTATCTCATTTAAATAATATGTGAAGAAATGCATATATGTAAAATGGATGGTTATTGAATTAATATTCTAACTATGAGATGTATTATGTGTAGTGCATATTTTGTTGAATAGTTGACTACCTTGGGCATATGTTAGTGGATGTAGGTATATGTTCAATCCTCTAGGCGGAGGGGAAGTATCACTCAGGAGAAGACCTTGGTCGGATAACTAGTAACGTAACCTATCTGAGCTTACACACACTCACAGTAGTATGGTTAAGTCAAGTTATTATGAGGAAAGTTAGTAAGTCATCCTTAGTTTGATGTGTTTGCATTAGTAAGGATCTTGTTTACTATTGATTGTATTATTGGGTGATGTTATATGTTTGAGCTTGTGAGTCTTACCTTATATTACTATGCTTGATTGTATGGTTAAGTAAGTATTTGGGATACATGCACATATGTATATATATGCATAAGTTGGCATACGCATATGTTGGATATAATGGGATGTCCATATGAGTATGACAACATATGTAAAAATATGCATATATGTATATAAGTGATTAATATAATGCTATTGTGAATATAGTCATGTGGTCATAATCATCTGAATATCGAATGGGTCATTTGACTATCATGTTGCCATAGAATATATATATGTTTTATTGTTCAATGAGAATGATAATTTGGATGTATGCATTCTAGATATCGAATGATGTATGTATACTATCTATGGCTGAGTAAATGTATATCATGAATTTGATTATAAAATGTGCTTTGGAAAAGTAATTATATATATTACATATATTTGTAAATATATATATGTACATAATATAATATAAGGATATATATTATATTATATATATAGTATAAATATACAATGCAAGATTAAATGATTACTTCATTTTTAAATGTTGCTCTATATATATTTACATAGCGTGCAATATATATACACACCTTGACTGACTTGTATATATACTATACAAAGATTTGAGGTCAATCCACTTAAGTTTATGCTTGGGCTGATAAAAGAGGGTGATTGTGCACTTTGTATTAGGAATTCAAGAGGACAATGTGGTGCATTTGAATCTGCTGTGCATATGTATTCCACACATAGGAATAGTAGGCAATATCAAGTAATGCGCATAGGATAATAGGTGACCTTGAATGCAAAGCAAATAAGCGTTGTGAATAGATACTTCTAAAACACATTTGAATTGGGTGTACAAAGCATTGGAAATGGTAAACCATAGTGAAAGGTAGCTGCAAACAATAGCTCATTGATAAATACATGGAATTCTTGAGAGTGGGAGAAGTAAACAACAATTAAGTCAATTTGAAGAATAAGATTTAGTCGATGCTTTGAATTGGGTATCTTTGAATTAGTAAATTGCATTTACTTTGGATGCCATGTCATTGAGTAAATATCAACAGTAGATAAATGCATGCAAGGTTATGAACAATAGGTCGATGAATTGGTCAAACTGATTAATGAGATGTATCAACTCATGCTAGACTAAGTCGACATGAGCTAAGTGTTGCACATTTGATATTGACTGATTCAACAAGTGTAAAATTGTGCCAACTCTATAGGAGGTTTATGCTTTCTTTGGTGACACCTTATGAATCCTATTTGTTGTAGATGTTCATTGTGAAGGCAATTCAAATTACACCTTTTTCATCATGTGTTGATTTGAAATGGTCTTATGCTACTGTCAACTAATGAGGTCAACCTATAGCTTTATTTAACTAAGTATGCTCTTATTTGTATGCCACCTTTTAGCTAGGTTGAGTGAGTTGTTATGCATGGAATTTTCTTTCAATAATCGTTCCTTTTCTATAGGTTGAGTGGTCTCCAATCTGTTGTATAAATAGACGAGTTGAGCTCTCATTAGGGAGGCATTGTGCTCAACATTTTATACACTTGAGAGATAAAGGTTTATTGAGGCATCGTTTGTGAGATCAAGGTTAAGCTAGTTGCTATTTGGGAAAACTGAATTATAGTCAATCGATTGGATAAGCAAAAATAGGCATGGGGATAATTCTCCTTTATTTGTCTTAGATTTTGAAATATTGTTTCATGAATGCTTTAACTAGTCTATTGTGAATGCTTGCATTTAGGGGAAAATAGTATTGCTTTGAAAGGGAATTAGAAGCTATTAATACTGTTTGTGAAATGATTGTATGTACTCCATAATAGGAGGATTATGTTTGTCATAAGTATTACATACTAGATATGATTAAACAAGGGTAGCTTAAGGGCTACTCATAGCTATGTTATTTGATTATAATAGATAGCTAGTGGGTTACTCCTGGGTTGTGAGCTATATTGAAACCTAGTGAGTTAGAGTTGCTACTTGATTAGTGGCATTGCACTCTTAAATACAAAGTTATCGTATTGACAAGAGTAGACTCGTAGCTTAAACCTTTTCAATAAGGAGATTGTACTCTTCAACAAAATCATCTGTTGATATGATTATTCTTTGATTGAGGTCATTCATTGATGTGATTGCACTCCTAATGAGAATCACTTATTAGTGTGACATGTGTTACTAAGTGGAGTCAGTTATTTAATCTATGATTATGATGAGGCTTATGTAGTTTTTTTCTAGATTATAAAGTTATCCTTTAGACTAGTTTGTCTTTTTTAAAGAATAGCTTGTTTATGTGAAGATAAGCTCCTAAGTTATACCTAGGATAGAAATATCCATTGAAGGAGTAACTAGTGCTTAGTCTTATTGGCAGAGTTACCATTGTATTTTGGGAAAATGGGGAGTAGGTTAATTCTAGGGTTTAAGCTTACCCATGGGAGGAATTACCAATGCACAAATTATAATGGCCTTAAGTCAAAATGAGCTTAAGCAGTGTAGGTGAATAGTTGACCTTCACTTGAAGTACTGAGTGAGAAAAATTTGGCCAAAGTAGTGTGATTGCCTTTGGCTCCACTATTAGTTCATCGTGTCCATGTAGTGTGCATGCTAGTTACTGAGTGTAGGGTTATAAATTCTAGTCATGTAGGGCACAACACTAAGATCGGTGTGGTTTGTCGTATGGGGTTAACCAACCAAGATCTTCATCAAAGGGTAGGTCCATCTATCATTGATAGATATGCGGGGGACCACATTTAAGTCCATGGTTGGCGGAAAATCACTTGAGTGATGCTTCTCCTCCTCAGTAGGCGACATAAGACCAAGGTTTTGAAAGGAAGATTCTTGGACCATCTATATCTATTGCTCTGAAGCTCATAGGAGCTATGTACAAGTCTTGTAACCATTTTTATGGGATGATATAATCATGAATGATATATATTTGAGTTCATTCAATATGATATCTATGTTTTGAGAAGACTTGTAAAATTACATTGGAATGCAATGACAATTTGGAATTAATGTTATTTCAATTATGCATGTAATTTACATTATGGGAAGAATTTTTTTAATTGCTATGTTTGGCATCATGATTTATTGATTGAGGTGAAAACATTAAAATTTTTACTATGAAGAACACCAGGGTTGTTACATGAATAAAACTAAAATGACTAAAATCTACATAAAAATCATAGAGGGTTAAAAAACTACAAGCACAATTGAGAAAATAAGATAAAAAACACTTAAAAATAGAAGTGTTAAAGAACATAGTACTGTATACACCTAAAAATGGTCACATTATAATAAGTCTGGTAATTAACTAAATACAAGTTATTTAGTTAAATCTCTAATTCAATCTACATATAAATAAATTTAATTATTTATTTATATTGTTCATTTTCTAATTCTTCTATCTTAATTAAATAAGTTTAATTACTTATTTAATTTAATCACTTTTCTAATTCTTCTTAATTAAATTAAATAAGCTTTACAATTTATTTAATTTAATTATCACATTGCTTTATTTAAATAAAGTAAATATTCTTGCTTTTTCCAAAATCATGAAATCATCTTTAAATCTTCTAAAAAATCACATTGCTTTATTTTAAATAAAGTAAATATTCTTCTCTTTTCCAAAATCATAAAATCATCCTTAAATCTTCTAAATATTCTTCTTTTTTCCAAAATCATGAAATCATCTTTAAAATCTTCTAAAAAGTCATCTCACACATAATTAAATATTTTTCAATATTTAATTAGAAACTTCCAAAACCACATGTCACATGAAATTAAATAATTTTATTATTTAATTAATGAATTATCTTCAACTATAAAACCAACTCATAACTAAAATTGAAAAATGGCAAGTTGCCTTCATTTTTGAGTGAAAAGTTTTGTGGGAAGGAAACATCTTCCTTTTTTTTCTCTAGCTTCCATCTTTCTCTTCAATTTCTCCATCTCTTATCGTTCATCTTACCAGACTGAATCTCAACCGTTGATCTTTTCCAACTAAGTTTTTGTCTTCAAAAACTCTATAAATCTAACCTTTCACAGGCCATTTGCATTGAATTCTTCTAGCATCCTCACTCTGTCAAAATCATTCTTCTATCTTCCATCCATTGCCATCTATCATCTTCATCAGGTCGTTATGCTGTAGAATTGAACAACCAACATTCCTTCAACAATCAACCTTCAAAATCTTGCATTCTTATGCAGGTGGAGAAAAGCCATGGAGATCAATCAATTCTAGTTTGAAAATCGGTTTGCATTTCTTTTATTTATTTTTATTTTCATTCTAGTTTGTGCTTCATGGTGCATGATAGGATTTAATTAGTTTATTGTTTTCAACACATATAAACCTTTGGATTTTCCCCTATCTACATTTTGACGCCCACCGTGGGGCCTTGCCCTGTTTTTAACATTTATCTGCAGGTTTTCTGACAGGATCTCGCATTCGGGAATTCAAAATTTTGGAATTTTTTTTTGTTTTAGTGCATACGAGGGTTTCTGTAGTGCATACAAGGCTTTTAACGGTGCTTTTGTAGGTTTTATTGACTTTGTTTTGCAAATCTGTCAATTTTTGGACAAAACTCCAAGTTTTACGAATTTCTTCATATCTTCTACACAGCTATGAATTTTTCTACAATATTTAGACAAATTCTTTTTCATCATCTCAAGAGGCTACAGTAAAAAAAAAGAGGGTTTATCATCATTTTTGTAGGAGTTATTGTAATTTTATGTTTTTTCATAAAATTTATTTTTTGGACGCAAATCGGCGAATTTTTCAATTTTTTTTTATATTTTTGGAAAGCTCTTTAAATTATAATAAGGGTCTATGTTTTATAGATTTAATGTTGAGGTCAAATAAAATTCTAAAAAAATTGATCTTCATTTTTTGTATGGTTTTCACAAATCCACATTTATGAGAGCAAAACATAATTTTTTTTGACTTCTTTACATTTTTGGAAAGCTCTCAGAAAATTAGTAGGGATCTCTTCTTTAATCTTTCATTTTTCATATCAATAAAATTGTCAAATAATAAAATCTAATTTGGCTATGTCAAAAACATGTATCTGAAATTGCAATTTTCTGATGAGCTTGTTTTTTTCTTTGGCTGCATTATAATATTATTTTTTGATATTGTAGGTGATCATAAGGAGCTATAGTAGCAGAAATATCAATCATATATAATAGATTGGAAAGAGAAAACTTCTAGGTGCACTTGTTTAATCTTTCACCTTTTAATCTTGTTTGTCACACATTTGGATTTGGGCTCTTAAAACGAATCTTGTTTTCAATCACATATCAAAAATTGAGGCTAAAATTAACCATTGTCTTCCATCACACTTGATTTGGGATCTAAAAAGAACAAGTGCTTGAACTGTTTTACACAATTCATTTCTAATCTAAGGGAAATTAATCATTGTGAGTGTGAATCAAGTGCATGTGTGATCACAAACACCTCACTTGGTTTGCTTTTGTCAAACCCTTCCTAGGAGGCCTGCTAGGGGATTTCATCACCCCTAGGGATGACCTCAATTGAAGTGTGAATCAAAAGACATGCTTTTTTGGGAGTTAAAATCTTGTCACTTTTGGCTAAGCCCCAAAGAACTTTATACCTTTGGAAAGTGAAGGTGAAGGGTGGATTACCCCTTTCTCCCGACTGTGTGGTAGGATTTTGCTTTCAAATCATCCTTAGTCAACCTTGTGCAAACTAGCTTGAGACCTAATTGGCCATACCCCACTTGACTAGTCATAGGGCTTGTTGTTGTGTATTCAAGTGTTTGCTTAATCATAACATCTAATCTTCAAAGACAAATTTATCATTGTGTTTGATGTGTGTGTTCATGCATTTACATGTGAAATATTGTGTTTGATAGTGCCCAAGTCAAACTTCCAATAAACACTTGCCACATCATCCAAATCATACAATCTTATCATTCCATATCATATTCTAATTATCATCATCTCTTTAATCCAATCAACAACATTTTTACACCATGAAAACATTGGAAGACATAGCACAAGAGCTTGTTCACATGCTTCACATGGTTAAAACAATTCAAAAACCTTTGCCCCAACAAATCATTCACGGAGTCCATGACATAATACAAAATTTCAAACAAACAAGTCACCTCAAATTCAACAACTCATAGCACAAGCCCAATACCTCATGGCCACTTGTCAAATACACCAACCACAACATCATCCCCTATCCATTCATTATCACCCTTCCACCTCATACCAATCTAATCCATCCACTTCTTCGCATGTCAATGCCACATCAACCTATCAATCCACATCATGAAAAATACATGTGAATTTAAGTCCACCTGGGCAACAAAATCAAGAGCCTTTAAGTTCTAATGCAACCATTCACAAGGGGAACACTGATCTAGGTTATGTACTCTCGAAGTATATCATACCACTATACAATAAAAATAAAAATCCTAAGACAACACCTTCCACCCCTACACCTCCAAAGGATGTGACTCAAGGGATACAAGCAAGGAATCAACTGTCGCCATGCCATTCAACACATATACTTGAACATACAAAAGAGTCCTCAAACATCATGCCAAGTCCTGCAAGTCAACCGTGTCATCCACAACCCCTTGAGTCAATTCAAGAGTCTTCCCCATTAAGTCCAAGTCACCCTCTATCATGCTCCTATGTTGTTGACCATCAAGAACATGACAAGTCTCTCCATGAGAAATCCCCTTCCACCTCCATTCAAATAAGTCATGAGGTATTTCAAGAGCACAATCCTAAACATCAGGAAACATTACCCCCTCATCCACATAAAGATCAACATCCTCCTAATGATTTTGTTCATAACACACCTAATGCTATTCATGATGAATCTTTCATCGTTGATCAAGACCCCTTTTATGATCAAGAAGACCATGGTGATCCCCTTAGTGAACTTTATGCATTCCATGGTCAAGAGCTTGCCACCTCACCCATTCATGATACACAAACATCCACTTCCCATGATGAGATAAGTTCCTCCCAAGCCCACATAGAAAATCAAACAAACACCTTGGATCTAAGTGAACACAATGCTAATCAAGATCCTAATGAGCCCTCGTCACCCACTATCAACCCCATTGCAAGGCCTCCATCATATCCTATTGGTCTTTCCACCCTCATTCATGAATGTTCCTCCTTAGAACAACAACAACCATTATCTTCCCTTGCTTCATTTTCTCCATCCAATAAGGAACTCATGTCTAGTATTCCACCTACACCTATTCCCATTGTCCATTGCACACTCCAAAACATGAACCACCAAGGTAAAGGTCTAGACCTTCATGAACAAGGTATTTTGGAGCTCATCCATGTCAAATTCCCTCCACGCTCTTATGGCCTTTGGACATACACCCCAAGGACAACAACCTAAAGATGTTGGTATATCCTCCATGCATCCTAAGTCCACTTTCCATCATGAAGCCTATCGTATCCCTAAAACATATGTTTCCATCCCTCCATCATCCTACAAATGTCAAAAGCATGTGACCATACACCTTCCACCATCAAATATGCCACCATTGCTTCCAACACCTAATATCCCTCCATCTAATCTACCTCCACTTCTCCCAACACCTAATATCCCCATTATCCAATAACCTTATCCCTCCATCCATAAATACCCTAACATTCCTAATCATGACTAACAAATGCACACATTGTATAAACATGAAGCTTCCACCCATTCCACCATACCCATGGGATTCAAAAGAAATAATTTCAATGCCTCTACCTATAAAGTAAAAAATCCTAACGGTTCTCATTCCTTAGGACATCAATACAAAAATTCAAAGCAAAATACATCTAAAAAGTTATATAATCCCATCCCTCCAAAAGTAAAAGCCAAAACTAAATTGGTTTGGGTACCTAAGAAAAAAGAAAGCAAGTCAAATGAGGCATCTACATCACAAAAATCCCAACCATCCCCTTCCATCCAAAATGCACATTCTATTCAAAAATCTCAAATTCCTAAAACCCACAAGCCAAACAAAAATCTTAAAAATACTAAGTCTATGTGGGTACCTAAAACAAATCGTCCACCACCTCCTAAGCAAACATCTTCATTGCTTCCCACACCCCATCCACATCAAAAGATTCAGCGTTTATCACAATGTGTGCAACCATTAGTCATGGTTCCTTTCCATTTCACAACACTTCCACATACTGCCATCTCCCCACCCTTCACCCATTATCCTACATATCTCCCCCACCATCTTCCTATGGTCCATGCTTTTGGCTAAGCCTCCTCGTTCATCTTTTCCATAAGTCCCATATAATCCCTATCATCTTCTGTACATAATCTGCATCATAATCCATTATTTTCTACCATAATCCACATCATAATCCATCGTCTACCTAATCCATCCCTTTCATGTCACCCCTTACCAACATCTATGAGCATAATGACATTTGACATGGTCTATGCAATGACATCCATCTCTAGCAGGACTATCACCTTTCATGCAACTAGACACTTGAGTCCCTCCTATCCATATTCTCCTTCTCCTATCCAAAAAGTTAAAAAAAAAAGAAAAAAGAAAAAGTAAAGAGAAATCCCTTTGTCCAACGGTGAAAATATGGTAAATAGGCACCCTGGATAAGTACCATGATGAACACCTAGCAAATAGGCATCATGTGTAGGTTGATCTTCTATGTCACTTATACTTGGGGGCACAATGTCTTATCTATCCAACCTATCATTTTCATATCATATCATTTCCATCCTACTTGCCATCTTTAGCCATCATATTGAGTCCATTCATCCACCCTTCTTCTTTTGATCTTGATGAAGATATAGGGGAAAAATGTTGAAACACATTTTGGGTATCTCTTGACATACCTCATCCTTCCAAACAAGCCTATCATTATCCTATTGTCATAATTTTTGTCATGAAAAATCCTAAGTATTGTACCTACAATGGGGCATGTTATTCCTATGCAACATAGTCTTTGAAAATCACATCCTTTCTCTCCTATGATGCATACATCCATTCCATTCACTATGACCTATCCTTTATATCCATCCATCGATCATGAGCCTTTTATCCCTTATCCCATCACCCACCCTTTCAATCCATCAATCCCATCTATCTCCTTACACCTAGACTTGGTTTTTCCCTTGTCATTGGTATCTAGCACAAATGCTACTCAAATTTTCATCCTTTGATACATCAAAACATTTCAAAAATCCAAAAAATAAAATAAAAATCAAAACATTTCATAAGTCCAAAAAAATCAAAACATTTCAAAATTCCAAAAAAATCAAAATATCCCCAAAAAAAAGACAAAAAAATCAAATAGCCAACAAAAATCCAAGCAATAAAATCAATTCATCCAATTAATTCTTCCAATTTCATCTACTTAATCCATCACCTCAATTCGATCATCCAACCAGTCAACCAAATCAATCATCTTCATCAAATCCATTCATCCATACATCAAATCATCTTCAATCATTCCAAGAAAATATCCAAATACAATTCAATCCTTAATCCATACCAATCAAGTCAATCAATTTTGTCAAATTATCCAATCACATCCTTTGGTCTTGATCCTAATCTTGTCGTAAACCAAATCAACCAATCAATCAATCAATTATCATCATCCTTGTGTTGATGTAGGGATATGTCGCTCCCCACAATGACAATAGTATCATCATCATCAATCAATCAATGGTTTATAGCTTGACAGGGGCAATTCCTTGTTTGTTTTTGTATCATTTGTGCTTGCTTGCTTGCTTGCTTGTGTGTGTTATCATTTTATCTTGCATTTGTATCAAATCCATATCATTCCAGCTAATATTCATATCTTGTGTATGTTGGAGTAGCTTTTTGCACTATCCTTTGCATCTAACGTCACATCATACCTTTTGTGCATTAGGAATTTAATGCTCTAAGTCTACTTCCTCATATGTCTAGACAAGGTTGTATTACGTTGGGGCACGCGACACATCGTCACCTTGGTCCTTATATCTTGGTGCATAACGTCTAGTGCTATATCAAACATCATGGTTGCTCACCTTCATTGCAGCATATCGCATACTTTCACCTCCGTCATCCACTTTCTATCTTGCATCATTCATCTTGTCTATCCTTATCATTTCATTTCGAGAGCCTACCCGTGTTTGTCCAACCCACCTATCCTCTCGAGGGGGGCATCATCATTCCATCATCCTATCTTTCTATCATTATACATTTTCCTCTATCCATACCTTAACTTCTTTGAAATGATGTTACTCGATACAAATCTCATCATCTCGAACATCACTTCAAAGAGGGGCAAAATGTATACACCTAAAAATGGTCACATTATAATAAGTCTGGTAATTAACTAAATACAAGTTATTTAGTTAAATCTCTAATTCAATCTACATATAAATAAATTTAATTATTTATTTATATTGCTCATTTTCTAATTCTTCTATCGTAATTAAATAAGTTTAATTACTTATTTAATTTAATCACTTTTCTAATTCTTCTTAATTAAATTAAATAAGCTTTACAATTTATTTAATTTAATTATCACATTGCTTTATTTTAAATCAAGTAAATATTCTTCCTTTTTCCAAAATCATGAAATCATCTTTAAATCTTCTAAAAAATCACATTGCTTTGTTTTAAATAAAGTAAATATTCTTCTTTTTTCCAAAATCATAAAATCATCCTTAAATCTTCTAAATATTCTTCTTTTTTCCAAAATCATGAAATCATCTTTAAAATCTTCTAAAAAGCCATCTCACACATAATTAAATATTTTTCAATATTTAATTAGAAACTTCCAAAACCACATGTCACATGAAATTAAATAATTTTATTATTTAATTAATGAATTATCTTCAACTACAAAACCAACTCATAACTAAAATTGAAAAATGGCAAGTTGCCTTCATTTTTGAGTGAAAAGTTTTGTGGGAAGGAAACATCTTCCTTTTTTTTTTCTCTAGCTTCCATCTTTCTCTCCAACTTCTCCATCTCTTACTGTTCATCTTACCAGACTGAATCTCAATTGTTGATCTTTGCCAACTAAGTTTTTGTCTTCAAAAACTCTATAAATCTAACCTTTCACAGGCCATTTGCATCGAATTCTTCTAGCATCCTCACTATGTCAAAATCATTCTTCTATCTTCCATCCATCGCCATCTATCATCTTCATCAAGTCGTTATGTTGCAGAATTGAACAACCAACATTCCTTCAACAATCAACCTTCAAAATCTTGCATTCTTATGTAGGTGGAGAAGAGCCATGGAGATCAATCAACTCTAGTTTGAAAATCGGTTTGCATTTCTTTTATTTATTTTTATTTTCATTCTAGTTTGTGCTTCATGGTGCGTGATAGGATTTAATTAGTTTATTGTTTTCAACACATATAAACCTTTGGATTTTTCCCTATCTACAAGTACAATTGTTGAATTTCATAGGCACTAAAAAACAAAGAACAAACACTAATCCCGATGTAAAAGTACTAAAACATAGGATAAAAGTGTTATTTTAGAACTTGGGATGTGAAAAATCACAAAACACTCAAACAATTATTAGAAGATAGAGATGTGGGTCCCACATGCTCAAATAAAGAAAATGAAATGAGTCAAAATAACACAAATACAAATAATATAACCTAAATATTTTACCCTAGTTCACCTTGCTCCTCAGATTAAGCTAAAGTGAAGCACACCCTTTTCCACTTGATTTTCTCTTTGTGCATTTTGATGGCGGGTGAAATGTGGTTGCTTATGCAACCAAAAATATGATGTTTGGATTAGGATAATAGGGGATAATTAAAAATGGGACATCATATACTTAGGATGATATAAGATGCTCAAATATGGTGAGAAGCCTCTAATTAAATATATATTTTCTATGAGGAAAATCAATTGCCAAGATGCATTGGTTAATGGAGGGTTGAGATTGAATGATGATTGAGACATGAATTGAAGGCTTAGCCTTGTGACAAGTGTCACAAGAAGGATGGAGGTGTAAGATCTAGGTACATTCACACATGTGTGAGCACACCATATGCAATACATAGGGTGGCTCATGAAAGGGACAAGTGAGAGAGGTAGTATGGCTTTAAATTGACCTTTGCATGCTTACACATGTGTGAGCATGAGGGAGGTTAGGGACACTTGTCAAGTGATGGAAAGTTGAGATTTTGATCCATGCAGATGAATTTAATGGAAAAAGATTAAGGGTGAGCTGGGATTAAATATTAGAGGAAAAGTTAATAAGGATTAATTATCCTAAATTAATTAATTAAGTATTCATTAATTGATTTAGTTGGAAGATTTGGGGGGTAAGGTTAAAATTAGTTAAATAAATACAAATTTATTAATTTAAGGGTGAGGTATAAATGATGAGTAAATTAATTAAATAAATAATGATTATTTATTTAATTAATAGCTAGAATGGAATAAAGTCAAGTGTGATTGGGTTTGTATAAATTTAAGTGTCTACATTATATACAACACATAAAGTAGCCCCAATAATGTCTAACTCATGTGATGAAAGCATCCCTAGACACCTTAGGTGTACTACAAATAATATTATTCTTTACATTATAACATTATGAAAGGTGAGCACAATTTTTTCCAACAAATATGTGATTTATTTCTTTACGTTTTTGATGAAGTTGACATTCTTAAAACCCCAAGGATTTTTCCTGAAAGGGTTTGATCATTCTATGTTAACATTTCAAATATGATCTTTTCTAGACAAATACATTCTATTAGATATGAAATCAAGCATGGATTCCTTTGTTCTTTGAGGATAATCCATGTTTTTCTCATAATGATAACATAAGAAATGATTACATATTTATGTTGAATCCTTGTGTAACATTTTGTCCAGGGCTCCTTATTGGGTATATAATTTATGAATGGATGCTAATGTACAAAAAATCTTCCTATGATAATCTATGATAGGAGGTACAAAAAGTATGATCTAAAACAATTCATGGAATCATATTAATATAAAATATATATTATCATAGTAGAGTGATATACATGGGGAAAACCCTTTCAAGAGAAAAAAAACCCACACACCAAATTTTTTTTTTTATATTTTTAGCAACAAAGG
This sequence comes from Sequoia sempervirens, assembly GCA_007258455.2. Taxonomy (NCBI): domain Eukaryota; kingdom Viridiplantae; phylum Streptophyta; class Pinopsida; order Cupressales; family Cupressaceae; genus Sequoia; species Sequoia sempervirens. The sequence goes on along the minus strand of VDFB02281492.1, from coordinate 772,409,206 downwards.
TTACAATATAAGATCCAAGGAAATGTCATAAGAGAATCATCAACATGTAAATCTAGAGTAAATCTAGTAGCATAATAGTATCTAGAAATTCACCATACATACTCTAGCCTAAGCACCAAATAAGTCGATGAAACTCAAACAAGAAACCATTTGATAGTTTTAAAAAACCACATACCAACATGCAAAATGCATGTCACCCAAAATATTATGACAAAAATACCAACATCATAGCCCAAGATGGGTCTATGACTATGTTTAGAAGATTCTCTTATAGCTTATCATAACTTGTCATAGCTGATCACCCAAATTAGATGCCCTATTTTATCTCCATTATCCATTTAAAGATGCTTTATAATATTCATCATAAAATATATAATGTGTTTCAAAATTCCATTGTAACCTCCTTATTACATGCTCTTACACATCAAATACTATTTCGTTAGTAACTCCCACATCTTGCAATGCCATAAGATGCTCTTACACATCATAATGACATAGGATTATAACTTGTTAAATGAATCTCAAGATAGTTGAAATATGATCATTAATGCCACCTCATTGTGGGACACCCTTTATCAAAAGTGAGAATAAATTAATAAATGGATATGCAACATTAGGATGCAAGGTTGAGACAATTTTCCTAACATTATCCCACTTGTCAAATACCTTGCAAGAGAAAAATGGGAACTTTGACACTATCATATCATTTTTGTGGGTCGAAAGTTCCATAGACTCACAATACCTCCTAAACTTCTATGTGTTCACTAAATTTATTAATGCATCTAAAAAATTGTACAAACAATTATATTTTCTAGCGTCGCCTTTCAATCCTATAGCACATCTCAAATAAAATGATAATAGAGATCAACATAATTCATCTACACATAAAAGGTCAAGTTATTTGCCAAAATAATGACACAATGACCATCATAATGAGCTCTAACAACTCTCTAACTTCATTGAATGTCTGAGCATAATTGCATAAGCCAAATAACCCTCTTATACACATGTTTAAATTTCATATGCTTTTCCTCTATCATGGAAGAAGTGACAATATCCTATCACTTTCTCTTCCAACTCATACACCATTGAATAGGCTAAATATATAGCCATTAGTATACCTTTTGGTATTAACATCTCTCGTCCAATCCAAATCCACATATTCATGGACATATCTACTTAGTGTAGTGACCTAAAGTATCACCTTGGTAGTAATTAGAATACTTTCGGCTAAAGAGAATCTAAGTTAGGTGGGTGGGGTGGAATCCTAAGAGATTACAAGGGGAATACAATACTCTCCTATGTTATCAACCTATGCAATCAAACCTCTAACATTGCTAAGGTGTCAAATGCTTTCCACGACATTCAAATTGCTAAAGACAAAGGATTATCTAGGGTATCAATTGGGGATGATTCCAACAATACAATCAATATGTTGCAAGGAAAATCCAATCCTTGTTGATCTCTTTAGGACTTAATAAAGGAAACATGCCTAAACATGATCAACTTTGAGAATCACAAGATCAATCACATGTTTAGAGAAGGAAATATGATTATTGATATGTTGGCTAATATCGCTTCTCATGTCCAAATAATTATGATATGAACTGATGTCAATATTCTCTTAGAACATGTGAAATTAAATATTATTAACAAGGAAAAATACTTCATATCCCCAAGTGTCAGAGACACAAATGGATCACTCCCTTGAGTTGATGGATCAAACTATCAAAAGGACCTATAATAATTTTTGAGTAAGAAAGGTGCATGCTTATCCTTTATTGACTCTTCATGGCAAGTTAAATTTCTACCATTATTTCACTCTTCCTACCTTTGATAATAATTCTTGAAGTTTGGGTCTTTCTATGATTTGTTTCCTCTTTATTGTTTTTGTGCCTATGTTGCCCTTGTTTTTTAATCATGGAATTTTAAAAAGTTTCCCTTATCAGGATGTTAGTTAAACATGTGGTGGTTGTGGAGATGTTTTTTCTTGTTTCTTATAGATGATTTTTGAATATATTTCAAGCATTTCCAACAACACTATTCTTTCTAGTTAAATTCTAAAAATGTTGTAACTTATGTCCTTCTCTAAAGCAACTATGCAAAAGTAGGTAGTTATGGTGAGGTTCAAATCTATGCGAGTTGGATAATTGGCTTGGAAAATGAAGGCAACTGGGTATTTCCAAACTCATGAAATTTACTCAATATTGTGGGAGAGAAGAAAGAAAGAACTATTTATCTACCATGATAATAAAAATTAAAAAAATTGCATTTGGCTTGTTAAACATGGCCTATGGAACAACTATTAGATTTTTTAAGAGCCTTTGAGTATATTTTGATTGCCACACTGCATCTAAATCATCCCTAGGATTGTTGCAAGAGAAATTGTTTTGAATGATGTAAACCATTTCCATCATTTTAAATAGGGAAAATATTCTTGGGGAAATTGATGGTGAATTGCACTATAATAATATGCACTATTTCTGATATCCAAGGGCATCCATTAAAGCGTAATAACAAGATGAGTCTTTGCAACAAAGATCTCCAAGTATAGATAGAAGAAGAATATATTGAAAAGATATGTTCTCAAATTTTGAGCTTCAAGATATATTTATTCATCACTAACAAGGGCCTTAGTGATCTGGAAGCTCACTATTTGAGCAAAGCAAGGGTGAGTGTAATTTGAAGGTTTTTAGGAAAATAGATAATAAAAGAATTTACAAAGCTTGTCGAGCAACAATTATAAATAGACCAAAAGAATTACAAGAAAGTGATGTGGGAACTGTAGCAAGATCTTTTAAGGCATAAAAAAAGTGGTGATGAATATTTTACTTTTATTGTTGACTACAAGGATCTAAAAGCTTACACCATTTTGTTAAAAAAAGGTGCAAACAAAGATTTATTAAATGAGGTGGTAGCAATGAATTATTTGGTAAGAATGAAAGTTTTATAAAAATCTTATTTGAACATACTTCTATGTAAATATAGGCTTGTATTTTGATCAAGGGAAAAATTATTGGTAGTTCATCCGATGAGTAGCATCGATAGGTTTCTCTTAGAACTTGCATACATGTTTAAGCCTTGTAATACCAAAAAATGTACTATGGATTCTCACATAGATCCTTTCCATGAACAAGAATCCGACACCATTTTTTTGTTAGGAAAAAGAAGGTGTCTCAACCTTTGATTTTTCCATAATATTAAGTGTTGCTAATTTTCTCACATTGTCTTGTGAGTTACGACTTGCAATTTCTATTAAGATGAGGAGTCGAGTTGGAAAATTGATTTTATAGGTGGAGTTGTGCATAAAGGATTTTTCTATTTTCGTGTTGAGTTTACATGGAATGTGAGTTTTTGAGAAGTTATTTTGGCAAGTGCAGATTTTGTAGCGTGGCATGTGGTGACAATTGGAAACTTACTATTATGCATGTGCAGTTTTTTTTGGCGCTTTCCATGTTGCATCTTCAACATTTGGAATTTGATTTAGAAATTTTTATTTTATGCATTGTAAGCTCTTATATATTGAGCACTTGTGTATTTTGGAGTTGTATGAACTTGTGTTTTAGATATTGTTATGCTGATGGATTTACTCCATAATTGTAACACAAACAAACTCCTGTAGAAGCTTGCATTGCAAGTGTATTGTAACCATTGTTTATATATAATATATTGTTCAGGATTTTAGAGTGTGGGGTTTTTTTTTCGAAAGGGTTTTCCCCATGTATATTTAGTGTTATGTGTTTTTATTACATCTCTAATTTTATTTATCTTTACTTGTTATGTGAATATCTTTATTGTAATTAAATAAGGGTTTGAAATTGTTGAAATTTGTACATTCTCTCCTCTGATAGATTAGTGTTGGAAGCTTTTCCACGTACATGGAATCCTTTTAGTTGGTATTAGAGCCTGATCACCTCTGTTTCCTATTGTGGGTTAAAGGGTTTTTGGTACTGATCTTATTTGAGTGGGAGCCTATTGCATAATTTTTTTGTTGACCCTATTGCAAGAAGGAGATGGAAAGTAAATTTGGTAGAATTGAGATAGAGAAGTTTAATGGAGGAAAATTTGAGCTATGGAAGCTCAATATGGAAGACATGCTTGTAAACCGCAACTTATGGATAACTATTTTTGGAAATATGCCAATGGGCATGAAACAAGAAGATCAGGATCTAATGGATCAGAAGGCTAAGGGTCTGATAAGACTTTGTTTAGCTGATTCAATACTCCTAAACGTTCATGAAGAGAAGAACATTGTACTTCTTTGGAAGAAACTTGCTCAAAATTATCAAGCTAAATCCTTGGTAAATAAGTTTTTCTTGCAAAAGAAGATGTATTCTCTATGAATGGAGGAAGGAGGATCTGTCACAGATTACCTGAATGCATTCAAAATGCTTGTTGCCCGGTTGAACTATGTTGGTGTCAAAATGGAGGAGGATCATTGCATGACTTTGTTGTATTCACTGTCAGATTCTTGGGACCACCTTGTCATGGTCATTGGAGTACCACCACCACCTTTAATATGGATGAAGTGGTTGCATCATTGCTATCTGAAGAGATGCAAAGAAAATATTTTGAAATAGTTAAGGAGGCCCTAGTGGTTCAAGGAAGAAAGAAATAGAAAGGAAAAAAGAACATGAAACAAGAAAATTCAGAATCCAAATCTCGTGGGAGATCTAAGTCTCCTAGTAAGCCCAAGAAAAAATGTTGGTATTGTGGAAAATTTGGTCATTTTCACAAAGATTGTAAGGAGGAGAAAAAGAAGACATTCTCTGATTTTGAATCTAATAAATCCTCTTAGGATGATGCAGATGCTTTTGTCACTACCTTGGCAACACATGCATCACAAGATGTGTGGCTGATAGACTCTAGTGCTTCTTTCCACATGACTTCGCATTGAGATTAGTTTTCTAAGTATAAAAGTTATGATGGTGGGAAGGTGTACCTGGGTGATGAATCTCACTTGAATATTGTTGGCCGTGGAAGAGTCAAGATATGATTCCCAAATGGTAAAGTGAAGGGGATCGATGGTGTCCTGCATATCCCTAGTTTGGCATGAAACCTTCTTTCTGTAAGTTGAATGATGTCGGTTTGCAAGTTGTTTTCTCAAATGGAGGATGCAAGATGACAAGAGGAGCTATGGTGCTTGCTAAGGGTGTTCGTATAGGCACTCTATTTCAATTGGATGCATGCACAATTCAGTACAATAGTTCTTCTATGGAAAAGAAGAAAAGAACTTTTGAGTCACTATCCTCACCATTGGAACCATCAACAAAGAAGAAAGTTGCATCTACTTCCTATGGTTGTGATTTTTGGGTACCCAAGGGTGCTCATGCTTTGGAGATGAAGTTACCTACTGAGAAGATAACGCTTTAGCACCAAAGACTTGGTCACATTGGTGAAAAAGGTTTAAGAACCCTGAAAAATAAATTCATTGTTGAGGGGCTTGATGATTGTAATAATGAGTTCAATTTTTGCAATCATTATGTTTATAGAAAGCAAAACTGTGTTCAATTTTATCACAATTCTCACAAATCTTCTAGGGTTTTGGACTATGTGCATTATGATGTTTTTGGTCTTGTAAATGTCCTTCATTATCAAAATCTATATATATGGTTTCTTTCATAGATGATTACAGTAGAAGGAAATTTATTTATTTTCTTAGAAGTAAATATGAAGTCTTTAGTTAGTTTAAGGAGTTTAAGGCCTTGGTAGAAAATTAGACTGGTAGGAAGATTAAGTGTTTGAGGACTGACAATGGTGGTGAGTTTTGTTCTGTAGATTTTGATAAGTTATATAAAAAACATGGGATTGAAAGGCATAAGAAAACTCCATATACCCCTTAGTAGAATGGAGTTGTAGAGAGGATGAACAGGACGTTGATGGAGAGGGCTAGGAGTATGCTAAATGCAACTAGCCTTGAACAAAAGTTCTGGGCTAAAGTTGTTGCCACTGCATGCTATCTAGTAAACAAATCTCCTACATCAGCTATTGTTGATAAGACACCTATAGAGGTGTGGTCAGGAAAGAAGCTCTCATTGAGACATCTTTGTGTGTTTGGTTGCGAGGCATATGCTCATGTGCCAAGGGAGAAAAGGTCGAAGTTGGAAAACAAGGATGTCAAGTGTATCTTCATCAGATATGGTATTGGTGTGAAAGGGTACAAGCTTTGGGATCTAGTTGCCGAAAAGGTTCTCTATAGTCGAAGTGTTATCTTCAGAGAGATGAAACCTTCTTCCACTATTTTGTAGCCTATAGAAGAACAAAAGAAAGAAGATATGGTTTAGCTTCCTCTTGACTCTAAGAAAGCTGAACCTGAAGCCTAGAATGAACCTGATGATGAGGAGAGCTTGAGAAGCTCTAAAATTTTTGAAGAAGAAGAAGAACCTCAACCACAACAAGTAAGGAGGTCTATGAGAGATAGGTGACAACCTGATAGGTTTGGATATTCACTGGAAAGGTTTGGTTATTCATTGTTGGATTCTAGTTGTATTTTTTCTTTGATTGCTAACATTGATGAGCCTAGGACTATTAGAGAGGCTATGGGTATGAGTGATGCATATTCTTGGATGAAAGCCATGGATGAAGAAATGGTTGCATTGAAAAAAAATATATGTGGGTTTGGTACCTTTTCCTGAAGGACAAGAACCCGTGGGATGTAAATGGGTGTTCAAGACAAAATTTGGTCCAGATGACAGTGTTGAGAAGTATAAGGCATGGTTGGTTTCTAAGGGGTATTCCAAAGTGGAGGGAATTGACTATGGTGAAATTTTCTCTCTTGTTGCGAAGATGAAATCTATTTGATTATTGTTATCACTTGCAACAATGTATGATATAGAGGTGGAACAGATGGATGTGAAGACAACATTCATTCATGGTGACTTGGAGGAATTGATTTGTATGTCACAGCCAGAGCATTTTGTGGTTAAAGGTAAAGAAAATCTGGTTTGCAAGTTGAAAAATTCTTTGTATGGTCTTAAGCAGTCTCCTAGAATGTGGTACTAGAAGTTTGATACCTATGTGTTTTCATTGAGATTTCTGAGATCTAAATTTGACCATTGTGTGTATTAAAAATTTGATAATGGTCATATTCTCATGATTGCATTGTATGTAGATGATATGTTATTTTTTGGGAATGGTAAAAGTTTGATTTCATATTTGAAGTCTCAGTTGTCAGCATAGTTTGAGATGAAGGATCTAGGTGTAGCGAGGTATATTTTGGGGATGGAGATCAAAAGAGACAGAGCTAATAGAAAGCTTTGGTTAAGCCAAAGCAAGTATGTGAATACAATGTTGGAGAGGTTGAAAATGAAAACTTACAGACAGTTAGTTGTTCTTGTAATGTAGGGGACGAAACTTTCTGTGGAGGATTGTCCAAAATATCCTACTGAGATGGAGGATATGACCAAAGTACCATATGCAACTATTTTTGGTAGTCTAATGTACGCTATGGTTTGTACAAGGCTAGACATTGCCCAAGCAGTGGGAGTCCTGAATCATTTTATGGCTAATCTTGGGCGGGTGCATTGGGATGTAGTTAAGAGAGTGTTCAAATACTTGAGGGGTACTTTCGAGTATTCCTTATGTTTTCATGGTTTTCCTATAAGACCTCAACACTTAGTGAGTATTCGTTGATATGTGGATTTAGATTGGGTAGGTGATATTGAAAATAGAAGATCCACCAGTGGATATGTGTTCACAATGTATGGTGGTGCTATCAATTGGATGAGTAAACGACAAGCTATAGTCGCTTTGTCCACTATAGAAGTAGAGTACATGGAAGCTACTCATGCTTGCAAGGAAGCCATTTGGATTAAGTGTTTGTGTTTTGATATTGGTTTTGATACATGACAAGTTACTATCTATTGTGACAGTCAGAGTGCCATTTGTTTGGAAAAGAATCCTACTTTCCATGCCAGAACAAAGCACATTGATGTTCAACTTCATTTCAAGTTCGTGATATGGTGGAAGATGGAAAGGTGAAGTTGGAGAAGGTTGACACCCTAATAAATGTTGCAGATGCATTGACAAAGCCAATGAGCATAGAGAAGTTTAGATGGTATTCGACGTCTATGGGCCTCATGGCCTCTAGCAGTTAAATCCTGTTACTTCCATTGACTCTTCAAAGGTGTTTGACAAGTGAGAGAATGTTAAGAAAAAGGTGTCTCAACCTTTTATTTTTCCATAGCTTTTTTTTCCCATAATATTAAATTTTGCTAATTTTCTCACATTGTCTTGTGAGTTACAACTTGGAGTTTCTTTTCGGATGAGGAGTCAAGTTGGAAAGCTGATTTTATAGGTGGAGTTTTGCATAAAGTATTTTTCTATTTCCGTGTTGAGTTTACCTGGAATGTGACTTTTCAAGGAGCAATTATTTTGGCAAGTGCAGATTTTGCAGTGTGGCATGTGGTGACAATTGGAAACTTACCATTATGCATGTGTAATGTTTTTGGCACTTTCCATGTTGCATCTTCAGCCTTTGGCAATTGATTTAAAAATGTTTATTTTATGCATTGTAAGCTCTTATATATTGAGCACTTGTGTATTTTGGAGTTGTATGAAGTTGTGTTGAAATACCATTGTGTTTTCGGATTTACTCCAAAATTGTAACGCATACAAACTCTTGTAGAAGCTTGCACTGCAAGTGTATTGTAACCTTTGTTTATAGATAATACATTGTTCAGGCTTTTGGAGTGGGGTTTTTTTTACCAAAAGGGTTTTTCCCACATATATTTGGTGTCATGTGTTTTTATTGTATCTATGATGTTGTTTATCTTTTCTTGTCATGTGAATCTTCTTTATTGTAATTGAATAAGGGTTTGAAACTGTTGAAATTTGCACATTCTCTCCTCTAATATATTAGTGTTAAAATATTTTCCACATACCTAGCTTCCTTTCATTTTGAAATGGGACTTGATATTATTTCCTTCTAGTAGTTTGTATGGTGGTGGTTTTAGAGCAAGAAACATGTGTATACAATTGTGTGGAAATTGAAGCAGAGCTTCTCTATAGAATAAAGATTGTTGCTAAGAGTTTCTAGATTCGATGCAAAATTTTTTGACACAATTTAATCCAAAAACTCTTAGCAACAATCTTCATGAATTGTGGAAATCTGTTCTCATTAACAGAATAAAGACTATTAATACCAAAGTCCTTTGTGCTATTTTTAATATATCATCAAATCCTATTTTGGTATGCCTTGGTTTAATTAAAGGGTGGGTTCGTATTAAACACTTAGTACCTCAGAAAATAAGATTTGTATTTGCACATAAATTCACACATTGCCTGTCTTTCTCTATTGAAGTTTTGTGCTATTATAGTAACAACCAACACAAAAGGAACTCTACTACACATCTTGAACACTTCTGATGGGACCTGTTTGCAAGAGGTTCATAGAGGAGATAAAAGAGATAATATTTATAGCATTGGTATATCAAAGATTGCTCAACTACTTGCATTGTGTAGTGAGAAGGGTACTGTCCATATAGTTGGTCTAAATGAAAAAGTGGAAAAAAAAAGAACAGGCAATGAGAAAAGAATCAAACAACATTAAAGAAAATACTTGGAGATGGTAGAATGTTTGTTTTGGTGACACTATTCTTATTCTTCAAGGAGCAAATAGTAGCTTCCCATTTTCCTTTATGAAAGGAGTTGTTCCAAAGTATTTTAAATCAGATAGGTCATTCTCTCATTTTTATTTTTCTCCAAATGTGAGGTTTCTTGTCAGATTTGGAGAGCATAACATCATTATGATTGTTCACCATGATTGGAAGGGTTTCTATTATGAGAGATGGGGCTTCCTGCACCTTGTAAGCCTTTTGAAAATTATTCCTTGGAACCATAAAATTCATGGAGAGTGCTCTATGTTGAGAGAGAATCTCATAGCAAGGTTTTTTTGGGCCGATTTAAAGTAGATATTCTCCCAGGACACACAAAACCTATCTGATTTGTTTGTCTTTTGGCATCACCAAATCTCATATTCACAATAGGATATGATATAGTGGTAAGAATGTGTAACATGGAGGAAGTCCTCCTGGTTGACCAATCTCGACCCCTTCATAGTACCATCCGAGCTATAGTAGCAAATATGGAAATGTTATTTTAGACAGTAGTCAGTGTGTCTGGAATTTTTTTTTCATGTGATCAGTAAAGTTGGCACGACACATCCTTGGTATCACGGGGATGAGAGAGACTAGACCTCATGACCTCTTACCTACAACATAATGTTTTAGAAAATTAAACTAGATCCACCAACCTAGGAAATATGGAAATGTTGGTTGCTGGTGGAATTGAGAATTTTATTAAAGGTTGGTGATCCATTCCCGAGCTGCCTCAGTTGTTTGATATTTCAAGAATTACAAGACATAGCATCAAATTTTATCTTCGAGGACATATCGGGCCCATTACTTGCCTTGCACTTGATTATTCAAGAATTTATAATGGCTCTTGGGATATGACAATATGTGTATGGGACAGGTTTGCTCTGAAATGTTTAAATATTCTCAAGCATGGAGATTGGGTGTGATCATTAGTTGCTAGGGGCCCAAATGTTGTGAGCACTGTAGGTAGTGATATGTAGACATGAAATGCTAAAACATATAGCAACTCACATTGATACTAAATTTCCATGTTGGAAATGCCTATGCTTTGAAATGCAGTCGTTTTGGTCATTTTATTTTCACTGGATATGAAGATGGAGATCGATGGTCATGGTATTTGAAAAGTCACAACTATTAGATATTTTTCAAATAATAAATGGTAACATAAGGAACACTATTAGTCAAAACAAGAAAATAAAACTTTTCAGTAAAAAAAGGTTTGAAAGAAAGGCAGAGATAAGAAACTTCTTGGAAGTTTTTACTTTCTCCTCATATTTGAGGTTCCTCAACTTGGAAACACTAATTTAAAAATGAAGAGTCATGTCTGGAAGAGGTAGCAATGGAAGAAAAATTGAGAGTGTCTTTTTAAATTTAAAAAATAATAATTTAAAATTCAAGAAGCGGTTAGAGGAGGGGCAAGGGGAAATGTTATAAAAACATTTCTTTAATCTTGGTAAGGGGATCTTTAGGTTGCTTTAGATAGAGAGCTGTGTGTGTAGGGGATTTTTTTTTGTCAGGTGGGAAAAATATTGAGAGCTTGTGTTTTTTTGAAATATTTTGAAATAATGAACTTAGAGAGTCTATGTGCTGCTTAAGATGATTACAAAATTATTATTCTTGAGTGTATGATAATTATTTTTAAACTTTCAGCCCTTTCGTGTTAGTTTGTAGATTAAATTCATTCAATGTTGGTAGATCGGTATTTTACTCTCTGAGATAATTATTGTTTTGAAGCTAAATTTGTGAGTTATCATTCATGTGTACTTAGATTTCTAAATTAACCATTTGTGAGTGGTTATTCAATTATCTTTTTCAAAGTTATTTTATTCATTTGAAATCTTACCTTTCCTACTTTCTAGTCAAAAGAACACCCCTTTAAAATTTGAATTTCATTGTACAAGGGAGTTACCCCTCTCAAACACAAAGGCGAATCGTTAATCTCATAAAAATTTCTCCATTTGTTGGTGAACTTTATCATTGCCCATTGATCAAGTTAGTTCATTTATCACGAAGACAAAACTATTTACCAACAACCTACAATGGGGGTGATCTTTTGCAAGTTAAGTTGAATGATTATTGTAAATGTAATCAAATATTCTATCAAATTGAGAGACTAAGGATTCTAAAAAGATTCTAATTGTAAGAATTCTACTAAAATTCTAAGTTAAATTTTTGATTTCTAGATTTTATTTATACTAAATGTGCTAATTGCAGAACATTAATAATTTTGATTTTATACATGTTTTATAAAATTTGATTTTTACTTATTTATAGCAATATTAAACATGAAGAGCAATTGATCTTATATAAACGATGATGATGCTTATAGCAATCATCGTTTATATCTGACCTAAGCTACCATTCATCAACACTCCCTCTTAGCTAGGGAAGATATTTCAAATCAAATAAGTGGAGATATCACCTTTACACGTGATATCGAAGATATGATATGTTTTCTCAAAGTTGTCAAGTCACATGACATTCTTCATAACACATCTTCATTATGGTATGTGCACTGACATCAAGTCACCTGATGTCTACCATAATTCATGGCATATCCACGGATATAAATATCCACCATGATTATCTCTTAAGGATCACAATGTTCTTCAGATGATATCACGTCCCATGATATCCATCAAAGTGTCCAAGAGATACTATCATGACATGTCCACAGATATCAAGTCACATGATATCTATCATGATAGTTTATCATTGTAGAGTCGTCACTTTACAATGTCAAATACAAGTGTTCATTATTAGAAAGATCGTCACCTTTCAATAATGTACATAGGGGGAGTAGGCCCATAAAGTCATGGAGTCACACACATGACAAAAGAGTTTACACATTAAACATCTTTATATATTAGTTCAATTTTATAAACAATTTGTATTTCAACCATACCAAGTTTCTTCCTGAAGTGCTCTACCTTGATTTGGGAGAGAGGCTTGGTGAGAATGTCTGCAGTTTGATCATTTGTACTAATATACTCCAACTGAATCACTTTCCTTTCCACCATATCTCTTACATAATGATAGGGGATCTCAATGTGCTTAGATCTATCATGAAAGACATGATTTACAGAGAGTTTGATGCAACTCGATTATCACAATGAATAATTGTAGGATTCAAGGGCTCACCAAAGAGTCCCACAAGCAATTTACGAAGCCAAACTGCTTCTCTTGCTCCCATTGAGGCTGCAATGTATTCAACTTCTGTTGAACTCGTGCAACTGAAGATTTTTTCTGCAAATCCAGAGATCATAGCTGATCCTAAACTGAAGCAACATCCTGATGTTCTTTTCCGATCGGTTACACTTCCACAATCAATCGAGTACCCATGTAGATCTAGTTGATCATTCTTGTAAAGAAGACCATATCCAATAGTGCCTTGAAGATATCTCAAAATATGTTTCACCCATTAAGTGAATTTCCTTTGGCTCACACATGAACTGGCTGAGAACATTCACTGCATAGAAAATATCAGGTCTGGTGTTAACCAGATACATCAAGGATCCAATCATCTGTCTATAAAGGGTTGGATCTGCACACTTGGATTCTGCTGCTGCTTCTTTCAATTTGTGAAGGTTGGTTTCCATAGGTGTAGACATCAGTCTACAGTCCAACATTCCAAATCTCTTCAGAATATCAATAGTATACTTCCCTTGGTTTAGTATAATGCCCTCTGATTTATGCCATACTTCTAAACCTAGGAAGTAGTGTAGAATGCCCAAGTCTTTCATGTCAAATTCAGAAATTAGATCCTACTTCCCTTGAGCAATGAGGTGATCTTCTCCTGTTATCAGCAGGTCATCAATTTGTTTCTGCCCGAGTATGAATATCCTGTAGGCTTTGGAGGTTTCACTATAACCCACAAATACTCCTCTCTTTCCAGAAGGTTCTAGTTTGAATCTCTTCTCTTTGGGTACATGAATATAGACAGGACAGCCAAAAATTCTAAAATGACTAATGTTAGGTTTTATGCCGGTAAAGGCTTCTTCAGGAGTTTTGTTATCAAGATGAGAATGAGGACATCTATTTTGAATATAGACAACAGTCCTAGAGGCTTCTACCTAGAAAGAAGTTTCAATGTTTTGGTCAAGCAACATTGCCTTAGCAGCTTCTACAATGGTTCTATTTTTCCTTTCAACAACCCCATTTTGTTGAGGGTTGTAGGCAACTGTGAACTCCCTCTTAATTCCAGCACTCATGCAGAATTCCTTGAAAATCTCAGAGGTGTATTCTTTCCCATTTTTTTCCTTAAGGTTTTTATTTTCTTTCTAGAGAAGTTTTCAGTAAGGGCTTTGAACTCTTTGAACCTTTTAAGGATTTCTATTGACTCTTTACACTTAAGGAAATAGATCTAGGTTTTCCTAGAGAAGTCATCTACAAATATGACATAGTATAGAAATCCTGCTTTAGAAGGCACCAACATGGGTCCACATAAATCAAAGTGAACCAATTCTAACACATTAAGGGTTTTACTCAGGCCATTCTGAAAGGATCCCTTTGTATTATTTCCTAGGGCACAACCTTTACAAGTTCCCTCATGAGATGGTTTTAGCTTGGGTAAGCTTGTAACAAGTTTTTCCATAGAAGGTAGGGCACAGAAATGAAGGTGTCCTAATCTTCTATGCCAAATTTCATTTGAATCAACAATGTCAAGGGTAAGGGCTTGCTTAACCTCAGTGCATAGTTTGTAAAGGTACCCTTGTCTTATGCCTATGGTTTGGGCTTTCTTGATAGTTGAGTTCTTAGTCCATACTAGAACTTTCCCATCCATAAATGTAACTCTGTAACCATTGTCTTCAAGGGCAGAGATGTATATAATATTTCTCTTTATTCCAGGTACAAATAAGACTCCAGTGAGTTGCAGAGAAACCCCAGATTTCAACTTGATGGAACACATTCCAACCCCTTTTACAGGGTATGTAGAATCATCCTCGATGGTTACTTCTTCATCAGACTTTTCAGTCATAGATTCCAAGTGTTCTCTAAACCCTGTGATGTGTCTGGAGGAACCACTATCAATTACCCAATTTTGAGTGTTGTCAGATACTTGACTAGAAAGGGCTGTATAGAATACAAAGTTCTCAAATTCATGATCTGGTTTTGACTTTCCTACTTTGGCAAAGGATGCTTGTTGTTTAGTTCTATCAAGGCACTTCATTGCATAGTGGCCATACTGATCACATCTAAAGCATTGTACTTGAGAGATATCTTTCTTCTTATAAGATTCCTTTCCATTGGAATTTCTCTTTCTTTTAAAAGATCCTCTTTTGTAGGAGTTTTTCTTGCTCCTCTTATTAGATGTTGTGTGGAGAACATGAATGTCTTCATCTATGTGTTTCTGTTTATTCTCTTTTGTGGAAAGTCTTGTTTCTTCTTGAAGGCAGTCAGTTCTTAGCCTATCAAACTTAGGGAGTTTAGATCTTGCACTTATTCCTTGAACAAATGACTCCCATGAGTTTGGTAGGCCTCCTAGTACAATTAGAGTTAACTCTTTGCTATCAATCTGATATCCAATTATGGATAATTGATCCCTTAGTTCAATAATCCTCATAAAGTATGCATTAATGAACTCTCCTTTGTTTATTTGAGCATTGTCGATTTGCCTTTTTAATGCAAGAGTCCTGCAGGTGTTGTTGATCTCATTGGTACTCTCAAGAGATTTGTACATATGGTATGCAGTTTCATGTTTTTCTAGGATAGGCGCTATATGATCCCTAACTACATCTACTAGGATTTTCATGGCCTTTTCATTGTTTTCAATCCACTGAGTTTTTTCAGGTTCAGCCTCTGGTTTCTTTTTTGTTTTCTTTCACAAGTGAGTCTAGTTTATTCTCTCTAAGGATCATCATGATTCTAAATTTCCACGATGTGAAGTTGTCTGCTCTTGCAAGACGATCTTCAAATCTGATCACACTTGACATTATGAAGAATGTGAAGTGAATTCAATTTTTTTTAGGAAATACAAATTTTCTAGAGCAATCTGAAATCTAGATTTGATTTGGATTCACACAACGTGGCTCTGATACCATGTAAATGTAATCAAATCTTCTATCAAATTGAGAGATTCTAATTGTAAGAATTCTACTAAAATTCTAAGTCAGATTTTTGATTTCCAGATTTTATTTATACTAAATATGTTGATTACAGAACATTAATAATTTTGATTTTATACATGTTTTATAAAATTCAATTTTTACTTATTTCTAGAAATATTAAACATGAAGAGCAATTGATCTTATATAAACGATGATGATGCTTATAGCAATCATCATTTATATCTGACCTAAGCTACCATTCATCAACAATTATGATGCCCTAAAAAGTGATCAGGAGGTGTAGAGTATCTTGGATAAGGGAAACTTGGCTTCGTATATTAAAGCCATGAATGAATACAATTTGGTTCTCTTAATCGAATTCACCAACTCATGGAATTTAGGTAATGTTCATGTACATGGAATCTCCTTCAATGTCACTATTGATCTTATTACTCTTGTGATGGATATCCCTTGAGGGAGTTAGAATTGCATAAAAACATAAACGAAACTACTGAGAGGCAATGACTAGGTTTCTGATAAAGGAGGAGAAAGTGAAAATTTCCAAAATGGTTTTAATAGAGAGAACTTTCTGGGATTTTGGAAGAAGATTGTTGAAGTCCTAATGAGGTACATCAGTTAAGAGGTATGTTATAATAATTTTCATGCCTATCTCTTCCCTATGTTAAACCATTTTTGTTATAATTTGAAAATATTTTTTTTCTTATGGATTTATTCCTCTCCAGAAGAGTCTGTGAAGAAAATATTAATTACTAGTAAGTCTATGCCCCTTCACCAAATTTTTATCCACTTCCTTTACTGGTATAACCTTGCCCTAACCCCTACTCACTCTGTGTGTCTGTGTGTTTACAACTTGTCCCTTATTGATTTGGAAAAGGGCCCCACCCCCAAAAAGGTAAAATCCATCCTCCCTCCCCTTCTAAGATAATGACATCTTCCAAAAATACCTCGGGCCCTTAGTTTACCCCTTTTTCAAAGAGAAAAAGTGTGGTGAATGAACCCCCATCTTCCTCTTCAAAGGGTAAAAGTGTTTGCTTTTAGGACCCCCTTGAAGATTCACATTTCTCTATTTTGGATGCTGATTTGGACACCATGAGATCCCCCAGTCTGGAAGGCCTGAAAGAATCTCCACATTCTCCCAATTCTAGGTTTCATCCTTCTCCTTCAACCCCTTTGGAAGTAGTGCCTTCTAATGACCTTCTCAGGACCCATCAAATGCCCAAAGTTTGACTTTGTGTAACCTCTAGAACAAGATTGATGATATTTGTAAGGCCTAAAATATTCATAATGATATTCTAAAGTGGCAACTCACTCAAATGCATACTTCCAAAAAGAAAATTTACAATCTTGAATCCATTGTTCTATCTAAAAATTTGGAATGGACTAAGAAGGCTTAGAATAAAGATGTATGAGATGTCATGAAAAATATTTATGCCACTTTTGACTATTGAAAGAGCACCAATACATTGAGAGGGGGGGTGGGTGAAATGTACACAAATTTTACCAACTTAAAACAATAGACAAGATATAAGATCACACAAAGCATCACACATAAAGAAGACACCAAATATTCATGGAAAATCCTAGAAGGGAAAAACCATAGTGAGAAAAGTTGCTTGATTCTACTGCTCAAATCTAACCTCACAATCAAAGATATTATATATATTTTGTAAGCACCCACTTACAGGTACATTGACACCCAATACAATGTTTTGAGACACCAACATCTAGGTACACTGCACACCTAAGACAATTTTTTGAGGCACCAACCTCAAGGTACACTGCACACCTAATTGAGCACCAACTCAATCTTTCTAAGGCCCCAACCTCTATAATATTGCAAGTTTATATATATGCAAATAATGGTTCTTCTTCAACCTAAGAATGCACCTTTTCAAATCATAACTCTTCCTCTATTCTCTATTATTTCTTCACCATCCAAGTAGCTTTTCAATTTAAATCTTTTAATTAAAATCAATATCCTCTTCCACTAACTTGAAAAAAATTCAATACAATAATTTGTGTGTATTCGAATAATTCTTCATTAGTATCTCCATAATAAACATGCAATGGTCGTAGTCCTATTTTCAGAAAATGGTCATGCCACAACATTGACATTGACAGTAACTATTTTCATAGTTACACAAACCCTAACTACATCACCGACCTTTGAAACCATCACAATTATGATTTGTCAAAAAATATTTAAATTGGCTTCCATTCTATAACTGCCCATCCAATTTTATCTCTTGGAAATAATTGTTTTCCACTTTGAATATTGATCATTGATCTTATCTTTACCACCAAGCATGTACATGTGTCATCATCATGTGAGGAACACGTGATGTCACTTATTCACAAACGTGTTCGCATTTCGGGTTTCGGCTATCGGCCTTACCCTTTAACTTCTACCATCTTTTATCTTAAGCCACAAACCATTCCTTCGATCTCTGAAAATATGAATAATCCTTTAAGTCATCAGATGTTGGTGTTCACTCTTACTGCTTACCTCTTTCTTTCCTTTTGATAATTCATAGGCCTTCCTTTCAAACCATGATCCCTAAAACCTTTGTGATTTTCCTAAGTCTTGATTCATCATCCATCGGTCTTCACAATTATCATTTATCTCTTTCCTAACTTCTTGATATATCTTTAAGACCTCCTTCCAATCCACGCTTTCCTTGGAAAGTGTTGGCTATCTTAATCCTTCAGGTATCGGCCTTCATGCCTTCATCATACCCTTTGTCTTAGTTTTTGATAAGGCATAAGCCTTCACATCAACCTCCGATGATTGACAAGGTAAGGCAAAAGTAATATCACTAACGTCCAACCCCGACACCTTTCACACTTTTCTCTTTTCTTTCTTCATTTCATTATGATAACTTGCATAAAGCTTCTTTCCATCTTCCAATGCCTGACCTAAGGCATGTGGTATAAGGGATGCCCAATGCCCAAAGTGTGAAACAAGATTGAGCTCTGCTCTAACTGACTAGCTCTTTCCTTCCTTCTTGCAGGTAGTATAAGGTAATCTTGATGCCTGAAGTTTGAACTTTGGAAACTCTTTAGGACTTACATTGCAACTTCAAATGATCTTTCTAAGAAAATTCACGAACATCAATGATCAACATGATTACCCTTTGACTTGAATGACAATAATTTCAATAATCTCCCCCTTTTTCATTGATGGAAACACCTCTAAAAATGGAAACACTCTGAAAACCTTTGAAACTCTGAATATGAGCACGCTAAAATAATTCATCCAACATTACATCATGCTCCCCCTATCTACAACAACATTCCACCATCTTCCTTACATCCTACATCATCTTCCTTGCATACTGCATGTACCAATTTGCACTACTTCTATCATTTTCTTTATTCTCCCCCTTTGACATCAATTACAAAGGGAGTAACAAAAGAATGCCCCTTGAGGACTAGCATCTTACAAAGTAACTATAGAACCAAGGTTAAAGATGTATTCTGATATGACACCCCTGTATGAATACATTCTATATTCATGTAGAAATAGGTGAAGGAACAACTCCTAATTTCTCCCTGAGTTGTTCAAATGACTCCTATGGAAGGGGTTTTGTGAAAATATCTACTAGTTGAGCTTTTGTAGAAACATATTCTAATTTGATTTCCTATGCAACGACTTTTTCCCTAAGAAAATGATATTTAATAGATATGTTCTTGGTTCTAGAATGCATAATAGGATTCTTAGAGATGTTTATTGCACTAGTATTATAACAAAAAATACTAACTAGCCCATCAAAATTCACCTTAATATATTGCAATTTTTGTTTCATCCACAATACCTGAGTACAACAAGATACAACAATAATATATTCAACTTTAATTGTTGATAAAGAAATTGACTCTTGTTTCTTACTTAACCCTGCTACCAATCTATCTCCTAGAAAGAAGGCATCACCACTAGTGCTCTTTCTATCATCCACACAACCAACCCAATCTACATTAGTGTATGTAGTCAAAGTGAAATCATTACCAACAGGATACCATAGACCATATTCCAATGTACTCTTCAAGTATCTAAAAATCATCTTCACAACTTTAACATGTGTCTCCTTAGGAGTAGCTTGAAATCTAGAAACCATGCAAACAACTTGCATGATATCAGGCCTTGTTGTAGTAATAAAGGCTTCCAATCATGGATTTGTATAATGATTGATCTACTAATTTAGATTCATCATCTTTATTAAGCTTACAGTGACATAGGTGTGCTAACTAGCTTGCAATCTTCCATCTTGAATTTCTTCAAAATTTCCTTCACATACTTAGTTTGAGAAATGAAAATTCATGTATCTAACTGATTGACTTGTAAACCAATAAAAAAATTTAATTATCTGAGCATGGACATCTCAAACTATTTTTGTATTGCAATAACAAAAGCTTTGCACATCTTATCATAGTTACTACCAAAATTGATATCATCAACATAGAAAATAACAACTAGTAAATGTTCACCTTCACATTTGAAATACAAATTATTGTTAACAATACCTTTCTTATACCCTTGTTGTTGGATATATTTTCCCAACCTGGAATACCAAGCCCTAGGGGTCTGTTTTTTACCATACAAAACCTTTTTCAATCTGTATACATAATATTTGTTTTCAACCATAATAAACCCTTCAAGTTGCTCCATATAAACTTCCTCATCTAGATAACCATTAAGAAATGCAAATTTTAAATCCATCTGATATACTTTGATTTTTTTATAAATTGAATATGCAAGAAACATTCTAATAGCTTCAAGTCTAGCTACAGGTGCAAATGTCTCATCAAAATCTATACCCTCAACTTGAGCATAACCATTGCAGACTAATCTAGCTTTATTTATTGTTATCTTCCCATCTTCATTCAGTTTATTTCTAAATACCCATTTTGAGCCTATGACATTCTTAACAATAGGCCTATGGACAAGTTCCCAAGTCTGTTTTTTTCTATTTGACTAATTTATTTTTTCATGGCTTCAATCTAGCTTTCATCCTTACAAGCTTCTTCATAAGATTTAGGCTCTATTTCAGAGAGTAAAGAATAGTTTACCTATTCTTGTTGTGCAAGATTTCTTCTTGTCATGACACCATCAACTTTGTTTCCAAGAATTTGCTTCTCAAAATGATCTCTTTTGACAAATTTGGGTGGTGCTTTTGGATTAGTGTTTGGTTTCTATTCTTCATCAATATCACTTTCCTCTTGTGACTCTTCTTTTAATGAATCTTATTTTTATTCATAGACAAGGACTTGTGAATAGATGTAATCTTTGTATGATCTTCATCTACTCTAACATTCACACTTTCAACTATGTTTTGTAACCTTTTATTGTAGCACTTATATTTTGCTTGTAGTTGAATAACACAAAAATATTCCTTCATCCGATCTTGTCTCAAATTTACTCAAAGTATGTTCATCCCTTTTTATGAAACATTTGCTTCCAAATATTTTGAAATATTTAGCAGATGTTGGTCTACCTTTCCATAATTCATATGGAGTCTTATCATGATTTACTCTAAATTGTGCTCTATTGAGAATGTAAACATCAGTATGAACTACTTCCTTCCAATATCTATTAGGCAGTTTGGCTTCATTCAACATTGTTCTAGCCATTTCCTAAATAGTTTTGTTCTTTCTCTCAACAACTCCATTTTGTTGAGGTGTTCTAGTTGCAGAGAAATGTCTTCTAATTCCATATTTTTCACAATACTTGTCAAATTCATGAGAGGTGAATTCTCCACCTCTGTCAGGCCTTAAGCATTTTATCTTTGAACTAATCTCATTCTCAACCATAGCTCTAAATTTTTTGAATATTTCTAAAGCTTGAGATTTATCTTTAAGAAAAATTACCCATGTCATTCTTGAATAATCATCTATTAATAACATGAAGTACCTTTCTCCATTGATGCTTTTGGTTCTTGTTAGTTCACACAGATCTGTATGTACATCAACTCCAAGGGCTTAGAGATTGAATATTATTTTTCCTTGATCCTGATCCTTGTTTTCTTTCCTTCAAGACATTCTTTACAAAATGTATTTGCAAGTTTTCCAATACTAGGCATATGCTTGACTGCATTCTTCTTGCTGAATTTCACAAGATGGTCAAAGTTAATGTGACCCATCCTTTTGTGCCACAACCAAATTTCATTAGTTTATCCTAATATGCATCTTCCACCTTTCACCTCATTTAGATGGTATAGATTGCTACTTGTTCTACTTGCTTCAACAACAAGTCTACCAGAGCTAACATTCCTTATCTCATATCCACCAACATGAAATAACATATTGCACCCTTTGTCACACATTTGACTAACACTAAGCAAGTTATGTTTTAACCCTTCTACATACAACACATCTTGAGCATTTTTTTTACCTTTTATGCATAGTGTACCTTTTCTAGTTATCTTAGCAATAGTGTTATCACCAAACTTAACTATACCACCATTCCATTTCTCAAATTGGTGAATTTGATCTTATCTCCAGTCATATGAGTAGAGAAACCACTATCAATCACCCAAGGATTTCCTTATCATTTTGCATGAAAAATTGTTTGAACTATCATTGATTCTTCATTCTTCATCTCAGACTTCTTCTCTCTCCAATATCATTTTGGATTTTTTGCTTTTCTTCAAAACTCTATGCAGATTCTTTTTTTGTGTAGTGGGTACAACTTCTTTATTTTGACTTGCATGATCATGAGAAAAGCTGTTTTTCCTAGGAGAAGTAAATATCTTTTTCTCTTGTCTAGGAGGCTACATAAACTTACTTCTACAAAACTTAGCAATGCGACCATAGTTATTACAATTATAGCATACATCATTTAGAGAAATTAGAGAAGAAAAAGGATTCTTGCTTACAAAGTCATGTCTATCATTTCTCAAGGGTATAATATTGCAATCTATAGCTTTATGCCCATACTGATTACATGAAAATCATAACTCAATCTGGTTTGTCTTGCATGTTGGCCTTTGAACCTCCTCTTTAGACTATGCACCTTGATGAATCCATCATCTAGTCTCTTGTGATCTCCAATCTTATTATCCTTCATGGACTCTTTAGGTTTCTTAGAAGTTGCAACATTGTTCTTAGTGATAGAATCCTTGAAAATATTGTCTTTCTCATATCCTAAACCAACAAACTTGTTGAAAATAGATATTTAACTGCCAATCATTTCATCAAGGACTTTAGTACTCTTTCCAAGTTTGAGACTTCTATTTAACTACAGATTTAGCTTCTCTAATTCCTTCCTTAAAGAGACAACTTCAACCTCTAATTTTTGATAATATTTTAGTTTTTTATTCAAATCCAAACTAGTTACCTCTTCTATTCTCTTTGATTATGCTAATTGTAGTTTTAAGTCAACAAGTTTTTCAGATTCTTCAATCCTTAACTTGTACTTTTCATTTTGTTTTCTTTCATTTCTCAATTCTTCTAAAGTAGAGACTATTTCACCTTCCAAATCTACCTCATCTTTTTCTTCCTCTTCATAATCTTCACTTTCTTTTATTTCTTCAACCATAAATACAGTTTCATCTATTTCACTTACAAAAGAACAATCATCTGAAGAACTAACTTCTTTATCAACATAAATACTCTTCTTCTATTTACCATAGTTCCTCCTTTTATATTTGGATATTTCTTGACTCCTAGAACTATCTCCCTTTTCATTTTCATTTAAAGGACATTTTGAAGCACAATGACCTATTTTTTCACAATTAAAACATTTGCAAGGAAGCTTACCTTTGTATTTTCCAGTGGCCTTCTTCAATCTTCTAACAAAATTTACTTCTTCGTCATTTGAACTGGTATCACATTCTAAATCATCTTCAATCTTATTTATTTTGGAAGTCTTCAATGTTGCTTCACTCTTTTTTGAGTTTGTATTCTCATTTCTCATGGCATATGCAGTTAGTGACTCAAACAATTCATCCATAGAAAATTTATCCAAATCTTTAGCTTCTTCAATTATTGAGACCTTAGAATCAAATATTTGTGGGAGAGACCTCAAAACCTTCTTTACAACAACCTTGTCTTCAATATTCTCACCCAAACCTCTAATTGCATTCACTACCTCATTTACCCTGAGCAAGTATGCTGCAATATTTTCTTCATCTTTCATCTTAAGAGTCTCAAACTTTCCTGTATGAGTTTGCAACTTTTCTTTTTTCACTTTAACATCACCCTCATAGATACTATTTAATTTCTCCCATACTTCTTTAGTAGATTAATAATGCATGACTTTTACTAATTCAGAATTGGTTAGACCACATAAAATATCATTTTTAGCTTTGGCATTGTATTCATAGGATTTCTTATTAGGTGAGTCAGTGGGAGGAGTTACTAGTATTTTGTAACCATCTACAACAAATTTCCATACTTCAAATCCAAGAGAAGTTAATTAAGTCTCCATTATGATTTTCCAAAAAGAATAATTTGTTCTATTAAACAATGGTGCTTTGTTTGAATAAGATCCTTCTTGTCCAACCATAGTATTCTTGAAACCATATCTACCTTAAGTTGAATAAATTTTCTTCAAGGAACCTTGTTCTCTAATACAAATTGTTGAAAGAACACCAATACACCAAGAGGGGGGGTGAATTAGTGTATACACAATTTTACCAACTTAAAACAAAAGACAAGATATAAGATCACATAGAACATCACACATAAAGAAGACACTAGATATACGTGGGAAACCCTAGAAGAGAAAAACCATGGTGAGAAAAGTTTCTTGAGTCTACTTCTTAAATCCAACCTCACAATCAAAGATATTATATATGTTTTGTAAGCACCCACTTATAGGTACATTGAGACCCAAGACAATGTTTAGAGGCACCAACCTCCAGATACACTGCACACCTAAGCAATGTTTTGAGGCACTAACCTCAAGGTACACTACACACCTAATTGAGAACCAACTCAATCTTTTTAAGGCCCCAACCTCTACAAAATTACAAGTTTATATATATGCAAATACTAGTTCTTCTTCAACCTAAGAATGCACCTTTCCAAATTATAACTCTTCCTTCGTTCTTCTCTATTCTTTCGTCACCATCCAAGAAGCTTTTCAATTCAAAGTTTTTCATTAAAATCAGTATGCTCTTCCACTAACTTGAAAAATATTCAATATAGTAATATGTGTGTATTCGAATAATTCTTCATTAATATCTCCATAATACACATGCAATGGTCATATTCCTATATTTAGAAAACACTCACACCACAACATTGACATTGATAGTAACTATTTTCATAGTTACACAAAACCTAAATGCATCACTAACCTTTGGAAGCGTTGTAATTATGATTTGTTAGAAAAATATTTAAATTAGCTTCCATTCTGTAACTACTTGTCAAATTTTGTCTTTTGGAAATAACTGTTTGCCACTTTGAGTATTGACCATCGATCTTTCCTTTGATGCCAAGCATGTACACATGACATCATCATGTGAGGAACACGTGTCATCACTTAGTCACAAATGTGTTCACATTTCAGGTTTCAACCATCGGCCTTACCCTTTAACTTCTACAATCATTTATCTTAGCCACAAACCATTCCTTCGATCTTTAAAAAATTGAATAATCCTTTAAGTCAATGAATTTCACAGTTTGCTCTTACCTCTTACCTCTTTCCTACCTTTTAATAAGGTGTAAGCCTTCCTTCCAAACTGTGATCCCCGAAACCTTCATGATTTTCCTGATTCTTGATTCATCAGTCATCGGGCTTCACAATTATCGTTTACCTCTTTCCTAACTTCTCGATAAAGCATTAAGCCCTCCTTTTGAGTTGCACTTTCCTTGGAAAGTGTTGATTGTATTAACCCTTTGGGTATCAACCTTCAAGCATTCATCATATTCTTTTTCTTAGTTTTTTGATAAGGCATAATCCTCACACCGACCTCTGATGGTTGATAAGGTAAGGAAAAAATAATATCACTGACGTCCAAACCCTGAAACCTTTTGCACTTTGCTATTTTCTTTATTCATTTCATTATGATAATGCATAAAGCTTCTATCCATCTTCTAATGCTCAACTTGAAGCATGTGGTATAAGGGATATCCGACGCCCAAAGTCCAAAACAAGATCAAGTTTCACTTTAATTGAATAACTCTTTCCTTTCTTCTTGCAGGCAGTATAAGGTAAGCCCGATGCCCAACGTCCAAACTTTGGAAAATCTTCAACACTTACACTGTAAATTCAAATAATCTTTATGAGAAAATCCACAAACATCAATGATCAACATGATTACCCTTTGACATTAATGACAATTATTTCAATATTGACAACAAGGAACACCTAGAGAAAGAGGTTGAGAACATCAAGCATGTGGCTAGATTTGCTAAAGACTAGAGAAAGTTGGTGTCTAAGGTTGGTAGGCTCCAAGCCAACTAGGAAAAGTTTTTTAAAAATATGTAGGAAATTACTATCTACTATAAATTATGTGAAGAACACTACCACTGCCCTACAAATCTTTTAAGAGGAATTGGAGAAAATGAAATCAAAATATAAGTTGGAGGAAACAACTCTTTAGCTGCTCGCCCACATCAATCCCTCCAACACTAAGAATAAATCCAAATTTATTACTCTAAGCTTGTTTGGCTATCCTTCTAGTCCTAAAAAATTATTTGAGTAAGGCATCTAAGAAGTTGTCATTTGAAGACAAAGTGGACTTACTAAAAAAATAATGGCAGGCTATTAAAGGCTTGAAATTGTTAGTAGACCTATAGTTGTTTTTGCAAGTTGGTGGCTAGTCTTTCCTATTCTTTTGCTAGTATTAGTTTCTAGATATTGCTTTGTTGTAAGTTTAGTTTTCTCTAATCTCACTTATGGTGAGACTTTTCTTTACTACCTTTATGACTATTTTATAATGGGGTTGGGCCTTTCCCAATTTTATCTAATCAAAATAATTAGAATACTTTGTAAAAGCATTCTAATAGATTTTAGCTTTGTAGGAAGGGAAAAATCTCACTCAAATATATTCCCTCAACATAGGAACCACCTTTGGTAACCAAACTTTCCTTGTACTTATTAATGCTACCATTAGATTTAAAATTATTTTCAAACACCCACTACAACCAATGAGATTGCATCCTTCAAGCAACTAAACCAAATATTTTTTAAGTGTAACATTTGTATTGAAACTATAGATAGTTTATAAGGCCCTATATATGGAGCTACTATGGTTTCCTCATTTAAAATTAACAAGCCCTAACCTCATTTGGTGTAATTAAAATATAATATCCACTAAATTATATCTGAGACACTTTATTTCTGCTCTTTTCTCTTGAAGTGTAATGTACCCAAGCTTAGATTGATAGGTCAATGTAATGGAGTAAATTTGCACCCCATGTAATTTTCCATTAATTTACCTTCATTTTAGCCTTACAAGTTCAATAATGCAAAGACCCATCACTTTTGATCCACTTTTCCCACATGTCTCTATCGTCTAACATTAGTGAAGGGAATTTTTTTTAGGGACGTGTGCATCGTGTAGACGTCTATGCACCACAATAACATCCTGACAAGATTCCTACATCAAGAAGCTACAAAAATGTTAGGTTTCTTGGCCACCTACGGACGTAATGTCCCCTGCCAAATCTTGACCACCGAGAATGACTATTTGCCTCCAATTTGGTCATTTTAACTCCTCTTTTTTCACTCTCTCAAGCTCTCTCTCACTTCTTGCTCATTCTCAAGCTAATTCTCAGTCTCTCTTGCTTCTACCCACTCCATACTCTACTTTTATAGCCTCTCTTTTCTACAACACAATTGTTATTGTAGGTTCACGAAGCTCTACCTCTTTGGCATGGTGATATTTCTCTTCTTCTTCCTCTATCGACCTTGAGTGCTTGTAGAAGGGAAGCTGATATTGTGTCTATTTGATTATTTTCATGACTATTCTTTTAGAGTAGTATCTAGGTTGCCATTGCTCTCTACTATATTGCATCTATTATATCTCCTTCTCTATCACTTTTCTACAATCTTGTTGTCTATTGGTTATTCATGGAGGTGGGAACACCGAAATGAGGACTTGACTGAGGTAAGTTCCAAAACACAACCCCAACATTTTTCTTGTTACTATGTGTGTAGGTGGTATTCGATTGAGTGGAGCTAGCTGGAGAACTGGAGCTTGAGTAAGTTGCCATTCTTCTTCTTTCTTTTTCATTTCACTGTTAGAGTAGCTTTCATAGTATTCTTCTTGTTGTACTTTCAATTTTCGTACATTTTTATCAAACTATAAAAATAGAGCATTCAGGTTGTTAGTAGACCCTGTGTGTTTTTGGCTGCTACTTGACCCTCTATTCGTACAAGATGCCAATGGATCTCCGAGACTCCAACATGATGCACTAAAGTTTGACTCCCGTGCTTAGATCCTCTAGCAGAGAGTCATCTGGTCTGTAGTCTGAGACCTTTGTGGTTGGCCCACTTGGTTCTCGAAAACATCATCATAAACATAAGGGAAATAGAGTCCTGTTTTCCCTTTCTTTTTAGACTGTCCCTTCCTTCTAAAACTTACTAGGTAGTTTGAGGTAGTTTAGGGCAGTTTTCTCCCTTAGGCTCTTCCATGACCCGAGAGTCTTGAGGGTAATGAATAACTCTTCTCTATAGTTAATTACATGGAAGATACATGGACATGTATAACCTAACATGATCACAATGTCACAATCATAATCATGATGATCATGAGGAGTGATCAACCTACATGTACATTTTCCTTATTTCCACTATTTTTCTCTACCAATAGATAGTAGGGGTGGTAGGCCAAATAACTAGAGGAAATATCTATAGGCCCACACATAAACACTCACCCATAAATATCAAATGACCCCTACTATTTATAAGCCATCCACCCCCTCCTATATAGTTAGGAGGGATCACCCTCAAGCTTAAAATACCTAGATAAAATAAATAGGTCCCATAAGCGACTAGACAATTTGAAAAAACTACAAGCCCACCCATCAATAATATTGAACCCTTAGGTGGGGGAAATTATATCTATAGAAAGGGTGGACATGTAGCTTAAGGAGTAGTGTCTTAATCCATTATTTATCTAATATAGTAGGTAGAGGATTGGCTATAATAGTTAGTGAGAAAGGTGTCACCATGAGGGATCTTCATCCATGTTCAATCTCCAAGAATCTAAATCTTTCATTGTTATTGTCGCTTTATCTTTTCTCTAGGCTCATTGGTTTTATTAAACAAAGTAAACATACATCTAAAATTAGGTGGGTTATACCTTTTTTATTTCCTCCTTTTCCAAGTGGACCTCCTCAAATATTGAGGTGGAGGTTATACTTATTCTAAAATCTTTTAGATTTCCTCCTCCCTAGTCCATCACGAACCTTTAGTTTATCTTTTGGTGCAACCTTCTCATCCTTCAATTGTATTAATACAACTAACTTCTTATCCTCCTTTAGCTACACAACTATAAGAGAAGGCTTGATTGATCTAATATCATATTTATTGTACAAACTCTCTTGGCTATAAGATCTAAAATATTATACCCATTCACACTAACACGATAACCAACATAGAAACAATTTAATATTTTGTTATCCAACTTTGATTGTTTCTTCTTAGGCACACACACATATGTCTTGAAACTAAATACACAAAGTTACTAAAGTGGCCAATTTTCCTATCCAAAACTCCAAGAGGTTTTTCTCCAAAAATAACTAATTTTAGAGACCTATTTATCAAGTATCATGTAACAACCACTTTTGTGCAAAAATTCTACTCTAACTTGGCTCCACTGAGCATACTTCTATTCCTTTCCATCAATGTCATGTTCAAGCATATTTAAACTCCATTGTACTAAAGGGTATATGGAGTTTTCTTATGTCTCCCAAGATTGTTATCTTTACAAAAGTTATCAAGCTCTACAAATCAATACTTACCACTATTACTAGACTTGAAAACCTTAATCATTTTACTAGTTTGATTTTCCAAGAAACCCTCCTTAAACTCTTGAAACTAACTAAAGACCTCAATTTTAGTTTTAATAAAATAAATTTGTGTCCCTTTAGAATGAACATCAATAAATGACACATAATACAATGATTTAAAAAATAGAGAAATATTACAATACCAAATACATTATAATAAATTAAATCTAACAATCTAGAAGATTTGTGAGTGTTGATAATAAAATGGAAACTTGAGGTCTAGATTGAATGTGTTAGAGAATTAAACCTAGGGTAATGTAATAGGAAGGGAATCATAAATTGTATGGAAGATAAAATATTCATAAAGTAAAAATTCAAACAATTCTATACATGCATATGGGAGATACGTACCTCACCCTTAATATATTTCTTGGACATATTGTATGATGATTAAAGGTACCACACTTTCCTTACCATAAATTTATTTCTCTATAGCTTGTATAGATTTAGTTGTTACCAACCTCTAGTGCCTTTGTAAATTTTCACCATAGGCCTCCATAAGGTTGGCCTTTTAAGTTTTTAAACTAATGGGTACTAGTGTAGTTTTCATTATCAACATCCTCCCAAGGCCTAAACCATTTTTATGTCCTCAAGACACCCTCCTTAATATTTGAGTGAAATCTAGGATGGAAAATATTTATAGGTGACATTTATCTACTCATACTTATCATCCTAGTTCTTCTCCATATGCTAAAATTTTATCCATTATAGCTAGAATTTCTACATACCCTCTATCTATGGTGACTAGGATAGTTTGTTCTACCAATGTAGGAATAACTTGTATCTCTTGGAGAATCTTGAATAATAGTGCTACTTATGCATTACATCCCAAACCCAACTTCTTAATTTGTGTTACTAGCCTCATTATCTATTCACACCAAGACAAAGGGAAGAGAAAGGTCAAGACACTTTCAAAGAAGGTCATATTTTTTTTTTATTTGATTATGAGTAAAGATAAAAAAATAAATTTATCTCATTGCAAGGTTAGAGGGCATTGGTACAACATTTTAAAAGATTAATATAGATATAGACCTAAAGAATGGAATAATAGGAGTGAGTATCCATAAAGGGAAGAGACACACACTAAGACACTAGTAACTTCAAAAAAAGAATACCTCTCAAGTGATTCTAAACCACCAAAGAATATTAAGAGTATGTCATGTGTTACTTGGATAGGGAATTTACTCAATTTATAAAAGATATTAGGGTGAGTTTCTTTCATTTATATTGACATATGGATAACACCCCAAGTTTTTCCTATGGATTTAGTTGTGGGAAGTTGCTATTCCACTTATAGATCAAGAAAGGAGTATGTTTCACTCACTAATGGGTGAGTATGAGAAACATGAACAAAAAAAGAAAATGCATGAGGTGATGGGTGAATTTTAGCTTTCACATTTCTTACAAATTGTTGGAAAATTGGCACATTTGATTATTGTTTGAGAGAAAGAATGGTAGTGTAATGATTTTAAATGAGGTTTCAGTCTTTTAGATATATACTTGAAAAATGGGAAACATGGAAAACTTGTAGAAAACATTCTTTAGTGTTGTGGACGTGGAAACAATTATTACAATGTGAAATTTTAGTCCACTTGTATGCAAAGGTAGAGGTAAAGTGTGATAAAGAATGAAATTCATAGCATGGTCAAAATGATGACATTGTTGTGGGTGTTGTAAAACATGTATACTTCCTTTAGTTGAGCATGAGAAACAATATGAAGCATATTTGGAAATTGTAGGCATGTAGACTTCTCTTGATGGCATATCATGGGTAGTTCTATGATTTTTTATAGGTATCATAAGAATTATACTTTCTTGTTTGAGCATGGGAAAATCTATGATGCATTTTGGCTATTGTACACATGCATACTTCTATTCCATGGTATTTTAAAAACCATATCATGTAAAATATCTTATTTATTATTTTATATGGCAATATGAGAATAAGGAAAGCCAAGAGAATAATGGTGGTAGATTTTGTTATTGTAATGTGCACATAATCATGTCACATTTGTAACATTTGCATAGTTTTAAGATGAGTCAATCAAATTCATTATAAATATTATAAAAATACAAGTTATTTTATTGTGTATATAGATACAATAAGGACCACTTTGTAATGTCTTTCATAGTATTATTTAAAGTGATTTTCAATAGTAAGGAGGGTCATTTATTGAAGAAAGGGTTTGTTGTAGCATAGTTCAAGGAAATCATTGTAGCTACACTGAATGTAGCATAGGGGATTGAAGAAGTGGCCACTCTATAGAGTTATCCATAGGAAGGAAATAAATTTTGGTTTCAACACAAGATAAAGCATTGCAACCTTCTACCTCATGATGCTACCTATAGTAAGAATCACTTGAATATATGAGAGGATTTTTTTCTAGTCAAGGGTAGGATAGAGTATCACTATCTTCTACTCTATGACACTATTTGTGTTGAGCATCACCTTAGAGATGTGAGTGAGATTTATTCCAATCAAGCACAAGAGGTCCATTCACACATAATAACACTACTACCTTATACTTTGGGACACTTAAATGTTGACCATCATTTGGTTTCCACTAGAAGAGCATGTAGGAGCTTTTATTTAAATTAGTTAGACAAAAAAATTGGAGATGGAGAGAGAAATTATTTTAATTTCATAGGTAAGATTTTGTGGGATCAAAGTCTCTCTAAGAAGGGATTTATTATTTATATTGGATCTAGAAGAAAAGATCATCCTCAAAGTAAGAATTTTTAACCTAAAAAGGAAAATAAACCACCCATATAACTTGTTTTTATGAAGCCACCATTTTTATAGAGGGAAGTTTTGAAACCACATATATGCTACAAGACTACAAGAGGTAGTTTCAAAATTGTTGAGGTTTCATAACTATCATTTGTTATAAAGAGACAATTTTGTCCAAATGAAAATAATCTAAATTTGAAGTGTTGCAATCACATTGCCTCTTTAGATTCCATAGAAGAAGGATTTGAACTACACACAAATGAGGAGTCTTTGAGAATTCTATACTTGAAGAAACTGGAATCCCAAATTAAAGGGGATTACTAAAAGATTCTATTTTTTTAGACTGCAGGAATTGATTGGGTATCCGTCCCCCTATAAACTGCAATGCGCCCGGTAAACTTTTTTCATGTGACTGGTGGCGCTGGCACGAAACACCCTCTCATACCACAGAGATGGTGGGGAGACTATACCTCATGACCTCTTTCCTGCAACAAGATGCTTCAGCCAATCGAGCTAGGCCCACCGCCCCAACTAAAAGATTCTATTGTTTAAGAGTAGATATTTGAATTCATAGTAAGGTCTACTTGACAATGTTGTAATACACTTTTATATTAATCTATTTGAGTAAGATAATCCTTAAGAGAAAAATCACCTCTATGAACTAGATTTTTCATCCCTCACAAGGTTTTCCTAAGATAAATCCTCGTGTTTGTGATGCATCTCTCTCATTTTAGCACTTTGTTTCTTTGATAGTAACTTTTTAGTTCCTCCAAATTTTACTGTCATTTGGAAACCTATGTAGAACAATAGATTGGTTGTTTGATTCCCTAGTTTCTAACTAATTTTAATAGATCTTATAAACAAATAGATGGAATGTTTGCATACAAAATAATTATAAAGAGCTATTGTAATATTTATTAAAAACATACTAAAAGTGGGTACTAAACTAGATGAAACATAACTAAATAGTTACTTTACATCTCTATAATATACAACACCAATTTTGTTAGCTTTTTTAATATTAAATAAAATTTACCATTGAATTATAAAATTAGACATAATATAAAATGACTTAAGAAATAAATTAATAGAAATACTATTACCAATAAATAAGTAAATATAACTTGCTTAATAGGCTTTCAAGATCACATGCAAACAATTAAAAGCTACAAAATCCTTAAAAATAACTATAAGTAAAAAATCCCTACATCTATATATATAGGGCAAAAAAATGTAAGATAGATCTTTTAAATAATTCTCCTTAAATTAAAGATTCAAGATAGATTATTCGCTTTTCATTGAATATAAAAATAGAAAGAAATAATATTAATAAGTATATACTTAGATGTTTATGAAGAATATATATTTGATTGTGATAGACGATTACTATTTGAAATCATAAATTGGAACTAGAAAAACTAAATCAAGACAATTACACTTTGTGACTTCTAAAACTATCTGTTGGCACCTATAAATTTGATGAATTTATAATTCTTTTTTTGTTATCATTTTGTGCCCCCCCATGTGGCCTATTAATGAAAACCAATCTTAGAGATCTTATATGGGCCATCTTGCATGAATTGTGCCCAAAGAATCCAAAAATGGCTAAGTATTGAACTTTTTGGTCTTTTAGACTTTCGATTATCTTCTTGCTTGCATACCATTTCTATAACTCCCAATCTCCTACCTCTTTTCCCCTTTCTTTGCATTGCTTTCCCAAGTGTTTTAGATTTAAGCCATCAACCTTAACCCTTAACCCTTGTCACTTTCTTTTCGTAAGTCATAAGTCCCCCCACCCCTCGATTACCGAAGTTCTGATGAATCCTTAAAAAATGGTCAAGTGTCAATGTTTCAGACTTCGAGGATTGGCCTTCCTCCTTACCTCTTACCATTACTTTATCATAAGATGTAAGCCTTCTTCCCAATCCTTGATCCCTGATGTCTTACTTTCAGATTTTAGAGATCGAGGCTTTCCTCTACCTTTTGTCTTATCTTCGTGACAAGACAAAATTGTCCTTCTTGATCCCCGATCCCCAATATCTTACTTTTGAACATTAGGCATTGGGTATCCCTCTTACCCTTTATCACATTTTATGATAAGACATAAGAGTTCATCATGACTCCAAATTCCCAATGTTTTAACTTTTCCATCTTTTGGGAATTGGTCTTTTCTCTTATTCTTTATCATGATTTTGCAATAAGACATAAGAATTCATCGCAACTCCCAATTCCAACATTGTAACTTTTTGATCTTTTGGGAATCGATATTTCCTCTTATCCTTTATCACTATTTTGTGATAAGGATTAAGTCTCATTCCTAACTCTCAACTCTCGACATTTTCTTTCCCTCGGCATGGGTTCTCTTTCGAGACTTGGTGTTTCGATGTTCTATGTATCATTATCTTCATTAGGCTATATGTTGTAGGTCCGATGCTTGATGTCTGACGAAGATGACGAAGATGATATTTTGGGCTAATGAGCCAACAAATGTTTAAACCAATGATTGTTTTGGGCCTAAAACTTTGGCAATGCTCTTGATTGACGTGTTTTTAGCTGTAAATGCCATTAATGTTGCAACTACTTCCCAATTGCCAGATACAATCCTAGGGGCTACACGAATGAAATTTAATGCATCTCTCAACTATTGCAAGTGGGATAAATGATGTCATGCCTCTTTATTTCCTATAGGTGTCCTTTTTGTTGATTTTTCATGCCCAAATTATAGATTTCTCAGGTGATCTTCATCCTTCGATGCACACACCCACACAACAATCAATGCAAACGTATGGGTGTGGAGTGTCAAACACTCTCTTCTTGGGCACAATTTTTTGAGCCTCTATCTTGTATAAAAGAATTTTTTTTTCATTGTAAAGGGTTTAGAGATTTTGGGAGGCTCTAAGCTTTTGAGTTTTGGCCAAGGAAAAGGCTATGTACAAAAAAATGTTGAATTCCAAATGTGAAGGCTTCTATTAGTCATTACATTGGTAGTGCCTCTATATTTTGAAATTGTGGCTTATATGAATATATACTATTGATGCAATTATCTCCAATTATGAATGATAGTGTTCTTTAAGCTATATAGTCAAGGGTTATATTAGATTTTCAAGCATATTTTCTATCTTGAGTAGTTCAATGGTTTGTTGTTTGTCCAAGGGATAGAGTAAATGCTTGCCATAAATTAATGGGAATTTTATTATTTTCTAGAGATTGTTAAGTATGGTTGTATAGTAGGCTTGTGCAGGTTGGATTAGCATAAGATGATAGTCTATCAGATGATCACCAAAATATGTTTGGTTTTGTCATATACAATGCATAACATATGACTTTGTAACCCAAGGTAGGCACTGGTCTTGCATTGTTTTCTTCCCCCATCCTCAGAAACAAATCTTAATTCAAGAAACCATTTTATGCTTTTAGTTTTATGTTTAATTTTGGTTTTAATTTTATGCTTGGATTGAAATGAGAACAAGAGGTGTACTATTCATGAATGTAGCCATATAAACCTTGTTGTTTAGTATGAAGTTTATCTACTAGACACTGTGTTGCACCGCTAGTTGAATATCTCTATCTAGTGTTATTAAGGGTGAGCCCCCTAGGTTTTGCAGAGCTTGAAATGCAGGGGAGAAAAGAGTGAGATAAATCTCCCATTTGTTGGTCATTGAACTTGTAGTCCTTGAGCATAAGAGTTGGCTATCCTTTAGAGGATTTCAACGCATCATTTGGAAAAAGAACCAACACTATCTATGAGTTTGGGGTCACTTTGGACACATAGATTTGATATTTGTGCACATAAATTTGTTCTCTAATGTGCAAATTCATCCTTCAATCACAAATTCATCCTTAATGTTCTCAAACCTTTTGTACTTGTATACAAAGATTTACCTTACTGTCTAAGTGTCTTCACCTTATGACAAACCCCTAGATTTGATTTAACAATTGCTAAAAGAGTTGGAAGATATCAAGTAGCAATGCAAGTGATATTGACGTGAGTATGCTATTGCAAAGTTATTAAGACTTAAGACTTGATGCAAGTGGAATGCAATGCAATGGATATTGTAATGACCTAGTACAAGAGCTAGATATTTTCATTTATTGATGTAAGAGTTGATGTAGAAGGTCAAATAATGATTGATGAGTGATCCTTTGTGACAAATATATGTAGTGGGATTGTCCTTAAACATGTGGGATTATGGATCAATTGTATTATAAACTGACCTATGAGTGAGATCCTTTTATAATTGACATATGCACACAATTTGAATGCTTTGGTGAGGAAAGTGATGAATAAAGGCTAACTAGAAGATGGTTGGCTCAAGCTCAGAGAGAAAATTTGAACAAGATGGTCAAATCCATGTTACAAATTTGAGCATAAAAGATGAGTTGATAGTTTGAAAATTAGTGTTTGAAGGACAATAATGTTACATTTCTAGAGTTAATTTTAAAATTTGTATCAAAGAATGCCAAATAAGTCAAAATTGTATGCTAAGACAAAATAGTTAAGACACACATTAAAATATAAAACAAATATTTCAAATATAAGATATACTCTCTTCACCATTACAATAACATCAATCATTACAA
This sequence comes from Sequoia sempervirens, assembly GCA_007258455.2. NCBI lineage: Eukaryota > Viridiplantae > Streptophyta > Pinopsida > Cupressales > Cupressaceae > Sequoia > Sequoia sempervirens. The sequence continues at coordinate 772,372,268 of VDFB02281492.1, read as the reverse complement.
AACTAAAAGGATTTTCTCAATGAATAATTAATTTACTCCTGAAAAGAGCTATTTAAAGCACGTGTCAATACAATAAATAAAGGAAAAAAACAACACTTACCTACTTTAAGAAATAGATTTATAATTAGAATGATTTTATATACGATTTACAGACCACCCTTAAGAAAATCACAGCATCACCTATAATTCCAAGAACAAGAATGGAAGCTCTGAATCTGGACCATCATTGCTTCTCGTATTCTTTTAAACATTTCAGACATTTTTTACCTACAATTTTGTTGGCTTTTCTTTCTCGTAAAGACTGGAAATCTTTACGAGCATAAAAAGTTTAGTGGGGACATAGTTGGCCATTGAAATGCATGCAATCAAATGGTCGGGGCCCCTCTGCAATTTCATATGCCTTTCATTCGTTGTCCCACCTATGCAGATGAAGATGCATCACCATGTCTCAAGAAAAAGGAGAAAAAAAACAAAAAAAACTCTAAGAGGACAGCAAAGATTATGCACTTTACTAATTCGATTGCTAAGTATATAGCCCATAAGTGTAATTCCTTATCCATCAGCAAAGCAGTAGAATCGGAATGGATGATGCTGTTGTTCTCAACATCACTACCAAAAATGGTGGTGCTGACGGGAAGAGAACAGAGGAAGAGGATGCAGAGGAAGGTGGACTCGACCCTGCGACCAAGCTGAAGCCGATCGAGCGGGAGCTCACTCTTTCAGAGATGGATTCTGATGGGGTTGGGCTAATTCAGTTCGACGGAGAGGAGGGGAAGATGAGTCAAGCTCCTATGCTCTCTAGATCCTTGCTGTCTAAGCCTAAGTCACGCTTCGTGGAGTCCAGGCTTCTGAGCCCTCTCAATATCAATGCCATCCAAGACAATGCTGCACAGAGATTAACATCGCCTTCTAGAGGTGGAGGAATGGCTGCCTCCACCCCTCGTTCTGCAGTTGCTGTGGAGGAGGATGACCTGGACCTGGACCCCGACCCCTTTGACGACCTCCCTCGCAAGTAAGATCATTCTTATCCTCCTGATGGGTTTCTAGGAGTATCCCAAATGCTCATTGATTTATGCGGGTTTCTAAGAATATCCCAAATGCTCATTGATTTATGTGGGTTTCTAAGAATATCCCAGATGCTCATTGATTTATCTCTCTGTCAATAGTTATTTTTAATTTTTTTTGTTAATAAGGAGAGGATTTATTACTTTCTAAATATAGATAAAGTATAAAATTAGTATTGATTGTTTACTTATCAAATAAGTTGATGTTTAAATAATGTGCGTCTTGAATGATGGCTGGGATCATCATGTAGATGTTGGTGATCTTTCTAAAATTATAGAGGCTCTTAGATATAAAATTGAATTTGGTGTCACCTGAACTCAAGGTATAGTGCTGCCATGTCTTGGTACATTTAATGGTGTGGCAAACACAATCCCATAGCATTTCCACTGATCAGACTTTTAGCATCCACCACAGTAGGTTTACTTTTTCAAAAGATGTTTGCACCACCTATAGGCTAAACTGGTCTTTAGTAACTACCAAAGTGTGTCTACTTTTTAAAACCTGGTTGCAAGCATCAAAGTGTATGTAGGTGTATAGATAATCACTGTATCTAACAAAGCACTTTTACTTGTTAAGGAATTGCTCTTTAAAAGAAATTGAAATAAGTTTCCCAACCTTTGTTCTATTCTCTGATTTTAGATTTGATCAAGATCACTTTTAATTTCTTTTAGGCTCAAATGATCCAGGTACTAACTATCAAAGTGTGTTTATCTGTTTAAAGGTTTTTTTCTGTGATTTCAATTTGAAAGAAATTCTCAAGTTTGTTTTCATCATCTGATGGTCAATGTTATTGTATTATGAAGATCACTTATAACTTCTTTCAGGTTAAAATGATCTGTTTCCCCTTGCAAAGGGTGTTTACTTGTCTAGAAGATTGTTGCACTGGTTGAAATATATTTACTTATAAAATTGTTTCTATAACTAATATACTTTTCAAAGAAATCACAAATAAAATTTCCTGGCTTTGTTATATTGTCTTGATTGTAGATTTGATTATTGCTTTCAACTTCCTTAAGGTAGAAGGTGTTAAAAACTTAAAATGTGTTTATTGTTTAGAAGATTGTTACAGCTATCGAAGTTTGTCTGTACAACTCTTTAATTTTATTTTTATTTTCAAATTAACTTCCTTGGCTATGTTTCATCCTCTGATTTTATATTTGATGAAGATCAATTTGAACTCCCTTAGGCCAAACTGATCTGTGGTCCTTAACAAAGTTTGTTTATTTATTGGGATGATTCTTTTATTTGTGAGATATTATGAACAGGAAATATAAGGTTGGCATAAGGCTGCTTCTGGAATGGATTGCCTTTGTGTTGATCACCAGTACATTGATTTCAACTCTAACAGTTGGCCCCTTGGAACACCGGATGATATGGGGTTTGGAGCTCTGGAAATGGTGCTTGATGATATTGGTCATGTTCTGCGGAAGGCTAGTTTCAGGATGGCTAATTAGTGCTCTAGTATTTTTTGTGGAGAGGAATTTTATGTTGAGGAAGAAGGTTCTATATTTTGTATATGGGCTTAGAAAGAGCGTGCAGAATTGTCTTTGGCTTGGGCTGCTGATTCTTGCTTGGAGTCTCATGTTCGACCCTAGAGTGGAGAGATCTACTAAGAACCACGAGGCACTTTCTTATATAACAAGGCTGCTGGCTTCCTTTTTGGTGGCAGCAGTCATATGGTTGCTTAAGACTTTGCTGATAAAGGTTATGGCTTCCACTTTTCATGTTAACACATTCTTTGACAGGATCCAGGAGTCCATCTTCCACCAGTATGTGCTAGAGACACTATCTGGGCCACCCATTATGGAGATTCAGCAGAGCCTGACTGATGAAAGAACTAAATCACCCAGCAAGTCCCCTATAGGAGAGGGTCCGGTGAGCTTTAGTAGTACTTTGGGGGTTAGCCGCCGGAAAAGTGTCGGTGGGGGGAAAGGAGGAGAGAAAACCTCCAAGGTAATCAATGTGGATCAGCTGCACAAAATGAACCCAAAGAATGTTTCTGCCTGGAACATGAAGAGGCTCATCAGTGTGATCAGGCACTCTGGCATTTCAACCATTTCTCACACCATTGACCAATCCATGGGCAAACATGATCATCCTCAAGACAAAGAGATCACAAGTGAATTGGAAGCAATTGCTGCAGCAAAGAGCATTTTCAAGAATGTTGCGAAGCCAGGAGCAAAGTTAGGATCCATCCTAGAGTTCTTCTACAGTTCTGTGTTTGTAGAATATCAGTTCAGTTCATTTCTGATTGAGATTCCACGCTTTTCAGGTATATAGAAGAGGAGGACCTTGTAAGATTCTTGAAGAAGAATGAGGTTGCCTCAATCTTTCCCCTCTTTGAAGGAGGTCTTGACAGCGGCAAGATTAGAAAATCAGCTCTCAAGAATTGGGTGGTACGCATTCTTTTGCATTTGTTTCCCTTTTCTTTTTGAAAATTTGACATTGTTACAATATTGATCAGGCTTGGGATGCTCAAGGCCACAAAAAGAGTGCTCTCTGTTTGAAGGCATGCGGGCATTTTTTTTTACATCTTTCATCATTTTTGAGCATGTCTTCAATTTGATTGTCAGGTGAATGTTTATTTGGAAAGGAAATCACTAGCCCATTCTCTGAATGATACCAAAACTGCTATTAAACAGCTGCACCAAATTGCCAATGCAGTGGTAAGCATTATCATAACAGCTGTGGTTCTAGTAGTAATGGGCATTGCCACAACCCATGTTATCGTACTGGTATCATCTCAGCTGGTACTGGCGGGTTTTATCTTTGGCAATACCTGCAAAACAATCTTCGAAGCAATTGTGTTTGTATTCGTCATGCATCCCTTTGATGTTGGGGATCGATGTGTTGTGGATGGTGTTCAGGTAAGCGACAAGACAGAGGAGCATCTACAGCCCTCCTTTTTATTTTCTTGATCCTCACCAAGAAACATTTAATTTTGCTTACAATGTCATAGGATTTCTATCTATTTGTGTGCAAATGAAAACACAATATCTCAATTCTAAAATGAGCATATTTTGTTCAATTACAGATGATTGTGGAAGAAATGAACATTCTTACCACAGTTTTCTTGCAGCATGACAATGAAAAAGTATACTATCCAAACTCTGCATTAGCCACAAAGCCGATTAGTAACTTTTACCGCAGTCCAGACATGGGTGACTCTGTTGAGTTCAGTGTGGAGGCTTCAACCCCACTGGAAAAGATTGCTTCGCTTAAGGAGAGAATAGCAAAGTAATTACCTTCCTTTTTTTTGGGTTTATGAGTTCACCATATTTAGTTCTCCAGCACTATTTGATCTGATCATAACAAATGTACTTTCACTCTTTAAAATTTATACATTTTGGTTTGCAGATATCTTGAGAGCAAGCCTCAGCACTGGCACCCAAAGTATAGTGTGGTCGTAAAAGATATTGAGCACATGAATAATATGAAAATGGCCTTGTATACACTGCACACAATGAACCATCAGAACATGGCTGAGAAGTCGAATCGAAGATCTGAACTTGTATTGGAGATGAAGAATTTTTTTGAGGAGCTTGGTATCAAGTATCTTTTGTTGCCTCAAGAAGTTCATGTCAAGTTTGTTGGTTCTGCAATTAATCAAATTCCCTTGCAATGCTGATGTCTGAGGTTGGGGAAAACTACTGGTGACAGTTCATAACATTCTTGTGATATTCAGTGGACATTGGCATCTATGCCCATCCCAGATGCTATTGAATAAGTTCCTACTGTATCATATGGTGATCTAGGCTCTACAATAGCAAGCCTAATGTTGTATGTGGGTCAGCTTTCAACAGGAAAGATAAGCTTATTCCCCACACCTGCCAGCAGCATTTGTCTTATTCATTTCTTCTATCATGGGATGAGAAGTGCTCTTTCCTTTGCAGAGTGGTCAGGAGAATTTCTTCATTGTTTGGGAAGTACAAGATAGTTCTTTCAATTTTCCTCTATGTGAGTGTGACATGTAATGTGTAACATTTCATTTTGTGCTTCATTATGTGCTTCTATAATCTATTTTTCTTTTAACGACTTGAATTCTTTTTTCTGCCACATTCTACAAAATCTCAAATTTGAAGTGAAATATTTGACATGATAATCTCTACCATATACATATACATGTACCTATATCAAATTTAAAAACAGCTTCACCATGTAAACTATCAAGCCAAACATTAAACTCTTGCAGTACCAAATGGATTAGGTCACTATTTAAGAATGAATATAAACTCTTGCAGTAGGCCATTATTTAAGAATGAATATAAACTCTTACAGTATCAAATGGATTGACCTATTATTTAAGAATGGAATTTAAAGTATAAAATTTGGTGGACAAGTAAAAGAGAGAATTCTTCATAATTAACTATCATTTTTTATCTAATTTGAAATCATGTTTAAATAGAATTAACCTTCCCTTTTTTTAGCTTGTCTATTTCTTGTTGTGTATAGGTGGTAAGAATATAGGGATCATGTTCCTATAATAAACACCCTTGGTTACTACCATTTTTTTTGCATTTAATCAATTTCATACATTTTAAGTACGTTTTAATCAATCAAGCAACTTCTTTTCAATTTCGAAGTGCTAGCTTCATAACCTTATCAAACCATAGAAATGATAACTTTGTGTCACAATATTACATTCTTGCACTAAAAATGATAAGCTTGTATATCACGACAAATCCCTAGACCCAAATCTATTCCTCTAGGTTTCATTTGAAAAGGTTCTACCTACATATTCCTTTTGTGAAATCAAAGGCTTCGTAGTTCACACACGAAACATAGAATGACTTCATCCACTCAACTAGAATAAGATCTCCAACCTCTCTTTTGAATCACAACTATTAATTGAGCTCATACTTCAAATTCAATCTACATCACATATACACATAATGATTAGTTCAACATTTATCACCCATACACATAATTACTAGCTCATGCATACATAACATAACACATAGTGATCAACTCATACATGCATCATGTATGCACAATGTGACTAGCTCATGTATACATCACATATACATAGTATGACTAGCTCATGCATGTGTCACATATACATAATGTGACTAGCTCATACACACATCATACATTCATAGAGTGAACAACCAATACAAGCATCACGAGTACACATATTTACCAACTAGCAAAAAGGAAGTGGATGTGAACCTACTGCATACACCTTCCCCTTTACCTATTTCACTAACACCCTTAAATACATCATAGTTGGAAAAAGAATGTTAGTGCATCCCATACTATACCATTGATACCATCCTTTTTTTTAGTTCACTATCAACTATGATGAAGAGAGAAGAGGCCCATACTTCTTGTTGTCATCACCAGTAAGGGAATAAGTGTATAAACACACAATACATGAGGCCATTAATAATATTTCCATGTCTTGCTAAATATTTTAAATGGATGGATCCTTACATCTATTACCTCCACGCTCTTGGAAAAAGTTAATCCAACATCGTATGAGGTAGCACTAGCATATATCACCCACATGTATTAGTGAAATTGGCTAAAACTTTTCATACCATGGGTAGCTCCTAGCATCCTTCACCTACATGCTACTAGTGAATTTTGGTTAATCTCTAAGATACAATGGTTAACTCCTAGCAATTGCCACATGCATGCTACTAGTGATTGTCAACTAAACTACACCTATATCAAACTCATTTCTAAGTCATCTTATAGCCAAATAAATGTAATCAGGACATCCTAAGGATTCATAAACCTTGGATTTATTGACCTAGTTATAGTGCCCGTTGTCACATAAAATTGCACCCTTCTGAACAAGAGTTCAGTGTTCCAATGACACAATGGAAACAACCTCAAGGCATGGGACCTTGCAAGGATGAGGTTGAGTCTCTGGAGAAGGTCAACTTCTTCTAATCTAAGTGCAAATGTGTTGGTCTAACCTAGCACATGAAAACCCTATCACTGCTCTACTCTAACAACTCACAAGGAAAAGAGATAGAATGAGACATGAAATAGAAAAGAAGGTGATGCACTAAGATAGAATTTTGTTTCTTCTTTGCTTCAGATTGCTCAATACACTAACAAATCAACCAAAACACACATTTAGACATGGAGGTAAGAAGTTTTACTCAAATATCCAAGAAATGGCTATGACAATAGGGTACTGCCACAATAGTGTGTCTCACTTTTGGGACATGTTGATTTTTTCCTGAAATCACCTTTTTTAGAAAAACTAATGATTTTAGCCTTGAGAGGTTTCATCTAAAGGGTTTTAATTGAAGAGGGATAGATAAGACCCCCTTAGATCAAACCCCCTTGGATAGAACCCCTCTAGTATTAAACCATACCCATAATTGAGTCTCCTTTGCACCTATCAAAATATTGGCAAGAAAACACGTTTACTCTACCTTTTGAGGGATTAAACAAAGTCATTTATAAATGATCTTTTGCAAGATTGTAGCCCTCGAATTGAGCTTTCCAACAAGTATAGTTTTGATATGTTTTCATTTTATCTTGTATTTAATTTTCAATTTCTAGTAAACATAGGTTTTTCTTCGAACATCAAGCTCTTCATTCTACAGAGGTGGAAAAATAGTAAACCACTGCAAAAAAAATTCAAAAAATAGCCTTTCTCTAGGTATTGGTGTCCTTGTTTCATTAAAAAAATAAAAATTGGATTTCAATATATACACAACAAATTAGGTTGTACGACACACATGCATGTCCAAATTATAGTTTTAGTGACTTCAAAAATTAATTAAAAAAAATATATGTAACAAAAAATTATGAAAAAATATCCATTCCCTAGATATTGATGTTGAGAATCTATATTCCAAAAATTAGAATTTTATCCTTTATAGAAAATTTTTTATGTTGTACGACACAAATGTTACTTTCTGAAAATATTGTTTTTCTGTTTAAAACTAGCTATTAAAGGAGATATTGAAAGGTTCATGATTTATTTCAATTTTTTTTAAAAATATATATATTTAAAATCTACACACAAATTGCCACAAATCACTAGTTCACATCGTCTTCAAATTCTTAACGGTTTAGCTGCTATAGGTCTCAGAAGATGGAGATTCAGTTAAAAATATTGATGTAAATGTCCATCTTGGGAATAAAGTGAGACACAATATTGTGATTTCACCCAATAGCTAGATTTCATTAATATAAGGCATAAAGCCAGATTTTACAATGACAGAATATAGAGATACAATGTTTGCAAAATAAAATTGTGAGAGGAGCCCAAAAGAAGAACCCCTAAAAAGAATACAAGTGTTGCTTTTATAGATCAAGCATAACTTGGATGAATGCAACTCAAACCCTAACCCAACTAGGGTTAGTAGTCAAGGAGATCTGATCAAGGAAAGATTTTTTTATGAAATCCATGCCAAAAAGAGATCCTAGAGAAACCAAGACCTGCACACCATACCCTTGCCATAAATATTTGCTTGAAAGTGCATCCAAATCCCCCATCAAATCAAGGATATGAGCATGGATCTATTAGAAGGGACAAAGCAACAACAATAAATGAGTATGGGTGCCACAAAATCCACCTACAAAAGTCAGAGAATGTATTGAATGTTGTCCTTGAAGCCCATAAGTCAAAACAGGTAGCTGAGGAAGTGGTTCAAGTATTAATGGCATCACCCAAAAAATTATGTCAAAATCTATGAAAAGATCGGAGCATCAAGCTCAAAAAGAAACCTTTGCATCATTAAATGGTCCATAGGCCCAAAAAGCAACACCTTGTTGGACATCAAACCTCAGGAATCCCTCATATTTCATACTATATTGGCACCAATGTTGAGCTTTGGAGATTGGGCATGAGGCTTACTATTTACCACTAAGCAAGGCAAAGCACGAGAGGAAAGGGAAAACATTGAAGCTCGAAAGGAATCATCGGCCATCGAAGATTGAGGGTCAAGCTTACTGCTTATCGCTTGCTGAAGACAAGGCAAAGCGGTAAGAGGTAAGATAAAAGTTTGACATCTGAAAGTTCAAACAAAGGACTTCGATGGATTTGAAAGAAAGGGGTCCCCGAGAGAGAAGGTTAAAACCTTTGAGAAGAAAATGGGGCTTAAAGAAGAAGGCAGAAGGGAAGAGAGATTTTTGGGAGTCGAGCATCGGGTGGATGCCTTACGGCTTATCACTTACCATGAAACAGTAAACGGTAAAGGGGATGAGCGAACCTCGACACTCGAAAGTAAGTCATCGAGAGTCGGGTGGAGGGTTTACCACTTGTAAAGAAAGGAAGAAAGGAGGAAAGAGGAAGCCTGATCCCCAATGCCTGAAAAAATAAACACTTGCTTGATTTTCCAAAAGCATATTGGGAATCGAGGGTCGGAGGGCAAACTTACCTCTTACTTTAAGAGGTAAAGGGAAAGGCTGAAGTTTGACCCTTGAAATATCAACACTTAGTTTGTAAGAGAGGGGGACTAACCATGTCAAGACTCCAGGTCATGGAGAGCCGAGAGTGTAGGGCTGCCCTAACTTACCTCACTATAAAGGGTGCTTTGGGGTGAGGATCGAGAATGAAGAGCACTATGAAGTACTTTTGTTACTCTACAAACTTGAAATTCTATTTGGGGCTAGACGAGCCAATTTCTTGAGTCCAAACTATACCTCAGATAGCTCTCTGTCCAAAGACAAAACATGGGTTTGGGACGACAGTGCGATGCGTTGCAATTTCTCTGCCGCGTTGGCGTCTGTATGGCCAAAAAATGTAAAGTACAATAGAGAAACTACCAAAACTCTACTGGCATCCTAGCTAATAGGTTTTAATGAAATAAATAGAACAATAAAGTACATTAAGTAAACGGGGAAATAATAAAATAAGTAGATAAGAACTAGGGTGATGAACACCAACTCACTAAAACCCCAGTTTGCCAGCTAGCTCCACACACACAAGCAAGAGGGGAAAATTGTTGGGGTTGTATATGGGTTTGCCTCAGTCAAACCCCCGCTTTGGTGTTTCCACCTCCATGAACAACCAGAAAGAAACAGAGTAGAAAATATGATAAAGGAGATTGAAAGTACACTGAACACTACAAAAGTTACAATTACTCTATCAAATCACAAAAGGGACAGTGAAGCATTACCACTTCCACCCAAAGGATCTCAAGACCAATGAAGGTAGAATGCAAGAAAAAAACTTGACAAAGTCACCACAACTACATCAGTGATGAAGGGAGGTCTCGCAAGACTCCAAGCTCGCAACTTATGTGGTAGAGCGACACGTACAAAAGTGAAATTGATGGAGTTTCTAGTTGTCGTAATGCTCAAATGGACTTGTAAAAAATAAAGAGATTGCTTGAGAGATTGAATGAGAATGAGAGTGTGATTCAATGAATGTCTAAGAGATGAAGTGAATATGAAACAAATGCCTTTGAAGGACAAAACAAACCTTTTTTGGGTCGGTTGGTTGCACAAAGGCATTATAAACCATCCCCAATGAGGAGTGTAACGTCCCTGCAGACTCAAGGGCAGGAATCTGTCAAGGACGGTAGTGCGTTGTGTAGACGTTTGTGTGTCATGCTCATGTCCATGATGAAAATTCCCCCACCGACACACAAAACACACGCCAAGTGGATGCATCTCAGATGGGTGATGTGGAATTTCACCTCTAGATTTGATTTTATAAGGTGAGGGTATGTGAAGGGGGAATTTACACAAGGGGTGCAAATTCACTCCTATACATTTTTCCCCCACTTTAGCGAGCGTGAATATCGATGAGTGTTTGATAAAGTAGATTGAAGAGATAGAGATGTATACCTGAACCATCGAGGAAGCAAACTGTGATCTGGCGAACTCGAAACCGTAGGGAAGGAAAAGGACTCCATAGGTACTCTCTCCTAAGGAGGTTCGAATAAAAGGACTCTATAGCTTCGCAGAACAATTAAGTTGCACAAAGTACACCGAAGGCCCTCGAACCAATGATGGACAAATCCCACAGGATGTAAGTGCCTCACAGGCCCACAAAACTGCAAGAAGGCATTCCCCTAAGTACTCTCTCATGAAGGAAGCCTAGTGAAAGGGGACATCGTAGAGTTGGATTGGAAAGCGGCTTCACAAGCGCACCTGCAAAGCAATATGTTAATCCGCAAATAAAGCATGTCAGAAAACAAAAGCAGCCACACAAGGAGACAAGAAGACAGTCACACAGATAGTCAACAAATTTAAAGGCTTTCAAAGGGGTCCCTTGGGAAACCTTCAAAAGAAGAGGGGTCCACTCAAGGGATGCGCTGTTTGAAAGTGCAAGAATGTTTTTTCTCAAATCAATTCAACATCAAGGAATCCTTTCAAAAGATGTTCACTTTATCAAGGAATTCGAAAGAAAGAAAATTCCCCCTCACGAGGGGAAGGTCGAGGCTTCTCCCACAGAAAAAGATACTCCCACCTTGGAGGAAAGTTCTTCAAGTTCTTTCTTTGTGAACCCATGATGAAGGAAACACATTCTACTAGGGGTCCAAGTTAAGAATGCAATTTTTGAAAAAGTTTGCAAGGATTTTCGAGAAAAAATTCATTGGCAACAAATTCGTTTTCTGAAAATCAAAACATTGTGAAAGTGGCATCGCACATATGAGGTACAAATCAAGCAAAGAAGAGAGAAAGATATCAAAGATTGCAAAAATAACATCACAAAAAAGGGCACAAGGGTGATCTGAGATTTCGGGGTCAAAGCTACTCATAAATATATAAGTATAGTAATAGTATATAGATGAACTATCGTCAACCCCCTACTATATCAGACCATGTGAAGAATGCACGAGAAAACAAAGCAAAAATAAAAATTTGGGTCAACATGGAAGGGAAGCCTAAATGCCCCCAACACTTCACATCATCCCCAATTTGTTGAAAATCAATACACATAACAAAGGAAGAATGATGCCACAAATAGAGGAAGTTTACAACACATAATCACTCATGTATCCAAGCACCTACAAGGGTCATCTAGGAACACATAATGCAAGCACGGGGGAACACATCACAACAAACACACATCTAATCTAAAGGTAAAGAAGAGACCCCCCTAACACTCATTGACCAAGAGGTCGTCCGCTTCCCAGTCTAGATTGTTATAAGGGGAAGGCGGATGAGCCTGCAGTGGTAGAATATTAAGGGGAGGAGCTTCTGACCCTCCCGCAACAAGAGCCAAGGAAGAAGGCCCTACAAGGTCTTCTTTGCTCGACTCTTATGGAGCTATGGTCAGCGATTTCATGAAGATTGCTGACAAGGCCATGACTTCATCCAAAGAGTTAAACATGCACTTCACAGGAGTGCCATGCATTACTTCAATGGATGAGGAGGGTGGCGCTCGAGATTCACTGATAGGCTCACTGAGTGACTCAGGAGCTGTGAAAAACTCAGTGGAAGCTGAAACTTGCTTTGTCATTAGGACAACACAAGCTAGCGTAAGACCCTCCTTTGAAGAGGGTGGAATCCTCTTACAATCCCCATTGTTGGAAGGGCCAACCTCCACTTTCTGCTTCATTGGAGGACATGAACTCCCCACAGATGAGGCAAGAGACACAGAGGAGGAGGAGAAAACCATGGCGAACACCACCAAGGTGTTCGACATGTCCATGTGTTTAGGGAATGGTAGGATGTTTGGGAGGGACATCAAAATAGGAAGCTCGACTGAAGGAGTGCTAAACACCTGCACCTTTTTAGGGTTAGGTGCACCCACGCTCATAGCGGGAGCCGAAAGCAAGAATGAATTTGATTGAATGGAAGTAGAGGGAAGGAGATAGAAGGACACAACAGGGGGACCTGAAACAGGGGCCGTCAATTCCCCTTTCTTTCTCTACAAAGCGGCCTACTCAGCTGCCAGAGCCTTTCACTGATGCTTGCGCTCCTACATAAGGTGATTTTTGTGACTCTTTGAGCTAGAGGCCAGGAGTTGAGAAGGGATAGAAGGCTCCTACTTAGCCATAGGAGTGTCCATCACATCCATCTCTAGTGGAGGGACATACTCTTGAACGAGAGCAAGAGAAAGAGGTTGAGAAACAACGGGGGAATCGGCTCTAGCACCTCAGTGGCGGGCCTCTTCCTATTCATTGCTTTAGGAGCAGGAGTGGTAGGAGGCCACGAAGGCTGAGACATAGAGGATTCCCCATAGGGACCTTTCCTTCCACCATAAAGGTAGGGCCAAGGTCCAGGAGGCATAGTAGGAAGGTCTGATATCCTAATCTTGTATTTACGCCAAGCAAGAACCATCTGACTTCTTATGTGGAATCTAGGAGTGGACATCCAAAACTATTCTTTAGAAAGAGGAGCAGAAGAGGCACCCCAAGGACAAGGAGGCCTCTCCTTTCCCTTTCGAGAAGAGGAGGCAGCTTGCTGCTGCACTACTAGAGGGGTCATTTTCACTTGTCCCTTACCCCCGGTCTTATACTTTACATAGTTTCAATAAAGTAGGTCCATTTTTTGGGGAAGCAGACCGACCGGGGTGGGCCAAAAATGATCCAATGAATAACCCCCATGGGATACCAATGGTTGATATCTAGTGTCATGCATGACGTGCGCAACACTTCCATGGAAGAATTTTAGAAATTTATGAATGATGGAAGTGATTCCGTTCATGGAAGCTAGCCATGAGATTCCTAACTTCACCCTGAACAAATTAGATTTCAGAATAATGTCAAAGATTGTATTTAGAGCCCTAGGTCCAACTAGGATGGAAAGAGTTATTGAGCCATACGGCTTGAGAGATGCCATCATGTGTACGAATGGTGGAATTTTTTTCTTCATACTCCTCCCTCTATAATGAATTCAGCCATAACGTCTCCTCTGTAATAACATTCACTCAACTTGCAAGGTCAACTAGGACCCTTGTCACAATGTTCCCATTGAGGTAAGCGGGGATGTAGAGGGGAGAGGTTTTTTTATTTAAGGGCATGTCCTGCGAAGTGAATGTCACATCTGGAAAACTAGTTGCAAGCTACGAGGAAGAAGTAATTGTGACCATATTGACATACACCAAGGGTTGAGTAAAGGAATCAGAGGGATCAATAATTAAGTTAGAAGAGTGAGATAGAAACGGGTTTGTGTATATTTGTAACTCACTATTGGCTTTCACCATTGATTTATTTGCATTTTGTTTTGTCCCATCGATACAAATGGTACTGTCATTGATGTGATCCTATATCTTGTGATGTAGGTGCATACAACATTCGATATCATGGTCGTTAACCTGATGATACTAATAGAAATCATTTGCATCATACCAATCAAGATAGGGTTCCTTGAGAGGTCGAGGGATTTCCAAGGTTATGATCTTATCCTTCAACAACTTTTGCAAGATGGAGACTAAGATTCCGCTAACTTTGTAAAATTTTGTTGTGTCTGAGGTTGTTATCATTTTTCACGGCTACTACATTCGCAACAACTTTACCCTTTCCTGAGATAGATACAATAGAGTTTTCTTCTGAATGGGAGCACAAGGAGGATCCCCCAAATTGAACTGCCATTTGTTGATATTCTCGTAATGCGGCACAAAGATGCACGAAGGAAGGGTATTTCATAAGGGAAATTTTTTCTTGCCAAGGTTTATGTAGGTTGCCTATGAACACCTTTTGCACATTAGAATTGAGCAACGAGTACGAGATCTATGAAAAGAGCACTTGATATCGCACTATGAAATCAGTTATCTTCTCATTATCCCCCTACTTACACCATACAAGATCCGAGAAGGTCATATTCAGATCGATGTTAGCTTGGAACTATCAGAGAAATTGATTCACAAGTTGATCAAATGAAAATATAGAATTGTCGGGCAAGGAACAATACCACTCGAGTGTTGTATCCTTGAGAGATTGGGGAAATAATTTTTCCATCAACGCGTCATTATGGAAGAAGTCTACACATGGCATTAAAGGTAGACACATGTGTTTGTGGGTCCCCTTCTCTGCCATATTTCTCAAATTTTGGAATCCCCATTCCTTGTGGGAAGGGAGTACTCAAAATTGTTATCGAAAATGGGCTATGTTGGAAGAAAGGCTTGAAGATAGGCTAGGCAGAGGCCTGGGAAAGGCTTGCCAACTAGTTTTGCATTCAACCCTTGTTTTGAAGAAGGGCATTCAAAACAAGGTCAGAAGATGACAAAGGACCAGTGGAACCACCACCGCTAGAACCACCTTTGGAGCCACCTCTAGAGCCACCACAGAGAAACCATCACCGATAGGGCCTCCACCAAAGCTACCTCCACTACCGAAACCACCACCATGACCTCCACCAAAGCCTCCTCGGCCAGTACCACCTTTGCTACTAAATCCACTGCCACTCATTCCACCAAAGCCCCCACTACTAGGGGTAGTAGGAGGGGTGAAACTGGACCCAAGGGGTGTTTTACTCACCATGAGAGTGTTAGGCCTTTGGGAAGTAGAAGAGACATTGATCGAGGGACCTGTTTCAGCCATGCATACAGACATGGTGGGAATTGAAATGCCTATTTTTCTTTCATAGGCATTGAGCACTTCCCCTCAGGTGGCACTCGATATAGGCTTATATGAATGGATATAAGCTTTGGTTAGATCAGCAAGGCCTCATAGAAACTCTATGCCTATTTTATCCTTCCATAACAAATGTCTTGCCTTGCCAGTAAGCCTAGCGGCTCTTGCCATGCTCAACTTTATCTAAATGATTCACAAGGTCTAGTAGTCTATTATCTAATGCCAAAAGGTTTTCTGTAGGAATATGCACAACATCATCCTCATCTATAGACAAGGCCATAGGGGATACTAGAGTAGGCACACAAGTGGTTTCTTCCGTGAAACCCATCTCATCAACATAACTTGTAGGAAAACCAATGGTACGGTTAGTAGCTATACTAGTGGAAAATTGAAGGCGAAACTAGAAGTGACCTTCGTATTTTCCATTGGTAGGTGTTGCAGGCTTCTCCTAACAACGTATCCAAAAGTTTTGGACTAGGTTGTGATGCTCATAAACCTTCACAACACTTAAGGTTATGACAACCACCAAGCACGGGGAAGAGTCTCAACATAGGCGAATGGAAAGATGTTCTTCACGTCAGGTTCACCAAAAATATAAGAGAGGGAGACCAACCACGTCAAAGCTCAAGGTCATGGAGAGTCAAGAGCAGAGGGCTGCCCTAACTTACCTCACTCTAAAGGGTGCTTTGGGGTGAGGATCGAGAATGAAGAGCACTATGAATTACTTTTGTTACTCTACAGACCCAAAATTCTATTTGGGGCTAGATGAGTTGGTTTTTGGAATCCAAACTATACCTCAGATAGCTCTCTATTCGAGGACAACAGCATGGGTCTGGAACGACAACACGACACGTTGGTGTCTCTTTAGCGCACAGGGGTCCCTATGACCAGAAAATATAAAGTATAGCAGAGAAACTACCAAAAGCCTACTGACAACCTAGCTAATAGGTTTTAATGATCAATAAACAAAATAATAAAGTACATAAAATAAATGTGAAAATAATAAAATAAGTAGATGAGAACTAGGGTGATGAACACGAACTCATTGAAATGCCAATTCACTACCTAGCTCCACGCACACGTTCACCTACACACAAGCAAGAGGGGAAAATTGTTGAGACTGTATAGGGGTTTGCCTCAGTCAAACCCCCACTTTGGTGTTTCCACCTCCACAAATAGCCAAAAAGCAACATAGTAGAAAATATGGTAAAGGAGATTGAAAGAAGTACACTGAACACTACAAAAGATACAATTACTCTATCAAATCACAAAAGGGAGAGTGAAGTGTTACCACCTCCACCCAAAGGTTCTCAAGTCCAATGAAGGGATAATGTAAGCAAAAAACTTGGAAAAGTCACCACAACCACAATGGTGATGAAGGGAGGTCTTGTAAGACTCCAAGCTCGCAATGTCTGTGGTAGAGCGACACGTACAAAAGTGAAGTTGATGGAGTTTCTAGCTGCTGCAATGCTCAAATGGACTTGTGAAAAATGGAGAGATTGCTTGAGAGATTGAATGAGAATGAGAGTATGATTGAATGAATGTCTAAGAGATGAAGTGAATGTGAAATGGATGCCTTTGAAGGCCAAAACGAACTATTTTTTAGTCAGTTGGTTACACAAAGGTGTTACAAACCATCTACAATGAGGAGTGTAATGTCCCTGTGAACTCAGGGGCATGAATCTATCAAGGACGACAGTGCATTGTGCAGACATCCATGTGTCGTACTCGCGTCCCTGATGAAAATTCCCCCACCGACACACAAAACATGTGCCAAGTGGATGCATCTCGGATGGGTGATATGGAATTTTGCCCTTGGATCTGATTTTCTAAGGTGAGGGTATGTGAAGGGGGAATTTACACAAGGGGTGCAAATTCGCTCCTATACAAGTTGATTTTCAGAAGGATGGATAGGGGGTAGAGAGAAAGAATTAAGCCTGATGGGAAAAACCCAAAATTCCAAAGGGAGAAATTGAAGGAAATGGAGAAGGAGATTTGGGGCAATAGAAGAGGGATGCAAGGAAGCAAGAGGGTAAAAGCACAAACTTGTGTCACACTTTATAAAGGAATCGACCAACAGCCAATTTTTTTTTGAACTTCGACCACATAAAAGTGGTCTTTATGTTTTGAATTTCAAAATGATTTAAACTAATAAAATGTAGAACTTTTGATGAAGTTTATTCCTATAATTTTTTAGATTTAAAAAAAAATTGTTTTCATTACTTTTTTTTATCAATTTAAGAACAAATTTTGGAATGCTGAAAATTTCAGAAAAAAGTGACTTCATGGGCCGTCAAAAAATAAATTTAAAAAAACTTCATTTCTCCCTAATTTTTTTCTCCAAATAGGTAACTTCAATATCTTGTGCATGGAAAAAAATTCAAAGTTTGATGTATATTTTTCTCATAATAACAATTTAAAGTCAAACTTGTCATAATTCGACAGTTTTCATGGGCCATCAACTATTGTCTATTTTTTAATCATTTTCAAAAAACAAATCATACCCTTTTGAAGAAGACTATCTCCTCTTGTGCCCCATATTTTAAAAAAAAAAAGTAATATGTTCTATTTTTTTAAAAAATTCTAATTAGCCTCTTTTGTAACTTTAACAACCTACTTGCATTATTTTAAAAATAAAATATATTAAAACTAATCAAAATATTTTAAAAATTTACATATTTGGATTCACCACTCCGAGCTCTATAAAGGGTATTTTTCTTTTTTGCAGAAAAATCATTTTGACTGAAGAAATACTTAGTTGAAGTTGAAAGTTTTAGAAAATTCTAAAAAAAATTGAGTTGGCTGCCAATTAGGATGCCACATAGATAGTTTTGGTAGAAAGGGTTTCACCCGAAACACTTTCTATAGAAATGGTTTCACTCGAAACCCTTTCTATAGAAACCTCACACATTAAAAAATCCAATTTCAAAGCCAATTTCAAAGCGGGAAAAGGAAAAGTTTAATTTTTTGGGATTCGAGCGAAACCTATTCGTCTGAAACCCTATGTGCCACGTATAGTCCATGTGGTTTCGGTCGAAGCCTATTCGACTGAAAATTTTTGACCGAAAATATTTCACTCAGAACTATTTATTTGGCCGAAAGTGTAACACAACTTTGTGCTTTTACCCAAGAAAGTGACAGCCTGAAGGTCCAAAAACACAACACTTAGCCACTTTTTAAGAATCTTCAAGGAGAATTCATGCAAGATGGCCCATGTAGGATCTCTCATATCGGTTATCAATGATGGGTCATCAAAGGGTGGCATGAAATGTCAACATTTTTGGCGATTTCTACGAGATGATTTCCTGCTAATCATGGAATTCAAGGGCCTTATTAGTCCATTGGGAATAGAGTCATGAAGGGGATTTACAAAACTAGGCCTCCCAAGGGAAAAATAAAATGTGTGCATGCCTGCACTTGGAGAAAAGCAAGAAATCTAGAACATACATTCCCTTAAGGAGAATGCAAGGCATGCAAAAGCACTTCATGGAAAGTAAGATATTTATAATGTGTACATAAAACTCAAAAATCATCAAAAATAAGGTTTGAGATGAATTCCATTGACTAAGATTGGAAGAACCTCATCATCCAACTTGGAAAGCTGGAATGCATTGGCCTCCTTGCAGCTAGTGATGACATATGGACCACTCCAAATGACATCAAATTTGGAATGTCTTCCAGCTTTGGCTCTTCCTGCATCCCATTTCAACACTAGATCTCCCTCTTGGAACATCCAATGGACTGCTCTTTTGTCAAAGCTTCTTTTGACCTATGTTTGATGAGTCTTTATGACTTGCATCGATTTATTCCTTGTCTCCTCCAGTTCCAAAAGCTCAACCAACCTTATTGTCATAGCATCATTTCCTTCTAACTCCAGCTAATGTGCCAAATCAAGAGAAGGTAGCTCCAATGATAATGGTAACCTTTCCTCCCTTCCATAAACTAGCATGAAAGGAGAATTACCAATTTCTCTTTTAGGAGTAATTCTATCAGCCCAAAGGGATGTCTTCAGTTTGTTATGCCAAAATATTTGATTTTCCTCAATGGTCCTCTTGATAATCCTGATGATATTTTTATTTGAAGACTCAACTAGGCCATTATCCTAAGGGTAATAATTAGATGAGGTCTTCAAGTAAATTCCATGCCTAATTGCCTAATCATGGATATGAGCTAGTAAAATCCTTGGCATTATTTGAAATGATGGTAGGAGTGCACCATCTTGTAATAATTCCATCAAGGAATTCCAAAACTGAAGCATTAGTGGCATCATTCAAGTAAAATTCCTTTGTCCACTTGGTGAAGTAGTTTGTGGTTGTCAAAATCCATTTATGGCCAACACTTGATGGTGGATTTATCATGTTGATAAAATCTAAACCCCACTGTGTAAATGGCTAATCAACTTAAATGGGATGAAGAGGGAGGGAAACCAATCTTTGCTTTCCAGAAAAGAAAGAACACTTCTTGCAATTTCTCACCCATTTGTGAGCATTATTGAACATGGTTGGCCAATAATAACCAACCCTCACTACTTTTGCAACAATAGTCCTTGCAGAAAAATGGCCACATGAAGAGCCATCATAGAATTCTTCCAACATTTTATTGACCTGATCTTCCTCTATGCATCTTAATAGGACACCACTAAAATACTTTTTGAAGAGTATGTCATCCACTATGACATAGGGAATGGACTGTAATCTGAAGTGTCTTCTTTTGGTCCTATCTAGATTTGGAGGGTAACAATGATACTAAAAATAAAATTATTATGATTGTTGTGAATTACAACAAAACTTCTTGAATGGTTGCATAAATAAGTGCATCTTGATATCTTCTCAATATACCTCTACATATAGTGTTCCCAATATTAGATTTATCTAAAATCTCATAGTTTTAATGAATTAAAATCCACACCAATATCAAGAATAGGAAAATATGAGTATCAACTATTTGACATTGACTCTATCTCCAAAATAATTACATCAAAACTTCTAGATGATATTTCACTTAATATGAAGCCTACCAGGAACTATTTGCAATATGTAAACAATCTAAATTTTAAAATAAAAGCTATGGTCTACTCATTTTACTTGGTTATGGATTGATAAAAATATTGATTACACTAGCTTCTTATGCCATTACTAGTAGAAATATTTAAATTTGATTCCAACCCATCCATGACGAGTTACCAAAAACCTCATTAATCTATACTATATCATTTAATAATATTGATATCATGCAAAAGTTACTAAATTTACAATTACAAAGAAAATCACTAATAAAGGTGATAGCTTGTCAAGATTGTAAAATATATGTATTTCCTTACCACTACCACATTGAGCATTATAGGAAGTTATTAAATTTCCCACTAAAAGACACAAATTTAATTATCCCACACATAGCAGGGATCATCAAAAGGATACCATGTTTATAACAATTTCATGCTCTTAATATTATGTATGACTATACCAAATTTCTATTTGATTGTCTATTTAATCTAAAATTCATAAATTTTATGCAAAAATATTGGTTTATGTTTTCTCAAAAAGATACACATTATCTAAGCAATTAAATGATAAAATGATATAATAAGGTTCAAATATATTTCCCTTATGTAGCAATGAAATTCATTTAGCACCAGTTCTAATAGAAAAAATTATTTTGGCTTAGTTTTTGAACCAATCATATACTTTTTCACAAACCACACTAAAATGACCATGTTGAAATAGAATTCCTTTTAAAATAAAGTCCTTGGGTTTTATTTTATATTTAGATTCTAAAAGATGACAACTTTTATCAAATCATATAAATATTTTGACCAACATTAAATATCAGTCATACATACCCTAAGAATATTAACGAAGGGTTAATTTGAAACCCCTACACATGAAGGCTTACTGGGAATAAACTTGAAATATTTCCCAAGACTTAAAAGGATTCCTCATAATATGCATCATGGTATCTAAATAATAATTTTAGGCTCCCCAAATATTTATTGAGTTCTTACTAGAAATAGTACTTTAAGTAGTAGGGTTAAATGATACTAATAAAAGAATCTAAAAGTAGTATGCATTCATGTGAAGGAAATGATATAATAGATTTCATATATTCAAAATACAAGTACCTAACTACATTGCTAGCATAAATTTTAATTTATATATTCAAAATATAAAGATATTTTATAGACAATGTCATATATACAATGAGTCTAAACTCAAATTTCCAATCCCAATTACTATTAGTTCACCCTTAATGATAAAATGATTGCAAAAATATACGAATGTTACGTTATGAAGCACTATAGTTTTCATGATCGTAGGTCCTGGTATTTTGTAACAAAATTTTATTAAGAACTACACTTTTCAATTTTCTATAAGCATTTTCCCATTCTAGTGTATATAGTCTTCAAATGTTTGAGGTATTTAATTTCCTCTAAGGTAGTAGTACTATTCATTCCAAGCCAAAGAGATGTAATCGAACAAGGTATAAAATGAAGATATCTATTTATTTTATGGTTACTCTTCAATCTAACAATAAATTAACAAAGCTCTCTCTCATGTCACATAGCCATGGCAAGTAGTTAAGATAGTTAAATTTCTTTTTTAGTTTATATGTACATAACACTATCAAGAATGAGCATTTAGTATAGGTTAAAAGATTCAAAGTTATTTCCAATCTCTATTCACTAGAATGGTAAATGGCTCAATACTTGGTTTCTGTCCACAAATATAAACAATCATAGCTTGTAGCTAGAGAGTCACTTAGCTTTAATATCATCAAAGTTCAATAGCTATTTGTTCAATAATTTAAGGATTTCAACAAGGATCCTTCCACAATCATCTCATGTTATCACATGTTACGTACCAAGAGATGAAAAATATAAAACTAAAATTCTTCCTAGTCTTGTTTCTATTTGACCTAGTCTATATCTTAATAGAGTGATAATTAACAGTGTTAAGAAATCCAAAATGAGTATACTCCACCTATAACTTTAACCATAAATATTAAATAATGAATCAAACCTATAATCATAAAAAAGTGTCAATGTACAAAAAAGGACACACTCATGGGGTTGTTAGTAAAAATGCATGAAGAAATGTGTTATTTTATAAACAAGGCAATGAATCACCCTATTTATATTGATGTTAGAAATGTGGAGAAATACTACAAAGAATCTATTTTCAGGATTATTTGATGGATGTACTTATCTTGTAATAAAGCTCTTATTTTAATGCAAAAACATATAGTTATTTCAAATAATTTCTTAAGGATAACTAAGTTGATTTATATTTACACTTTCTACATGCCCTAGTAACATCTCTAACCTTAAAAAGGAAAATAAATATTGAAACATAGAAAAAGAGGGATGAACCCTTTAATGTTTAGTGTTTAAACCTAAGGTTATTTTTAGGATCCTTTTTCTATATTTCATTAGAAAGATGGATCAACAAAGTGAATACATTGACTATCAACCAAAGAGGTGTGCCAACCAGACATGGATCCACTTTCTTAGAGTTTTGGAAATGGATAGGAAATGATTTTAAATGATTAACCTAATTGAGATATATGACCTAATATGACAAATGCAATATACTGAAAAAACACATACTAAAATTGTAAATTGCAAGTGGATTGGGGGAAGGTAGACTAATGTGTACCTATCACCAAAAGTTGAATCTGGCATGTGCAGAGGGACACAATCGCCTAGGGGCATATGGTTCCTAGCCCTATTTTCTAATACATTAAGTTTCAAGATCATAACATTAATTATTTGCATTTATTCAATGCTTGCAACTTTTTGAAAAATGATAAAAATAGGATTTGGAATGCATAATTTAGGAAATTAGGGACTTAATTAGGTCCAATGATTTAGGGGGGGCCAAAATATAGTGTGAAATTGTTAAGTGTGATAACTTTCTACACTACATTTAGCCCCCACTTTAGTGAGAGTATGAACTTACACTCAGACTCACACTAAAGTAGAGAAATATGTGTCAAGAGGGGTTCGAATGTACAAAATGTTGAAGAGATAGGATGACTAAGGATCTAGAAAGAGTGCACCAACCCCCAAGATCCAAGATCCCATGGAAAACCAACATAAGCACATAAGAACGCACACATATGTATGATATGCAGCAAGACAACATACACAAACATACATGTCAAAAAACATGAAGCACACATGATGAAACCACATGGCATGATGGAACATAAATATGACAAGAAAATGAACATAAGCATGATGTAAACACGAAGACTATATATAAAAAGATATACAAAAAAATACAAGGTTAGTACTAAAAGATTCGAGTCAGTAAGGTAAAGAAACCTCAGTCTTAAATTGTCTCAAATACCAAACGTCATCCATCAAATAAAGAAAATTCCCCATGAGGACTCATACACATCACTCATGGGACACATAGCTCCATTGGAAAGCAAGTTGTATTATGCTAGGTGGCCATGTTAAAGGCGTTCATGACTCACACCATAACAAAGTTTGATATTTGCTAGGTGAATCATAAACTGGGATACACGTAGGCTAGTGAAGTTTGATATTCACTAGGTGAGCCCACAAGATAAGGTAAAATGAGAGACACATACTAGGTCTACAAGATGTGCCCATAACAAGGTGTTAAAGTGGAAAACACACACAAGGTATACAAGGTGTGCCCACAACAACCATACCAATATTTATACTCCCCAATAACCTTGATAAGGTGCCACAAGATGTTATGTCAGTGCTACACTAAGTTCAACTCCCATGAACAAATAGGAGCGAAAATTCCAAGGTTTAATGTCATAGAGGATGGATATGGCAAGGTTTAATGTCGTGAGGGATGAATATGCCAAATTTTAACGTCATGGGGGACAAATATACCAAATTTTAACTTCACAGGGGATGAATATGATAAGATTTTAAAGCCTCAACCAATGTAATAACATCACCACAAAAGGTAACAATCAAAGGGTTTTTTATTAATACATGAAGGTCACACCTTAGGGAACATCTTACATGATGTATAGTCATAAAATTGCACCCATCACAATTTCACATACATTCTTGCGTCTACTTTAGTGTCCACTCCCTTAACATCTTGAGTAGGATCATTTTAGCCCCTGCATTAGCCAATTTTCCTCCCAAGATGCTCAAAGGCATCCCTTTTCAACAACTATCTTTGTGTGTCCCTTTGCATCGAACCTTGTGCTTTTCCCATTCACATCATTTTGTAGTGTGACGTGTCTAGACACTAGCGCGCTGCGCAGACGTTTGTGCGCGCTAGTGTCCTGTGATGTTTCAATGTTCAAACAACCATTTTTGTGCATGCTTGCCACTTGTCATCTCCTTTGGTTAGTGGTAACAGCTCGAGATGCCTTGTAATTGCCTAGGAATCTTCTTTTCCTTCCTTAAATGTCATCCTTTCACTTCATTTGCAACTCTCTTATGCTTCTAGCTTCACTCTAGCTTCTTGGATTCTCTATTTTCCTCTTTACCCTCTTGCTTGAACAAATCTCTCACTTGTTACAACAACACTCCCAAGCTCTTATAGCTTTCTCTACAACCCTCTCTTTTGTCCTTGATCTCCCTCTTTGGCTTCCTTAAGCCTTGCAGCTACATCTCCTTTGTCTTGTGCTTGCAAGCATCCTGGGACTCCATATCTCCTTTCTATTTCATCTCTACTTTGTGATACAGGTTCTCTTCCTCGATCGGGGATTGCTTTTATCACCTCCTTTGTTATACAAGCTCTCCTCCTTGAGCAAGGATTGCTTTTATCACCTCTTTTGTGATACAGGTTCTCCTCCTCGAGCAGGGATTGCTTTTATCACCCATACTTGGTGGTGCGGGTTCTACTCCTAAAGTGGGTTTTTCTTTCACCACATGCTTTTTCCATTTCGGTTCATTTCTCTCTATCTATCTAGCTATCTGTGGAGGTGGGAACACCAAAATGGGGTTTGATTGAGGAAAACCCCTATACAGCCCCAATACTTTCTCCAGATATTACGCATGCATGTTTTGAAGACATTCATTTGCTCGAGGCTTCATCACTTGTGTGGTTGTGAGAATTTCCTTTCTTTCTTCTCCTTATCTCTATCATTTCTATTTTACTTTATTTCAGTTCTATTACATTCTGCTACTTTATTGCACTCAATTAGTTCTTAGCAATCAAAATACTAGCAATCATTTAGCTATTTTTTATGATAAACTTGCTTTTTGGTCTGTACAAGATGCCAATGTGCCTCTGAGATGCTAGCATGCCATACTGTCATCCGTATTCTACGCTATCATCCTTTGGTCGAGAGCTTGTCAGTTTGTCCAGAAAATCTTCGTGACCTACTCTTTCTAATTCTAGAAATCTTGCATTGTTCTTGAGGTAGTTTAGGGCAGTTCACCCCATGAGGCTATCTGAATGAAGAGAACTCGTGAGTATTGAATCCCCCTTCTCTACATTTTGGTGAACCTAACGTGAAGAAAGAGTATTTTTCAAAAAACTAGGAATTTATTTACCCTTACTTGGTGGGGTCATAGCTTTTGACTTGGTGCTCAGAAACCAAAACCATTTGCACTGTTAGAAAGGTCTCCTAGAGAACTAGTTCAGTCCCTAAAATACCAGTGCCTTTGGCAATCAAATTTTAGGGACTGACACAAGTTTCAACCTCAAATTCTGCTTCGAAGACCTTCAAAAATGCAAATTACTAGAACCTAGAAAATACCAAAAAAATTAGAAAATCTAGAAATGAATTTAATATCCTCTTTTATTAGTTCAGTATCTAATTTTTTTCAAAATATTAATGATGTTCCATTTCATGCATGTGATGGTGACTTGGCTTTACCCATGTCACTTTGTATCTTTGATCCTTCCCATGAGATTCCTCTTGCTTCAGAGGACATCTTGTTGCAAGAAGATGAAATCATTGATACCTTTCTTAATGTTACTTTACCTTCTCTTCATTCCAATGCACTCTCTTCTAAAGATGATGCATTTGTGAGTGATGACTCTACCCTTCATTCCAATGCACTCTCTTTTAGAGATGATGCATTAGTGAATGATGGATCTTTTCCTTCCAATGCACTCTCTTCTAGAGACATTGCATTGGTGAATGATGAATCTCATATTTGTTTTGATTCACTTTCTTCTAGAGGTGATGCATTAATGAATGAATGAACCTCCTTCCACATATGATCCTCCTTGGATCGATGTTGAGAATATGTCTTCAAATAATTATTCCACTAGTTGTGATGATTTTGTAAATGTAATCTATGTCTTTGTTGTCCCTCAAAGGCCTAAGAGACTTGTCATTTACGTGACTCCAACTAGTCCTTCTCCTAAAAGGATTTGTTCTATTGATAGTGTTCCATTTGATAGTGATTCTCTTGATCCTTCTATGGCTCCCTCTTATAGAGCAGTAGCCCATACTTATGATAATAGTATGAATAAACAACAAATCCTTCCTCAAGCACCTAAACCTACGACTAAAGCACCCAATGATTGTGATCTTGTTGAGCGACTCCAAGTTACTTCGACTAAGATCTCACTATGGGACTTGTTTCAGTTTGCTCTGGTTTACCAAGGTATGCTTCAGGAAGCCTTGCAAAAGATCCTTTTGCCTTCTTTTGTTAGGCCGACAGATGTTGATGCATTGATAGCTTATATTTGTGCGGATTCGCCGAATATTATGTTCTATCCACAGGAACTCCCGCCTTCAGAAGTACAAAAACAAGATCCTTTAATGATTATAGTTAACATTAACAATATTGGCATTAGATGTACTCTCATTGACACTGGTTTAGCACTCAATGTATGTACCATTGATCTATTTCCTAATATTAATATTGATTCATCTGCTCTTAATGATTTTTCTATTGACATTCATGGGTTCGATAATGTCGGTCAACAAGCCCTAGGCACAATAGTCTTGCCTTTGAGGTTGGGACCCATTACCGTACCTACCCTTGTATATGTCATATTAGAAAAGTTACCTTATAACCTTCTTATTGGTAGACAGTGGATTCAAGCTATGGGTGCAATCCCGTCTACCTTGCATAAATCTATCAAGTTCATTTGTAATAATCGAGTAGTCATAGTGAAGGTTGGCCCTAACGCTATGCACCTATGTGAGATGGCAGCTATCAGTCAGGCTTTGATTGTTCCTACTCTTATTCCTTCAATTTCTTCGAATGTGTCAATGTTTACTCCAACAGTACCTACTACAAAGGATACTCTTGAGATAAATATCCCTGAAGAAGATCCTTCTGAAGAAAGAAATTTTAAGTCTGCTCCTCCTACTTCTCAAAAGAATGCATGTCTTGGTGATGATTGGTGTTCCTTATACTTTACAGACTCCTTCATTGGGGAATATAAAGTCGACCCGATCCACTTAGACCTTCCAATAACATCATCCAAACCCGCTATCAAAGATGATTACTCTTTTGCATCGTAGGATAATGTGAGCAACAATTGTAATGTCCTTGATGTTGATCCTCCTCCTTCTGAGGAAGATGATCACACTTCTATTAAAGAGGTTAATGTCGGTAGTCTTGTCAAGAAGGATGATGGCGATCCCATAGAGGAGTATGATCCCCCTATCCAGAATAATACTATCCATGAGGATCCTCCATTTTCTTCCATCTTCGTATCTTCTTCTTACGAGTAGTTAAACTTTTCTCCACAAGAGAAAGGGTTGCTTCCTACTCTTCATTCTTTATCTAAGCAAGAGTGTATTTTGTTGCGGCTTCTTAAAGCCCACTTGATTACTCTTCCCTCTCCTACATGTAATAAATTTCATAAGAAAGATACAGAAAAACATTCTTTCTATGCATACCATCGAGTGCTTGGCCATTCCATTAGTGAATGTAAGGCCTTGAAGGATAAAATACAACTTCATGATTCAGGTGTCGTCACTCATTTATCTGTTGATGCACCTGCCTTTTATTCGCATGACTAGTGATATTGAGGTCTACCTCTATCCTATATGTTCTAAGCATCTTGCATGGTTCTCCTCCCCTATATGTTGGGGGCAGTGATAACTTGTTTTGGAGATGTGTGTCCTTCTAAGGACCCCATCTCTTCTCTATATCTTTCAAATGAAGTGTCCCTTGAGTGAACCCCTTTTCTCTTTTGAAGGGTTCCCGAGGGACCCCCTTTGAAAGATTTTCTCTTGAGTGAAATCATTTGCGTCTAGCTTGGGAGTAGCTTGACTAGACCTCACTTTTCAAATAGCGCGTCTATTGAGTGGATCCATTTTATTTTGAAGGGTTCCCGAGGGACCCCTTTGAAAGTTATCCAACTTGTTGACATTTTGCGTGACTATCCGCTCACTTGCCTGTGTGGCCACTTTCTAACATGTTCTATTTGTGGGTAAACATTTCGCTTTGCAGGTGCGCCTATGAAGCCGCTTTTCGACTCTGTAGAGTCCCCTTCCTTCGGTTTCCTCCATGTGAGAGATCTTGGGGGATACCTCCCTACAGGTCTGCGGGTCTGTAGGGCGTTTCTTTTGAGCTTCCTCCATGCGAGATATCTTGGGGTTGGCTCCCCTACAGGTTTGTGGGTTTGTAGGGTGCTTTCCTTTGAGCTTCTTCCATGTGAGAGATCTTGGGGCTCACTCCCCTGCAGGTCTATGGATCTATAGGGCGCTTTTCTCGATATCCTTCATTTGAGAGATCTTGGAGGACACCTTCCTTGCAGGTTTGTGGGTCTATAAGGTGATTTTCTCAACTTCCTCCATGTGAGAGATCTTGGGGGATGCTTCCTTACAGGTCTATGGGTTTGTAAGGCACTTTTCTCAGTTTCCTTCATGCCAGAGATCTTAGAGGACACCTTTCTTGCAATTCTATGAGCCTGTGAGGTACTTACATTCTTGAATTCTCTTTCTTCTCAACTTGTATATACCAGATCGAAGATCTGCATCTTCTTCATCCTGAGTATATGCCCTCTCTCTCTTCATTTTAGAATTCTTCTATATGTTATTTCTTAATTTGGGGATGACGCATAGTACTGAGACAACCCTCTACATCGAGGTCTCTTTCACTTTGCTAACTCAAATCCTTTAGTTTTCGGTGTGCTAACATTTTTGTCTGGTGCAGGTCTTTCTTGTCTAATGCATGTTGGAAAGTGTGCCTCAACTTGCTGGCTTGTATTTCTGTTAAGACTTGGCAGAGTTACCCTTTATTAGTCCTCATTGTCAACCAATCACTGGAGTTGCTAACTTTGGAACCTTTTCACGGAGTTTGGAAGTAATAGAATTTTTTGACTGACCGAATTCCTTCGTTGTCATGGCATCGGTGATTTATGTAACCTTGGAACCTTGTCGCATAGTTCTAAAGTTTTTGTTTTCTCCTACTGGGCGGCAGTGGTATCGATTGACATGTCGCGGTGTTTGGGATTCTCCTAACCTAAGCCGACGGATGTGGGGACCACTTGGAATTCTGGGAGTCTCGTTTAGAATATTGTAGATTCCCAGCTTGATTCTTCAGAAATGCACAAGCAGTGAACACGTGTCATTAGCGGATGGTGATCATCGGGGAGACTATTGGTTGATGGGTTTGCGGTCGGTATGAATTCTTGCCGAGAGTGCAAGTCTCGCCGACGGATTTGTTTATGAACTTCGGTGTAACCTCTTGTCGATGGTGTTGCTCTTGTCGATATCTATGTGATCGAGTATTATGGCATCGGGGAGACACAACCTAGTGTCTCACCAACATGCGATTCCGTTTGAACTTCTTTGACCGAATGTCTATCCTACATGGTGCGTTCTGAGCCAATGAGAGAAGCAGAATGTGAACCATTGGTAGTTGTACAGTTGTGACCATTCCTGTGTGGAAGATCAATAGACCATGAACAGGATGAGATATACTCTATAATGGATGACAATTGTGGGGTTCGGTTAATGGAGTTTTTTGTTTGATACTGAACACGGATTGATCTGAGTGAATTCATTGTATGCATCTGAGAGCATTGTGAGATTAATGTTTTGTACAAGATTGATCAGTGAATGTTGCTACTGTAAAATTGACATAAGAAAGTGAAGTCTATACTCTGTATGTAATTTTTTTTACTGTAATACAAAGAGGCTTTTCTTGGTGTGGTGGGTTTTTCTCCCGTAAGGGTTTTCCCACGTAAATTTGGTGTCCAATTGTGTGTGTTCTTTCTCTTTTCTATTAATTCTTTTCATGTGTATCTTATTGAACTATAATTGTAAAATTTAAAGTCATATTTGCATTCTTCCCTAAGGTTTTGACGTTAGGAGAGTTTGTTCTGCACCTAAGCTTTCCTTACAATGCATTTGTTTTGCAGGTCTTCAGCTTGGGAACATGCTTCCGTGGTTCGAAGGATTATTTACTTCCTCTACAATATCCTTTTGGCATATGATGTTATTTATGTTTAGTAGATTTCCTTTAGTGTGCATATTAGCATAGATTCATATACCCACTAAAGTGGGGGGAAAATGTGTAGTCATAAAATTGCACCCCTCACAATTTCACATACATTCTTGTGTCTACTTTAGTTTCCACTCCCTTAGCATCTTGAGAAGGCTCTTTTTAGCCCTTGGACCGGCCTTTTTTCCTCTCAGGATACTCAAAGGCAGCCCTTTTCAACAACTATCTTCGTGTGTCCATTTGCATCGAACCTTGTGCTTTTCTTGTTAGCATCATTTTGTAGCATGACGTGTCCGGACACTAGTGCACCATACAGATGTCTGTGCACTGTGCTAGCATCCTACAATGTTTTAATGTTCAAATGACTATTTTCATGCATGCTTGCCACTTGTCATCTCCTTTGGTTGGTGGTAATGGCTCAAGATTCCTTGTAACCACCTAGGAAGCTTCTTTTCCTTCCTTAAATTCCATCCTTTCACTTCATTTACAACTCTCTTCTACTTCTAGCTTCACTCTAGCTTCTTGGCTTCTCTCTTTTCCTCTTTACCCTCTTTCTTGCACAAATCTATCACTTGTTATAGCAGCACTCCCAAGCTCTTACAACTTTTTCTACAACACTCTTTGCATCTATCTTGGCTCTCACAACCCTCTCTTTTGTCCTTTCTCTCCCTCTTTTTCTTCCTTAAGCCTTGCAGCTACATCTCCTTTGTCTTATGCTAGCAAGCATCCTGGGACTCCATATCTCCTTTCTATTGCATCTCTACGTTGTGATATGAGTTCTCCTCCTCGAGCGGAGATTGATTTTATCACCTCCTTTGTGATATAGGTTCTCCTCCTCGAGTAGGGATTGCTTCTATCACCTCTTTTGTGATACAGGCTCTTCTCGTCAAGTGGAGATTGCTTTTATCACCAATACTTGGTGGTGTGGGTTCTACTCCTAAAGCAAGTTTTTCTTTCACCACACACTTTTTCTATTTCGGTTCATTTCTCTCTATCTATCTGGCTATCCGTGGAGGCGAAAACACCAAAATGGGGGTTTGACTGAGGCAAACCCTTATATAGCCCCAACACTTTCTCTAGATATTATGCATGCAAGTTTTGAAGACATTCATTTGTTGGAGGCTTCATCACTTGTGTGGTTGTGAGAATTTGCTTTCTTTCTTCTCCTTATCTCTATCATTTCTATTTTACTTTATTTTAGTTCTATTACATTCTGCTACTTTATTGCACTTTGTCAGTTCTTAGCAATCAGATTGCTAGCAGTCATTTAGCTATTTTTTGTGATAAACTTGCTTTCTGGTCCATATGAGATGCCATCGTGCCTCTAGGATGCCAACACGCTGCACTGTTGTCCATATTTTGTGTTGTTGTTCTTTGGCCGAGAGCTTGTCAGTTTGTCCAAAAAATCTTCATGACTTGCTCTTTCTGATTCTATAACTCTCGTGTTGTTCCTAAGGTATTTTAGGACATTTCACCTCGTGAGGCTCTTTGAATGAAGAGAACTCGTGAGTAGCGAATCCCCCTTCTCTACACACAATATCACCACCAAGAGAGGACTTGTCAAAGAATAGAAAATCACACCTTATGGAACACTAACCATAGCATTACCACCAAGGATAATGTCATATACCAAGAAATGTCACACTCTTATGGTACATCAAGCCTAATATCACTACAATGGAGACACGTCACATACTTTAAAAGGCCAAACTTTAGTTGAAAAGGTCACACATCCTAGGAGATGTATGATCTCATCACTAAGAAGGGATTGTTTCTTATGCAAAAAATGAGCGAGGGACTATATGCCCCCCTTAAATTTTTAGTGTACTTGCTACACTAACTTTTTAAGGAGATAAAGAGGGATCCCTTGCTAAAAGGAATGCAACTAGGACAAGGCTACCTAACTCCTTGTTCCCCAAGTGTAGGGAGATAAATGAGCCTAGATGGATGATATGTTGCTTCTTTCAAAATGAAATATGATTGCATAAATCTTAGTTTATACCCTCATGCATGGTAGTGGCATGTTGTGAGACTACAACTACCACATGACAAGGAACAACAACTAATGCTATTGATTAAATGAAATTATTTTTTATGTTTTTGAAGGACAATAGCCAAGACCTCTTGTTGTTTCTTGCGTGTTAGGTTCTATAGGGAGACAAATACCTTGTTTTCTTACACCACATCCTTTTCCATTATAGCCACATTGTTTCAAAAGTTGATATCCTCTTCCATAAATAGCTCCATTTCTATCGAAGAAGGTGGTTTTGTATGATCATCATATGTGAATGTGTAAGTTATGTTTTCCTCTTCTTTGCTACAAGTTGTAGACTTAGATTCTTTTGATGACTTAGTAATAGATTGTGTTGATATCATGGCAGCTTCTTTCTCTTTTTCTAATTTTGGTTGTATGATCTTGTATTCTCCATCGAATGTAGCTATGAAATCTAACAATCCCTAATCATCATCCAACGACTTTGTCACATTTGAAAGAAACTTATCTATATCCTCAACTTGTAAAGTTTCCACTCTTGTAGTTGGTGTCAATGTGCTAAGAGGATTCGTCATTGTGCTAAGAGGATTCATCATTCTTATTTTAGTTTGTAAACACTGTTCAAATTTAGGGCCAACTTTTATCATGTAAACCTTATTATTATATATGTACTTCGGTGAACGATGGAGTGCTAAAGGCACTACATTCATTTCATGAATCCATGGTCTACCCAAGAGAATATTATATGAAAGATCCTAGGCCATGACATGGATATGATTTTGTAAAGTGACATATCTAACTTTGATAGGTAATGGTATCACACCTAGTGGTTGTTTTCCCACATTGTCAAAACCACGAATAGAAAAATTAACTGGTTGAATTTTAGTCTTATACACCCCAATTTTATCCAAAAGGTTCACACTACAAACATTAAGTCCCAAACTATTATCAAAAAGGGTATGTACACCTAATCCCAACCTTCTTAATAACTGCCAATATCATCAAAGCATCATTTTTTTTATGTTTTCAAAAGGGGTAACTCATTTTGATGAAAGAAAATGTCTAAATTAAGTTGATTCATATTCTCAATCAAAGCTACCACATCATTTGGTTGTGCACTATGAGGGATAACAATGTTTTTCAAATCCTTTTGAAGCATTTCATGGTAAGCAGGTGATGTTTGAATCAAATCCCACAAGGATATCTTAGCTGGAGTGTTACGAAGTTGCTCAACAAGATCAAATTCTTTACCACTACATTGTAGGATTTTAGGTGTGGGTGAGATATGGTTGAGGCAATGGAATGGATGTTAGTGTTCATTTTGGTTGCTTATATCACCTAGTATTATATGTGTGAGCAACTGTGTGGTATTTTGGTTGCTGTGACATATTATTACTAATGAGTTGTCTTGTGAAGTTTTAGATAAAACCTGGAGGTTTAGGAGGTCCTATAATAAGAGGTGACTTAGGAGGTCCAATAATTAGAGGAAATTTATGAGGTCCAATAATTAGAGGAATCTTAGGAGGTCCAAAAGGAGTTTTTGGAGGTCCAATAATCAAGGGAGATCTAATGGCCAATTGTGTGTGCATAACCTCAACATACTTAACTTCTTGTTGATGGTCTTCTATCAAGGGGGAATCTAATGTGACCTTAGCATCTTCATTTAGGAAAGAACTCTTACAATCTTTTGAAATGCATGTATCAATGATGTCATCCTCATATCCAACAATGTCTTCCCAAGTGAGAGAATCATTGGGAGAGGGACAAACAAGATTCTCACGATTCTCAATGATTGGATCTTCTAACACTAGGATACCCTTGTCACAAGTAGGAGAGGTATCAGGAGAAGAAAAAATATGATTGTCATGATTGTCTATGATTGCATCCTCTTGTTCAACTATATCTTCCAAAGTAGGAGAGGTAGAGGGATATTAACAAACATGATTCTCATGATGCTCAATGATTGGTTCTAACACCAAGATACCTTCTTCGCTCATAGGAGAGATATCAAGAGAAGAGAAAACATGGTTGTCATGATTGTATTCTCTTTCATATCACACATAGGAGGTATAGTGGGAGAGGGACCAATGAAAAATAATGAGGGGCAATGAACTCATTTTCATATGCTTATAACAAAAATTCCTTAAAATGCTCAACAATATTTGATGATAGAATATGAACTATGATACCACAATATTTTTGCAATGAGAACATGATGTAAACAATTGACCTACAAATCTAAAAAAATTAACTAAAAAGAAACAATTTTTTTTCAAATTTTGCAACAAATCAAGAAAAATCATAATTTTTTTTAACATGCAATAACAATTTTTTAGAATTTCAAACCAGACAATTGCAAGTAGAAATAGATTGATGATGCAGAGACAAAAACCTATGCAGAATTTTCCTGAGACACCCCTAGAAGGACAGGGACACCCAAGGGTGTTTGAGTCCCTGACAGGGGTTCAAAAAATTGAAAAACTATTTTTTTATGTTTCTGTTTAATGTTGTTTTTTTTGTTTGCAAATAGGTTTTTTAGTGACTATTTTTTCAATTTTTGGTCAATTTAAGAAAAAATGATGCCCAATGCAAGTGTGCAAAAGTGTTGAAAGTGTTTTGACAAGTTTTGAATACAAATTTTAGATCTGAAATGCAATAAATGACTGATTCTAGGATGCCACAACCTAAAAATGATGATTTTTATGCAATTTTGAAATCAAACAATGCAATATTTTTCAATTTAAGACAATGTGATTCAAATGTAAATATGCAACAATAAAGACAATTTTGAATGCAATTTTCAAATCTAATATGCAATACTTAACTAATTTTAATATGCAAAATTGTTGAAAATGAAGATGAAATTGTAGTTTAAAACTTGTAAAACTATTATACTGTAGATTTAATTAAGTGTTCTTTGTCACAATTATTTGTGTATGATTATCTATTTAGATCAATTTTACTAATTGTAGAAAGAGACAAAATATTGTAGAAGGATACAAGAAGATAGAAGTGACAACATATACGTGGAGAAACCCTTTCAGGAAAAAAATCCACCAGAATCAATAATGCTTGTATTATTTAACCTTAGAACAAGATTAGAATAATACTGTATCAATCCTTGATTTATATGCTTCCTTGCCTTCAAAAATCCTTCTTCACAACCTACAATAAACTCTCATGGAACTCTCATCCACTTTCTGCGGCACAAGCTATCCATGCATTCCATGTGACCAAGCATGAATCCACACATCCCATGCCATGCTTCAAACCCTCACACATGCACAAGCTCAACCTGCTAACCTGCAACAAACTCTGATGCACTTGTTGCAATTAATAGACAATTATGAGCATTGTAAACTCCTAAGAGTTGTCAAATATGAGAGCATAAAGCTCCTCATAAAAACCACACCTAGATTGTGCAAGTAGAGTTCCACACTATAACATGAAGTCAAAACCAAAGTCTCCTCAATTTAGGCACCCCAAACTAAACAATTAATTGATTTTTGGTCAATAAAATATCTTGCAAGCATCACCTCAAAGTTGGCACCCAAGAATGGGCCCACTTAACTAAGCCTTGTAAATATCTTCTCATGCAAAAGGTGTTAACTCAAAGATTTCAACTTGAGTGTCCATGGTGGGTCCAAGTCAATCTTAGTTAACTGAAACACATCTCTCCACCAATTCATGCAAACATTATGCATGATTGATCATCACCACTTAGCTGAAAGTATCCACCTATTATATGTCATGCAACTGAAGTCATTAGTCATGCAACTGAAGTCAACTGAAGTCAACTAGCATTCAACTCAAAATAACTACATGCAAGTGAAGATAACTGAACTAAACTAAACTAAATTGATACTGAATTGATAGTGCCACTCCACTCATGTAAATACCAATCCCTAATTTGTAGGATCAAGAAACATGCATTATTGAAGTGTTATCAGTCCTCCAAATATTTAACTTAAGCAAGGTGGGTTCCACCTTCCATGTGGGTGCCCCATGTGCTCCTATTTTTTAGGAGCTCTTCTTGGGCATCCCCACATGTTCCTATCTTTTAGGAATAATAACAAATGTCAATTTACATGTTCATTTCATTCGAATTTAATCTCTTTCTAATCCTAGTGTTGGGGAACACTTTCTGAGGACTTAGGAGATACATGAAATATGTTTAGGATTGCAATTAAATGGCATCCTATTCCCAACAATTTTTTTTGAAAATGATGATTTGATGGACATTTGAAATAAAACAATGCATTTTTTCACTTTTTAGGTTTAAATGAAAGATGCAACTTAAATGCAATGATCAATTTGAAACTTTAACTACCTGATGAATTTAAATCAAATCTAAAGATGACTAAAACAAACCCTAATGCAACTTATGATGTAATATTTTTGGATTTTTAACTTTTTTATAATGCAAATATGAAACCCTAAATGAGAAATGCAAGACAAGATGATGCAAAACCTAGATCTAAGGCTTGAAAGACTACCAAATCATACAGTTATGATGTCAAATTTAGGGTTCACCAAAATGAAACGTAGAAAAAGAGGGATGAGCCCTTTAATGTTTAGTGCTTAAACCTAAGGTTCTTTTTAGGATCCTT
This sequence comes from Sequoia sempervirens, assembly GCA_007258455.2. Lineage (NCBI taxonomy): Eukaryota > Viridiplantae > Streptophyta > Pinopsida > Cupressales > Cupressaceae > Sequoia > Sequoia sempervirens. The sequence continues at coordinate 772,334,792 of VDFB02281492.1, read as the reverse complement.
TTTCTATATTTCATTAGAAAGGTGGATGCACAAGGTGAATAGATTGACTATCAACCAAAGAGGTGAGCCAATAAGACCTGGATCCACTTTGTTAGAGTTTTGGAAATGGATAGGAAGTGATTTGAAATTATTAACATAATTGAACTATATGACCTAATATGATAAATGCAATAAACTAGAAATACATAAACTGAAATTGTAAATTGCAGGAAGATCTAGGGAAGGTAGATTGATGTATACCTATCACCAAAAGTTGAATCTGGCATGTACAAAGGGACACAATTTCCTAAGGCCTATGGGTCCTAGCCCCATTTTCTAGGACATTAAGTGCCAGGATCATAACATTAATTATTTGCATTTATTCAATTCTTGCAACTTTATCATAAAATGATAAAAATAGGCTTTGGAATGCATAATTTAGGAAATTAGGGACTTAATTAGGTCAAATAATTTAGGGGCGTCAAAACATAGTGTGAAATTATTAAGGGTGACAATTTTCTACACTACAAATATATAAAATGATACTAAATATTCAAACCCTCAATAATTTTCCATTAAACATAAATAGAAACTATAGTGTACAAAGCCCCAACCTTGGGTTCCAAACTAGGCACACCTCATCTACATCTACTCATTTATGGGGTTTAGTTATAAGTGTCAAAAATTGCATGGTGCAATATGGCAGTATAATGATGATTTGATAGTCTAGCTCATGACCCACAAGGCATGAATTACACACTCTCAATATTTTTTTTATCTTTATGAAAAATCATAAACCCTCTTATCCCCTTATTTATATTGTTCAACCCTTTTTAGGTTCCAAGTACTAGTGCAACACCAAAAACCTTTTGTAAACCTTCAATTGAATGGTATCGTAGGAGACTATAAGGTTGCCTAACTGACTTGTCTCAATTTGTAGGGCTTCCTAAGAAACCAACCTTGGAAAAGACGTGACTTAGTACCTTAAAAGGGGTGAGCCTATCATTTTTGGAAGTATGGAAAGTGATCACCATTTTCCTTCCACAATGACACATGTGGCTTTATTTTGTAGATGCATTGTACTAGAAACATGTGACAAACTGAGCCACACATGTGACAAACATGATAATAGTTGCAATGCACAAAGTGCACCACATTTGCTTTCTCTTCTTCAAGCCCTAAAGACTACTAAAAAACCAAAAAAATAATGAAAGGAAAGGGTACATATCGTGTCCTCTTAGCTCTCTAGCTGTCGGAAGGTCCTGAATCGATATCCTCGGTGTGCAACGACTAGAACATGAGACATTTTGGCAGTAGCTCTACAAAAAAATCACACTCAGAGCACCAAATATCTCAAAAGAAAAATTCACAAATGAGATATTAATCATTATATTGATCTCAATTCGGATGAATGATCCATTTAACAAGTTTCTTCACTCCTTGCTCACTATTTCTCTTCCTCGCACTAACAATTCTCCTAAAAAATCCCACAATAATCTCGATGGTGTGCTACATGACATACAAAAAGATAAATATATGAACTGCATCATCCTGCATCCATAAACATGTTAGAATATCATAAATAATCATGTGTGCATATAAGCCATACATACTACCTACAAAAATTACAAAAAAGATAGATAATATTGCATCTCATTTTGAAAACATCATCATCCATGTAAAATCATATCGTATATGGAATAACATGTTCTAAACATAAATCCATTATCATATACAAAATATAAGCATCGATAATGTCATCATCATGTAGAGCATTAAAAATATCCATACATCATGTCGTACATGTAAGCATCAAATATATATTATGTGCATCCATCCATAAATCATAAATGACATCAAATGCATCCATAAAAATCCATATCATATAGAAATATGCATAACAAATAACACATCATATAATCACCTCAAAGATGTATCTCATATATATAATCCAAAAATATTATGTCATAGTACAATAATTGAATGACAATAAAAAATTTGGAGCTCGCAGGCTTAGTCCAAAAAATAATACATGTCTATATAAAATCAGGCCTTGCCTATGCTATCTCTATCCCCTGAAGGAGATGTTTTATCCTCTCTGTGGTTTGATCCTAATACCCATTACCTGTCCCTGTGTGAATGTTGTGTTGAATGATAAGGAGATGGTCTGGGTTGGGAGACACCCTCGCTGATGTGAGACTGTTTGGAGTGCGTCCTACTGCACGACTTGCTCTAAATATCGATAAAACTAGGCTCCCTCTCTAATGTAGGAATTTCCCTCTCATACAGGTCTTGATAGTATTGATTAGCTTGGTTGGATCGACGGAGCTCCCGAGATAGATCTTTCGTCCCACCACTAATTGTGCCAATAAAATCTATAGCACTTTGCTCTGCCTATTGTGCCCTGATCACAACCATGTCTCACTCAGGTACCAGCTAAGCTTCCTGTCCCTGCAAACTGTAGACTTGTAAGGTCATAGCCTGCAACTAAGCCTGGAGCACTGCCACCTATTGATCCATTGGACTATCCCCCACATCCTCCTCCATAGCCTCCAAGATGGGTACCTCCTCCAATCCCTCCTCCATAGCCACCTCATGGGCATGCTCCTTTTCCTTACCCCTCCCAACGAACCTCCTCTACCTTGATATCCATGCTGATATCAACATCAACCCTAGTTGCTACACTCTGTATCCCTCCTCCTGGCGAGGAGGAGAATCAACATGTACTTATCCATTTGGGATATCTACTCTAACCCCCTCCTCCTAATGAGGATCATCATCCCTATGTTGATCACCATCCTGTCTAGGTGCCCAAGGTGCAAGCCCACCTCTAGCACCCCAGCCTCAATCTCCACCCTAGCCTTGATCTCCACCCCAGCCTCTATCTCCCCTACCACTACCTCCACCCCAATCTCCACCGTCCCCACAATCATCACCATCCCCATCATCATCACCCCCTCTCCCCCATCCTCTACCTTGAAACTTGCCTCACAAGCCTCTCCCAAGTCTCTCTATAAGGGCAAGTTGATTTAGATCTATATATGGGATGGTCCTTTTCTGGGACTACCAATCATCATACTTAGCTATGGTACCTACATCAACAACCTCTGTAGGGGAACCCCACTCAACTGGCTAGAGCACATCTATCTCCTGCTCTGCCACCACCACACTAACTATAGGCCACCACTGAGGAACGTCTCTGGAGGATTTGGAAAACTCTGTTGAACCAACAAGAACCCCCTATCGCTCCTTGAACTGCCTGAGAACTCGCTCTAGTAGGGAAAACTCAATAATATGTTGTGACTGCACTGTCCTCCCAATAGGATACTGTGGCTATCAGAAATATGACAAGTGATTACCATCGTCCTCCCACAATGACACATCCAACTCTATTTTGCAAATGTGTCATACTAGACACATGCAAAAAACTGAGCCACACATGCGGCGAACACGATAACAATTGCAGAACACAAAGTGCACCACATCTGCTTGCTCTTCTTCGAGCCCTAAATTCTACTAAAAATTGAAAAAAAAAATAATGAAAGGAAAGGGTACATACCATGTCCCCTAAGCCCTTTGGCTGTCAAAAGGTCTTGACTTGATATCCTCAGAGTTCAACAATTGGAACATGAGACATTTTCGCAATAGCTCTGCAACAAACTCACACTCAGAGAACCAAATCTCTCAAAAGCAAAATGCACAAATGATCTTTTTTACCCAACCTAGGGCCTATTTATACCCTAAACCCTAAAATAATAAACCCTAATTCCTAATGTGGATGCATCGAAGGTCCTGAACTCACAATATTTTGCCACAAACACATGTACCACTACCAAATTAATTTTTTGAAACAATTTATCAAATTTTTTGAATTCTTTTTCAAAACTTGATTTTTTTTTTTTGAGGGGGCATTATCCTATCTCACCGTCACCGAAGCATAACTGGGGCATTTCGAGGGCTATTTTTTAAAATTTTATCTGACATATTGCTATAAACATGCATTATGTCAAAGAGGAGAAAAATGTAGATACCCTAAATTGTCCTAACCAACGAACAACACTTTTTGACTTTCACCCTTCTTCCCCTAAATGATTAAATAATTCCTAATTATTTAATCATTGTCAATTTTCATATTCTACTAAATTAATTAAGTAATTTAATATTATTTAATTAATTCATCCTCATTCATCATTTCAGATTAATTAAATAAATCATATTTGTTTAATAAAGTGCTAATTTAACCTTATTCCTCCTGATTAATTAAATAAATGTTAATTATTTAATTATTTCTCTAAAATTACTTATTCTTCTAATTTAATTAAATAGTTATCATCAATTATTTAATTAATTTACTTTCCCTCTTCCAAATTAAGTAATTAACTTAATTATTTAATTCTCCAATATTCACTCAACATGATCTATTAATAAATAAACTTTTGTTTATTAAATCAATATTTGTTTGCGCATTCCTCTCAAGATTAATTAATTAATTAATTAATTATCCTCACACATTTGATTGATCAATCACATCCACTGATTATTCAATCTAATTTTTTGACTGATCAATCATGTTCACCGATTATTCAAATCCTACTAATTAATATATCAATTTCCATCGATTATTTTAATTCCCATTGACTATCCAATCGATTCCCTTGATTGGATCGATCAGGCTAGTTAACTATTCAATCTATTTCCTCTCAACAAACATTGACTATTGATCTTGATCTTTGATCATTGCATCTAGATCGTTCATCTGAAACACACGTTTCTATAAAGCAAGCCTCTTTGCACGTTCATGGATAGCCATGAATTCTCAATATTTGGCATCCTTTATCATTCAACAACATTTGAAGCTTAAAGCAACATTTAGCATGCAAAATCTGAGAGCAATATCAAGGATACATTTGGAGAGAAACAATGAAGGTGATTCAAAGGTAGCATAGAAAGGAAGGTAAAAATGTATTAGTTTGTTATTGATTGAGAGATCGATTTGAGTTAGTTTGGATTCGTAGTTTAGTGGTTACTATGATTGATTCATGCTTTATGTTTATTATAACCTCAATTTTTTATCTTACACAAACAAAATTCATTGCATTTGTCCTTTAAGCCTTCTTACGACTTAGATTCAACTCTTCAATGAGACTTATCATGCTATCTAGCTAAGTTATGACTTATACCTCTTTCTCTTTTGGTGCTATAATTTTCTCTTTCCGTTCATGTAGTTCTTTAGGCCTTTGTACAAAACTAAAAAATGAAATTTCTTGTCTTACTCTTAGTTACAAACTCTATCATCTCCACATAAGGTCTTGGAAGTATTTTCATAAATGGAAGGAGAATTAAATGAGTATGTCACATGGCCTTCTATACTTACTTATATATCTTTTCCTTTGTGTGAATGATTTATATACTTGAACTTATGTGATTTTGATGCCATGGGTTTGTCATATGATCCACTTGAGTTAACCAATTGAGGAAGGTTATGAATCATTAAGTTTTGAATTTTCTCATGAAAGACTATAATACTTCTTCCAAAGCATCAAGTTTTCAACTATCCAATAACTCCTTCAAATCATTATCGTCCACAACGACAAGAATTACCTTGCAATCTCCTTGATCATCATTGTGAATCATAGAAGAACTAATATACTGAATTAATAGGGAAGGACCTAATGCAAGCTCTACCTCAAACTTCAATATTGAGTGTCTTAAAATATTACTCAAATCCCAATTCTTTTGCATAGAAAATTTGAGTAGAAGAATTTGTGTAATCTTGGTTGAATGTGGTGACTTTAGCCATTTCTCCATGTTTCATATGTTGACATAATTCTTGGAAGAATATCGGTTCTCTAGTGGAATTAGTGTCTTTGTGCCTTAAGCTATAATCATGAAGATAGTCAACTTGCTTATCATTATTTTCAGATTTGAGAAATTTAGTAAGTCAAAAACCAACATTAGTGTTTTTTGAGGCACTATTCTTTAATGCATGCCTCTCAACAAGGTCATCTTGGGGGCTCCACCTCATAAGATTCCTAATTTTTCAATCTCAATTCATAGGGATGTTAAAAAAGAATGTCTACCTTCATTAAAGAATTTGATAAATCAGCTTTGTTATTATTGTCATCTTTATTAAGATGATGGATTTAACTTCTTCAAACCACAATTCTCATTTCCATACTCCTCCATTACTATTTCGTCCTTGACCTTTACTTGAAGCTTTAGCTTTGGTGTGTCATTATTTCATCTTCACCTTAAAATTTGTGGTTCAACTCAAATGGTTCTTTGCATTAGAAGCAAAGTTTCTTTCTTCTGACCTCATATTTGGTACACTCCTCTTTTCTTATGTTTAGGGAAATTTTCTCATCTAGGAAAATTGCTTTTGATTCCCACTCTTTAGTAACTTCTTTTAGTTTTGACCTCTCTTCTTGCTCCCAAAAATTTCTTATGTATTTGTACAAAATCCATTTTGTTAGCACCTTTAAGAATATTTCAAAAAGAGGTACACATTTGAAACCATATGACTACTTCTAATAATCTTTGAAAATCCTATCAAATTTTTCTTCATGTTGTCTCTCTAGTATTTCATAGTGGTTATTCTATCTAGTTATATCTTTAGATTTCTTCATATTCATGAAATTTGAGAAAGACATTGCCTCTTGGATCTTCACTAAAAATAACTTATATTTGGCATAATAGGAAACAATATATTCATTGAGATTTGAGCCTCAACCTTAGGATTTTATTCTACAAATTTGTTCATTTTGTCTTGGTTTCTTTGTATTTCATCTTGGCTCTTCTATAATTGTATCATTGTATCAATAAAATCATCTACGTTTTCCCATTTATTAGAGATTTGAAGAATCCTCCCATGATTTATAACTCAATTTACCCTCCAGGCTAGCAATATTTTTATCTCTAGTACCATTGTAATAACCCCAACAAATTATCTTGCCAAAATAAATTTCAGATTTAAATATTTTTATAAGAACTTGTAAAATCCATATTTCCTCACAAATTTTTCATTAACATTAATAACCCATATTTATAAATGGATCCAACAAATAACATGTAAATTTTGAAACGTTCCTAGTTTATAATAAACACATAAAATACATGAAAATATATTGCAACAATAGTAGAAGAACAACTACAACAACAACAATGTAGATTGAAACTATTATGCTCAAACCCACAACAAAATGTAAATATGTACAAATTTGCAACAATAGAACTTGCATGCTCTAAAAGATCATTCATAGTTGGACTATAAGTGAGATTATCCTATAGGTCAAAAGGGGTTTCATCCTTGGATCCTTGAAACCGAAGGGTTTTCATCCTCAAATCTACAACAAATCAAAGGGTTTTTGTCCACAAATTTGGTTGTTTGAACACAAGTGCTTAAAACAATGTCTAGCAAGAGTTTTTAGGTGTAGAATGATTCATCATGAATGAATACATTTGTCCCTTTAAATAACCAGAATCAATTGTCGATAAGGATTCTTGCCAAAAAGAGTGGCGGCTTTGATTATGCATGCACCAACCACATTAGTTGTTACTCCTTTTCCTACACAAATTTAAATTTGAGCATGTCTTTACCATGCAAGTTGGATATTTTTGACTCTTTTCCTAACTTCTCACACTTTCATAGAGTTCATGAACTCACGAACTTTGCGACATTTAGAACTTTATCACTTTTTTGTCTCTTATTTCCTTCTTTCCAGTTTCTCTCTTTCCTTCCCTTTAGCTTTTTGTGTGTTTTGTATTTTAGTAGACTTCATTAACTTTTCATAGAGTTTGTGAACTCATGAACTTTACGATGTCAAGAACTTGATGAACTTCTATCTTCTCTTTGTTGCACTATTCGTCACTTCGTGAACCTTCAAAATTTGTGATATACCACCACACTTACTTTCCTTTGTCACACTTTTAGAGAGTTTGTGAATGTGTAAACTTTGTGGCATACAAAACTTGTCACACTTTTGGAGAGTTCATGGACTCGTAAACTTTGTGACAAATAAAACTTACATTGACCACTTGAACCTTTAGCTTGTCTCACTTTCACATATTTTGTGAATTCACAAACTTTGCAAAAATTGGAACTTGTTAACACTTAAACTTCCTTCTCTACACTTTTTTAAGGCCTAGGAGACTAGGCTCAAACAAATTTAGCTCACTAGACATAAAAAATGGCCTTTTAGTCCATAAACCAAAATTTAAATTGAAAATGGGAAATTACGTGTTCCTAAATCAAAGTTGATAATTTGTCAAATGAAAATATTTATCTTTTTGTGCAAGAATTTTTTTTCTATCTACACTATGTAATATTTGAATCACTTGATAATTTGCTTAATAATTTTTTTTGAATTCAATCAATAATTTGTCAAATGAATTATTTTATTTTAGGAACCCCTCTATAATTTTTTAGCAAAATGTAACATTGGTGGAAAATGTGCATAAATTTGCCACAAAAATTAATTCTTTGCCCCCAAAATAGGCATAGATTCACCACATAAATCAATGCATCAAGTCAAGATTTGACAAGATTTTATTTAATTTAAGGGAAATTCTTAAAATTAGCATTGCTCATGAAATAGTTTTTCTCTATTTTGTAGGATCTCATGGAAAGTACATGACAAAAAGCAAACCTATATGATGACATCTTACAAGCTCTATTATTTTATATAGACCCCCCTTATATTCTTTGATATATAAATGTTTACTTTACATGCATGTTTGTTGGTGCTATATTCTTTTAGATGAATGATCATTCTAAGATTCACTTGTACCTCAAAGTTGAGGCAAAAAGCAATGGTGAAATCTATATTACCCATGTCATTTCCTATTTAGTTTTATACATGTTTTGAGGAGAGTGCATTAATACATTTAGGTAGTGACAAGTGTAATTTTGTGCCAAATTGGGTATATTGCCGTATGCTACCTACATGCATGTTATACACATTCCTATACATATACCCCTTACCTTATCTATATGCACACATATCCGAATAGATTCTTCATATCCATACATTCACTACACACACCATTTCCATATATTTGTCTCATGCCTTAATCTACCCCCTTTTAGATCCAAGTCAAGTTCATAGTCATGGGGTCGATCCTACAATTCCAAATTTGACCATTTTAAACTAAAATTTTGGCTAACTCTATTAATTCATTTTGCGTCAAAGGTCAATTAAACACAAATTTGTGATTTATTGCTATGCCCTTGTAGTTAAAGACACTCAATGCATTCATTTTAAACATCCAAGTATCTTCACATCTCCCAAGCTATATTCACATAGGAGTCACATTGCAACAATTCAATTGATATACTAAAAGGAATCTAGATTTGCAAAGACATTCTAGCAACATATGCATGTCTAATGAGTACTATTTTCGCTCTTGTAAATATATTTCCATGATTGATCTAGAGGAATGTGTCCTTTAATGAGATATCAACAACTCTTCAAAATCATTTATAAATACTTCTAACCCTTCATTATTAAAAAAAAACCAACCCAAAAAAAAACAAACAAACAAACAAACAAATCAATCCAACAGAAAAACAAAACTATATAGATTGTAAAAATGCAAACTCAACCCTAATCCCCAAACTCAACCTAGAAAATGTTCTTATCCCAAGCTGAATCATATCCATTCCAGGTAATTTTATATATGAAGCGACAATCTAATTGAAGATGCGGCATACAAAAACCTACATGGTTACAAGAAATCTGGTTGAAGTTTCAATGTTCGCAGAGAATCCCTACAAATCATATGATACAAGTAAATGCCTGTCTGTATTGATCAGGAAGGGATTATTTTATTGCCTTGTGCAGGGCATGGCGGACATAACCAGCTAAGCCACGAAGCTTATCATATTTCCACGCCCTTGATCCACATCCATTCTACGCGCCAATTTCTATATAAATCCAATCTCACACAAAGCTCTTCAGCATAAAAGCATAGATACTTATTACTGCAGTATGGCCTTGAAGCTGGGCGACTTAGTTCCAGATTTTACAGCAGAGTCGAGCCATGGCTCCATTCATTTACATGACTACATTGAAAAGAGCTGGGCTATATTATTTTCTCACCCGGCGGACTTCACGCCCGTCTGCACAACTGAACTGGGCTCCCTGGCAAAACTAATGCCCGAATTTGACAAGAGAGGAGTTAGGGTTTTAGCACTGAGCTGTAACGACGCGGAGACCCACAGGTCGTGGGTTCGAGACATAGAGAGCTACACACCGGGAGCCAAGGTCACTTACCCTATCATTGCCGACCCGACCAGAGAAGTTGCCATAAAATATGGCATGCTGGACCCTGCTGAGAAGGACCGGGCCGGCATACCCTTGACTGCAAGGGCCGTTTTTGTCATTGGCCCCGACAAGACGCTCAAGCTTTCTGTTCTTTATCCTGCTACCACCGGCCGTAACTTTGCTGAAATTTTGAGGGTTTTGGATTCTCTGCAGCTTACTGCCAATTATAGCGTGGCCACGCCTGTGGATTGGAAGGCAGGGGACAAATGCATGGTGTTGCCTTCCTTGTCTAATGAAGCCGCCCTGGAGAAGTTTCCTAGGGGTTTTGACACTGTGGCTGTGCCCTCTGGCAAGTCTTACATTCGCCTCACTCCTCAGCCTGATCTTTGATCTGTGATGAAAATATACTTCTGGGTTTCTGTGGATTTCTTTCCTCCTTTTGTGTGTGAGTTTCTGTCAAAATAAAGCTCTCGGCACTGGTTTGTGTACTGAGAAGTTCTGTCATTTGTTTTTCCTTTATTGGGCCAGACTTTGTGCCCTGTACTGAAAGCTAAGTTGGGCATGATCTGAACAGGGACATGTACTTATACTCCAATGGCAATTTATGCCATGACACAACACTACCCAAGATGTTATAATATGGTTAATGTTGATAATATAATTATGTGTATGTTTCTAACCATTTATATTATGTATTTAGTTTCAATCACTATTATAGATAAATTGAGGATCTTAGGATTGTAAAGAGTGTATTTTGAACATAAATGTGTCTAAGCTCTCTTCTCTCACACATTAAACTCTTAAATTCATCATTTAAATTTGGAGATTGATATAATATTTTAATTGTACTTTTAATTGATTGAATTAATTGTATTTGGTGTTAGCAATCATGAATTTAGGTTTTATTATAATTATTTATATCATTTTTTTGAAACATAATCAATATTACAAATTCAAAATTAGGAGTGGTTGAAGATAATGGAGAAAAATAAAACGAAAAGAACATATTTGAACATAAATTATCGAATAATTTATAATCATAGAGTAAATCCCTTTCATTAGAAATAAAAAAGACATCATATATGAAAATGGACTTAATCAATCAATTTTACCTTGGCATAGACCAAACTTTACGAGTGTCACATAGTGACTAGTATTTGCCTTTAGAATATTGTTCATTCTTTATTGTAGCGAATGCTTGAATTGTAAATGTGGGATCAAACCCTATCCCCATACTAAAGTGTGCAAACTCTAGCAAACTCCTCTCACGAGCCTCACATTGCTAGATATCAAACTACAAGAACATTCCTTAGCACTTTCTTTCTAAGGGTTGAACAAACAATTTCATCATCACACCCTCATGCTCGATTTTGTACTCATTTGTGACATTGATAAACCACCACAAATGATATTCTTATGTAATTGTGGTTTCCTTAGAACTTTGGGATTATTCCCCTAATATCATTGGGGATTTAATTAGTATAGCATGGATTCCAAAGAATTTGATTGACATTATCTTTTCATTCCTAGACCTTGCTTAACTAGAGGGAATCTTTGAGCTTGCCTTCAAAATGGAACTCACCTTTGGAAAATAATTATGATTAGGGCTATGTCATTGATTGTGAGCTTGATGATGTGGATCATAACTACCATGGTTCTAATTTTATTGATTAGCATTATGGCCAACAATTGAGCTTGTTCCTGTAATTCCTTATGTCTTTACAAGAGATGGTCCAACAAATCCAACTCCTTATTAACCTCTCTCATTGTAATCACTTATTGACCACTTTGGTTTAGTGATATCACAAAAAGTTGTCATATTCAAATTCATTTATCTATGAAGGAATAGGGGATGTGGGACCAGAGCCATCCACCCACATCTTTATGCTAGGATTAGGCATTCCCAACTCCTACACGCAAGAGTTGTTAGATCTTCGTATTTCATCTCTAATTGGCATCTCATTCCTTTCTACATTGTATTGATGTCTATGTACTTTCATTTGAGTTCTAATTATTTTGTCAACAAAATAATCAAAATTGTATTGATATTGATCCCTCAAATTTAGAAATCTATCATTTCTACTTAGTGTATCCTCATCATGCTCTTGTGGAGAGGATTCAATTAACTTGTTTTTCGTGCTCTCCATGTGGCCTACTACTTCCTCAAGAGCTATGGTTCTTCAAAACCTCTTATTATTTTTCATCTCAAATTTTGAAGTATTTCTATGATCTTTAAACTAAGTTTATTTCAATAGAGTCACCTCTCTTGTAAGGTTCAAAACCCTAAACCATCTCATGAAAATAAATAGTAACTCATTTTCACATAAATATAGAAATGAAATGAAACATCTTCAACATATACATTATGGCATATTACATCTCACGTGTAAAAGTGTCTAATCCAGAACATTAAGTATGAGAAATAAGGTACATCATCACATGAAGTACTATTTATTCAAGTATTATATAGTACAAGATATAATTTATGCAAGAATATGACTCACACTCTCATGCCCTCATGCTCAATTTTGTACTCATTTGTGACATTGATAAACCACCACAAATGTGATTCTCATGTAATTGTGTTTTTCTTAGACCTTTGGGATCTTTCTCCTAATTTCATTGGGGTTTTAATTAGGATAGTGTGGATTCTAGAGAAATCTGATTGACAATATCTTTCCATTCCTAGACCTTGCTTAACTAGAGGGAATCTTTGAGCTTTCCTTCAAAAATGGAACTCACCTTTGGAAAATAATTATGATTAGGGCTATGTCATTGATTGTGGGATTGATGATGTGCATCATAATTACCATGGTTCAAATTCTATTGATTAGCAGTATTGGCCAACAATTGAGCTTGTTCCTACCATTCTTGATGTCTTTACAAGAGATGGTCGAACAAATCCAACTCCTTATCAATCTCTCTCGTTGTAATCACTTCATTTATCTATGAAGAAATGGGGGACGTGCCCACATCTTTATGCTAGGATCAAGCATTCCCAACTCCTACACACAAGAGTTGTTAGATCTATCTCTATTTCTTCTCCAATTGGCATCTCATTCCTTTCTACATTGTATTCATGTCTATGGACTTTCCTTTGAGTTCGAATTATTTTATCAACAAAATAATCAAAATTGTATTGATATTGACCCCTCAAATATAGAAATCCACCATTTCCACCTAATGTATCCTTGTCATGCTCTTGCAGAGAGGATTCAATTAACTTGCTTGTATTTCTTGCTTTCCATGTGGCATGGTGCTTCCTTGCAAGAGCTATGGCACCTTATTTTTCTTCAAAACCTCCTATTGTTTTTCCTCTCAATTTTTAAATATTTCTATGATCTTTAAACTAAGTTTATTTCAATAGACTCACCACTCTTCACACAAAAGAGAAAATCCTTAGAGCAAGATAACCACCAACACAAGAATATAATTTTGGTTGTCTTCCACTAGTAGTTGTTAGGAAATATGCATCCACTCAAGATAATTTTTCGCATAACCCAAATAGAGAAATCTATGCAAACAAGTATTCAAAATCCATGTGCAAAAGAATAGACAACATACCATCAAAGATGACATAAGATATACCCTAGGAAAACCCTTTAAGAGGGAAAAACGTAGCCTCCAAAAGCATCCACCATTCATGTATTATTCAATAATAAACATTACAATACATCTTTAGAGTTCTCCATGAACACCTTTGAAACATCAGGCCCTCTTCAAGCACTCCATGTGAACAAGCATGTAACCACACATCCCATGCTATGCTTCAACCCTCACAAATGCTAAGAAGAGATATTCTCAACCAACCAACCTTAGACAACTACCCATGTGTTTGCTTTTATAGAAACAAGCTCACACAAAACCACCAAGTAGTATTACATAATACCATGTGACTAATACCATGAGCTTACAAAACCATTAACCCCTCATTTAATATTGGTACTAAGTTTTCCCAATATTAAATATTATTCCCATGTGCAACCCCACATTAAATATTTAACCCAATGTTACATACAACACATAAAGTGGCCCCAAGAACGCTAGACCCATGTGATGCACACATCCCTAGATTCCCTAAGTGCACCACATAATAAATAAAAAATACATTATAACATTATGCAAGGTGGACAACACACATTTTCCTAATAGTAGTGTCTTCAATGAACTTCAACCCTTTACAATGTCCCTAACAACAATGCTAATTTGTTGGTGAATCTTGATAGGTTGCCAACTACAAACAAACAAACAAATGACAAGAAATAGCTCCAAGTTGTAGGGTCTTAGAGATGATTTTGAAATTAAACATTTCTTGACAAAATTGACAATATTTTGGATCTCAAACATGTGGATCCACAAATACTAAAGACTTATGATATCACTTAAGGCTAAGGGTGTGTCATTAGAGGTGAACGAAAAAAATATGATTGGATTACACCATGAAAAGACTAGTGGATAAGGATGTTTCCTTCTTCTTTTGGCTTTGCTAGACCAAGGGGGCATCCTTGAGGTATGTGCTAAGAGAAGTTTGGGAAATGATAGAAGGAAATGACCAATAAATCTACACAAAATCTATGCTCTATATGCATGAATGAAGAAATACAAGATATTGTGGACTCACATGAACATATCTTACACATCCACTAGTAGATTCATACACTTTCTTTAATATATTGAAAGGAGGACTCATAAAAATATTTACAAGGAGTTTTAGAGCCTCTATGAAAGAAAACTAATCGACACTCAAGTAAAAAAATGTGACAAGGATAGTTTGTCAAGTAATTTAAAGCATACAAACAATCATGGATACATTCAAATGACCAAAACTATACTTCATGTTCATTCATTAGGTGATTTACATGAACAATGAAGCATTGACACAATGAATCTTGGACATACGCATTTAACAACTCATTCAACTCATATGAAGCATAAGGAAAACTCTACTCTCTCTCTTTTGTATCTATTTTATGATAACATCTAAAAACTTGACCAAAAATCACTCACCTCCTTTTTAAAAGGGAGCCTTTAAAAAATGACTAACCTTTCTTCCAACTTTAACTTGCAACTAAATAACATTCAAATTTCAACATTGGAGGGAAAATTCAAATTTTTTCCATCATGTCACCACTAACTAGATACAAATATCAATCACCAATAAAGATTGCTTGGGATCACATGAGATTGGACCAAAGAAGACCTTTGGACATGACACCATGAATGTAAATTTTTAGGAGACAATTGATAGATAGAAACCAATAAACCCCTAAGAAAAACTTCTCAAGCCTCACCCATCACACCACCCAACATTAACACACTAATGGGCTAAGAGATAAACTTCAAAATAAGTAATATGCCAAGAAAATGCATAGGGGATCAAGAAGAGAAAATTTGATCCATACCCTACAAAAATAAACTAACTCCCAAGAGAGATTGGGGACAAACCAATAAATGGTGATGAAACCACCAACCACCTACCACCAATGTTACACCCCAGTTGTGTAGTTACTATTTACTATTACTACATAGGGTAAATATGAATTTAATGTGAATTCTGGAGATGAATAAATTATTCCTGTACCTTGTTATCAATATGAATGTTATCTCATTTGATGTTGTCTCATTTGATATTACCTTAGTTGATGTTATTCATGGTGAAATACTGCATATAAGTGAATGAAAGGTTATTGAATTATTATTATTCTAATTTTGGAGATGTTTATGTATACTGCATATGTTATGAACAATTGACTGTTGTGTGCATGTGTTAGTGGATGCAAGTATTGTTTCATTCCTCCAGGCGGAGGGGAAGTATCACTCAGAAGAAGATCTTTGTCGGGTAACCGGTAAAAGTAAACTATCTGAGCATATACACACACAACATTAGAATGATTAAGTTGAGTCAGTTGTGGGTAATAGGTAAGTCATCCCTAGCCGTATGTCTACATTTGAGAGTCTTGTTTACTACTGCATGCATTATTGGGTGATATTTATCTATTTGAGCTTTTGAGATATTTCTTGTGCTATTACGATTATATTGACAAGTGGGATGTACGTGGAAGTATGTTTGTCTATATGCACATGCATGTCAATAGGATCTAACGACACACATATGCATATGTATAGATGTACCACACATAAAATCCTATCAATATGAAGGTAATCATGATTGGATATATGTGAAACAGATGTGAACATATATATGTGTAGAGTATATACATGTATCCATATGTATATGTATATCAATACATGCATATGTTGGCAAATGGACACACTCATACAGATGCATTGATATATATATACCTACACATAAGTGTACATAGAGGCATATACATTTATACATATATATATGTGTGTGTGTATACATTCAATATAATATGTTTATTATATACTATCTTGTTTGTACTTATATATTTATATGCTTACATTATAGGCTTATGATATATATAGATATATATTAATGATTATATATAAATATATATATATACTTATATATATAAATACATGTTAGTATTTAAATATATATATATATATTTATTATATACACATATTATAATAATATATATTTAACATCTTATATATGTTAATTAAAATCGACTATCTCTTATTTATTGAAGCTGATATATTAAAGGTTGTTTTGTCGATAGCTATTGGCAAGAGACACTGCACATGTTTTCTAGTGTTGTCATTGATGGAAACCCTTGTTAGCTAGTCGATCTGCATGTCATCATTTACTCACACCGGCAGATAGATTGAAGATTAGTAATTATCTATTAAGTTAGAACTAAGCATTCAGTAGATTTGTGTTCTTCGATTCATATGCAAAATTTTTGTTATTATTTTGTGTTGTGGATCTCATGGAGTATTGTTCGATGCATAATCTGTGTTATATGTAAATCTTGGTGCCTCGTATCAATTTGGGTGAAAGTTAGAAGGTCCAGTGAACTAATTTTATGTTCATCAATGTATGAAGGCCGACTTGGTGAATATAGTGTGTCACAAATAGTTGAGGAGTTATTGTTTAAGTATTTTTGTATTTGAGCATTTTGGTTTGGGTCCTCACTATGTTGTGGCCGACTCTTGTGGATGTGCATTGAATATTATGGATGATTTGAGCCGACAGTTTGTGAATATTTCTTATTTTGTTGAAGCTAACCTGAAGCAATTAAATCCTAAGTAGCGGATATATATATAATTGATCAATTATATCATTTTTGTGTGTTTTTTTATATATGAGTTGTTGTATGTTGTGAATGTCAGAAGGTCAGTAGAGCGATCATGCACAGTTTCACTTGTGCATTAAGGATTTTTTGTGCGAATTGAAGCAGAACAAAGCAGAAGAGTAGAATCAGACAAAAGATCCAGAATTCGATTGTTGAACCTAACCGAAACTGTAATCAGGCATTTGTAGAGGCTACTTTATCAGTTCAAATCCTTGGAAGTACTCCAAACTTTTGTAAGGCAGTGATCCTTTTAGTTTTTGAGCAGTGAGCTCTAGGCACTGTGCCTAAATGCAAGTGCATCCTCATTTTGTAAACTTTTCTTTTGAGTATACTTAGAACAATATTGTGGATTGACCTCCACCATGGTTTTTCCCCTAACAAGGTTTCCACGTAAAAAATCCTTGTGTTATGGTGTTGTGGTTATTTGTCTTATGTGTATGAATTTTTATTTTGGTTGAATGTTATCTGCACTTTAAGGATTAGATTAATAAAGTTAAAAACTGCACAACACTGATTCACCCCCCTCTCTCAATGTTTCTTGATTCCAACAATTAGTATCAGAGCTCAGTTCCTCGGAAGAAGTTTAAAAGCTTGGGGAAGATCTTGGAAAGTGTTTCAATGGATTCAAGCAGTCTTCAATGACAACTTATGGTGGCCCTAGATAATCTTGATTAGGAAAAATATGAATTTCGGGAATTACAAGCAAATCTCATGAATGTTGAGAGATTCATTGAGTCATTGAAAGAAAAAATCAACAAATCCAGGGAGAGGAGAAGGGAACTCTATGATAAGATCAAGCAGGAAGACAGTAAACGCATTGTAGATGAACAACTGAGTCAAGCCCTGAAGGAAAAGATAGAAGAATGTGAAAAGTTTTCTAGGGACAATTCAGTTTTGAAGCATTAGATGGAATCTATTATGATGAGGATGACTAAGGAAATTGAAGACAAGAATAAGAATGAAGAAAAGCTTGCCCAATCCTTGAAAGAGAAATTTGAAGAATGCAGTCGAATTACTAATGGATTCATTCAGTTGGAGCTTGAGTTGGAACAATCCAAATACAATGAGGAAGAGCTTGAAAAACACATTGTTGATCTCAGAGATGAACTTGCTACTGCAAATGAATTGAAGGAGAAATTCAAGATTAGCTCAGCCAAGCTTGATGAACTAATCAAAAGTCAGAGGATTGATGGTGACAAGCGAGGTCTTGGATATGAGAAAGGAGAAAGTTTCAGATATGGACAAAGGGGGTTTAGACAAGGAAATCAGATGAACAACACTGGAAGATATTCGGTAAGACAACCTAATGCTCAAAAGTTTAATGGTAATTGTTATGTTTGCAATAAATTTGGTCATATGGCGACCCAATGCAAAAGTAGAATGAATTCAAGTGGTCCATCATTCTCTGGTCAGTGCTTTAATTGTAACAAGTATGGTCATAAGTCAAATGAATGCAGAAATGTGATGAATAACTTTTATAGAAATGTTAGATGGTATACATGCAATAGATTTGGCCATATTGCTAACCAGTGTAGATCAAGAGAAAGTCAGTGGAACAATTGGTCTGGACAAAGAAATGTGGTGTGCTACAATTGCAACAAAACTGGTCATATTGCTAGATTCTATAGAAGAGGTCTAGTAATTCAGAGAAGAAACATGCAAAAGGATGAAAAAGGAAAAGGGAAAGTCACTATAGATCATATCAGAAAGCAGATGAAGAAGACATGGGTAAAGAAGAGTCCCTCTGTTGCAGGAAATTAGCCAGCACAAGAATCAGCTTCTGGTAATTCCTCTAGGAATTAGGTTAAGGCCTCTGGCCTAGGAGAGTTGTCAAGAAAATCTTTCAAACCCCCTACCGGTAATCGACACCAGGATGTGGATGAGTTAAGTGATTGCATTGATGATCTACAGATGCTATTGAACAGTTGGAGAGAGTATTTATGCAAAACTGAAGGTTCGCACAAGAGTTATCCTTTACAGTGTATGGAAACAGGGTATCTGAATGAGTTAGGGAAAAAACATTTATTACGTCAAAAAGGTTAGGTGTGCGAATGATAAAAGGTTATTTCTATTAGATTCATTTATCACTTTTCATTTTGAGAAGAAGTTTGAAGAACTCTGAAGCAAACTTTGGAAAAATTTGGCGAGAATTCAAGTGTGAAGGCAATTCAAAAGGTATTTATCAGGAAAACTTGTAAACTTGTGAATTTGTGAAAATGGCTACTCCTCTGGTAGTTGAAGTCAAGGCTAGACCCCATCCGAAATTCAAGTGGCATCCTTTCAAGTCTATTAAGATTGAGCCCTTAGGTGCATTTTCATTTGTTTCATACGAAGTTTTGCATATTGAAGATATTAGGGAATGCATTCATGCTAATATTGAGGAGTTAGGGAGTTCGCAGTTGCTATATTTGTATTCCAATCACATTGTTGGAGAGGATTTATGTGTTAAGCCCGAATTCAAAATTCTAGAGGAGAAGAAATTCACGCAAATTGTAAAATTTCCCATGTTTGATGAAAGCGAATGGGTCAGGTACATCTTGAGTTGAGTTCATGTTGAATTCATGTGGTTGAGTCAACCCTTCAAGATTACAAAAGAAGCTATAAGTGTTGTTACAGGTTTAAATTCCTTCGGTGGATTGCCAATTTTGAAGTCTGTGAAAAATAAAACAATCACTGATGCAACTGGTTCAGTATTTGATAGAAGAGCGATGACAATTGACAACATCATTGATGTGGGTGTGAAATTTGCTTCGATGGTCATTGGTTACAAGATATATCACTCCAGCTGAGAAATTTTTGTATCTGGTACAACCATATATGCAGTATATCAGATGGTAAAGGAGAATGCAGAGTATGATTTATGTGAATTGCTTCGAAGTCAACTTATGGAAAACCTTGGTAAGATTAAGAAATACAAGAAGAATACCTTTAAATATGGTAATCTATTGCTATGTTTGTTCTTTTATTTCATGAATGAAGTTTTGGGAGTTGGGAAAGTGCATTGGCAAAGCGATAAGCCTGTCGTTGTTTAGATTAGAGATATCTTGTATGGAATTGGTGATATGCAAGCCAGGAAAACTGCAATATGGGGATATTTCAAGAACTTTTAGAATATAATGCAAGCTAGGGAAAGAATTCCTACTTCTATTGTGAAGAAGTATAAGGATACAATTTTTTTTATGGTGGACATTGATCAGTGCTTGATGGAAGCGGAAAAACCTAGAACCGTCTGGATTATGCCAATGGGTTATGAAGTTTAGGAGAGAATCTTGGAGCTATATGCACAAAATCTATTGAATAAGCCTTTGGATCCATCTAAAGAAAGGTTTGGAACATATGCAGAGAAGAATATGCAAGTCCATGAGCAATTGAAGAAACCAATGATAGTCTGGAGAGTAAGGAAAGAAGTGGAAGTCTTTGCAGAGAGCATGGGCATATCTAAAGAAGTTGTAAGAGAAGCTAGAAGGATGAGAGAACAAGATGAAAGAAAAAAAGGAAAAGAGCCTGCTAAAACTGAATCTGCTAGTCCGACAACATCCTCTACTTGAACTAGATCAACAAGGAGCTTAGCACCTCTATCTGGTCATGCAAAGAAGTCAGCCCCTATTAAAGCTCAAGTTAAGGCATTCAGTAAAAGGAAGAAGGATAAGAGAACAAGAGTGTATACAACTGTTTCAAAAGATGAAGAGACATAATCTGATGAAGAAGTTAGAGAAATAAAGTATGTGGGCACCCAAGCAACAAAAAAGTCACTAAGAACAAGCCCTCCGGTGAAGAGGAGAAAGCAAAGAAGAAGATGAAGCCTGCAAAACCAGGTATGTCCATAGAGGAAGTTGAAAGAGGTATAATCAAGGATGGGAATCTTAAGCCCCTATGTGAAGTGTATGGTACCTTTGATACTATTGGTCAAAGAGTCCTTGAGGAGGCTACAATAAAATATTTGAACAATTTCAATATGACTCTTGTTGAGATAATGACACAATTGCCTAAGGAATTGTATGAAGTTTTGGAGATGAGGAGAGTTAGTGCCAGAACTAAAGAAGAGCAGCTAAGAGAATAGGTTCTTGCAAATCTAATTCCGGTAATCTCTATTGAAGAAATGAAGACAATCCTAAAAGAAGCAAAAAGAGAGTTTAAAAGAAAAACAAGAATAAACAAGCTTATGATGGGTAGGACTGAAGAAGAAGAAAAGGAAACTGAAAGCATTTTGAAGGAAGTTCTATTAAAGAACATAATTGATGTTGTTTATGAAGAAGAGCATGTGGAAAATATTTTATCTGGTCCAGTAATTGAAGAATTACAGTTGAGGACACTCATATTCCTCCTGATGTGCATGATATAGAAGAACCTATGGAGACTGAAGCTCCTAAGGTTGTGTCGGTTGAAGAAAAGGAGATATCAGTTGAAGAAGTTGAAGCTCCAAATGACAAGAAAAAATATATGGTTGTGGAAACTGTAGTTGAGGAAAAGAAGGTTGAAGTTAAAGAAGTTCCAGTGGAAGCAAGAGACACTGCAGAGGCAGTGAAGAAGTTTCTAGAAGAGAAAAAGGAAGAATTTGATCTTTAGTTGGGAGATGCCCCTATTCATTTGTCTACTTTGTCCCCAATTCAAAAAATGAAAGTTGCATCATTTGCACAAGCTAAGGCTAGGGGAGAAATTCTGAAGTCTCACATTGAGGATAGTGTGTTATTGAATCTTGCATCTGGTATTCTAGA
This sequence comes from Sequoia sempervirens, assembly GCA_007258455.2. NCBI lineage: Eukaryota > Viridiplantae > Streptophyta > Pinopsida > Cupressales > Cupressaceae > Sequoia > Sequoia sempervirens. Next base: position 772,312,613 of record VDFB02281492.1, on the reverse strand, counting down.
GAAGATCATGCCTACTCATGTTAAGGATCCATCTAGTTCTTCCTCCAATGAGCTGAAGAAGCTTATAAATTCAGTAAGTACTCATTTTGAGTCACTTGAGAAGTTAGCTTTGGTCAAAGTTCAGAAGGAATTTGATGCTAGAAAGATCAATAGGTTGAAAGGAATGATAGCATATGACAAATCTCTATTAGCTACCTATGTGAAAAATGTTCAAAGTGCATTATCAAAAGGTGGAAGGATTTATAAGTCGTGTTTGTCTTTGTCAAAACTTACTGAGGAAAATGAGAAGAAGGTTAAGGGTCATGAGAAAGAGTTAGCTGCTATTTTTGATGCTTTTGATCCTTTAAATGTTTCTGTTGGAGAGCAATAAGGTCAAGTTATATCCTTACTTGATAGAATAAAGAGCTTGAATCGTGATAATGACAGAGTTGTGGAAAGAGCTGGTGAACTTAGAGGCCTAATTGGTCCAAAGATGGAGACCATGTTGAACGGTTTGAAGGAAGCACAAGATGCTATGGCAGTTAGTGATCCAGTGAACCTTGAATTTGTAGAAATGTAATCTTATTTACTCTGTGGTCACATAACTATTCTGGAAAGTCTCAAGAAGTGTTGGGACACAAGCTTTAACCTGTTAAAGACCAATTTTGCAAACATCTTCAAGTTTGTGTAAGTTGTTTGAAACAAAGTTTGTACATATGCAGTTTGAAGTTTTTGTCTATTTATAGGAGTTTTGTATGCAGATTCCCCATCTTTGCCATTGATTTCAAAGGCGGAGAATAGAACAGTGAAAAATGTATACTCATCTACGAGGGAGTTGTAGTTTTAAGCTGTGGATAAAGATCTTTTTGGAGTTTTGGTTGGTAGTGTATTTTTGTTGGTACTGATCCGACACTTAGTCATTTTTCACTAAGTGTTGCCATCAATGCCAAAGGGAGAGATTTTTGGCAAGAGACACTGCACATGTTTTTTGGTGTTGTCATTGATGGAAACCCTTGTCATCTAGTCGATCTGTACGTCGTCATTTACTCACACCAACAAACAGATTGAAGATCAGTAATTATTTGTTAAGTTAGAACAAAGCATCTGGTAGATTTGTGTTCTTCGATTCATATGCAAAATTTCTATTATTATTTTGTGTTGTGGATCTCAGGGAGTATTGTTCGATGCATAATCTGTGTTATCTATAAATCTTGGTGCCTCGTATCAATTTGGGTGAAAGTTAGAAGGTCCGGTGAACTAATTTTCTATTCATCAATGTATGAAGGACTTGGTGAATATAATGTGTCGTGAATAATTGAGGAGTTATTGTTTAAGTAATTTTGTATTCAATAATTTTGGTTTGGGTCTTCACTATGTTGTGGCCAACTCTTTTGGATGCACATTGAATATTATGGATGATTTGAGCTAACAGTTTGTGAATATTTCTTATTTTGTTGAAGCCGACTTGAAGCTATTAAATCCTAAGCAACAGATATATATATAAGTGATCAATTATATCATTTTGGTGCATTTTTTTGATATGAGTTGTTGTATGTTGTGAATTTCAGAAGTTCAGTAGAGCGATCATGCACAATTTCACTTGTGCATTAAGGATTTTTGGTACGAATTGAAGCAGAACAGAGAAAAAGAGTAGAATCAGACAGAAGATCCAGAATTCGATTGTTGAGCCTAATCAGAATTGTAATCAAGCATTTGTAGATGCTACTTTATCAGTTCAAATCCTTGGAAGTACTCCAAAATTTTGTAAGGTAGTGAGCCTTTCAGTTTTTGAGCAGTGAGCTCTAGGCAATGTGCCTGAATTGAAGTGCATTCTTATTTTGTAAACTTTTCTTTTGAGTATACTTAGAACAATATTGTGGATTGACCTCCACTATGGTTTTTCCCCTAACAGGGTTTCGACGTAAAAAAATCCTTGTGTTATGGTGTCGTGGTTATTTTTCTTATGTGCATGCATTTTTATTTTGGTTGAATGTTATCTGCACTTTAAGGATCAGATTAATAAATTTAAAAATTGCACAACACTGATTCACCCCCCTCTCAGTGTTGCTTGATTCCAACAATAGAGACTATGAAATGGAGGTCAATATTGACTATGTCAAATGAAGCCGATTTAATAGCTTATGACTTTTAAGTGTAAATCGATTATCATTCTAGATGACACATGATTTAAGTTGTTGCATTACATTTGATATTGTTGTCTATTATGTTCTTGACTTGGTTGACGCCTTTATTGAGATTATGCTTGACTTTGTCTAACGGATTAAATTGCCAAGTCGATTCATTTGCCATATGGATCGATGGAAACCTACTATCATAAAATGGGAATTGACTGAGTTTTACCACGCCAAATATGAAGGAAGAGGAATTGGAATTGGCACCACCTTTGAGACTAAATTGTTGTAGAAGTCTTTTCTATGTGACAATTTGAATTATGCATATGTTGATTGAATAATACTTCAGATTGTTGTCATAAAACAATTTGACCTGTAGGTGAATAAGTTGAGTATTAGCTTGAGAATTTTCCACCTTTCTAATTGATTTCATGTGTTTCTTTGCATGAAGCTTGTTGTCCATTAGCATGCCTAAACTGTAGGCTGTGAGGTTACTTGGTTGCTCTATAAACAACTTAACCATTTCATTTGTGAGGGACACATTTTTTCCCAAGAGATTATATATCTTTTGCAATTCATTATTTCTGAGTGATTACTAGCCATACTTGTCTTATTTTATGAGTGAGACATAGAGAGTGTTCTATTGTGAGTAAGAGGTAACATTTATTTTTGAGAGAAGTGAGCTATCAACAAGTGAGATAGAGTTGTTTGTGAGAAGTTGATTAACAAGATAATTGTTGTTGGAGAGGGTTGCATTGCCGTCTTTAGTTGGATAAGTGATAACATGCATGAGGATCTCTTTTTCTTTGTTATTTTACTTAGATTGATGTGTCTTTCATGCATGGTTGAGATGTCTTTTCCAATATATGCATTAGAGAAAGTAGATTGTTTTAAAAAGGAAGTTGAATCTATTATGTTGTTTTCATATTATGTTTTTAAGTACTCCATAATAGGAGATGGGTGTTTATCATAGGTATTATATACTAGGTATGATTGAACATGAAAAGTACATATGGTGTAATTAGATAAGTTATTGATTTAACTAGGAAAGCTTGTGTTTACTCGTCAGAGAGATAATCCAGTATGGGAGGGAGTTTAAATACTTACGAGTAAGTAGGGTTAACCAAGTATATATGTTATCTTTGGAATGAAGGACTATCCATTGAACGGAAATACCTAGCTTGTGTACTTACTAGTTAAGTAGGTTATTCCAAGTATATTAATATGGTTGTAGGTTATCTGGGATGATGGACTATCCATTGAAGGAAATACCTATGTGTAGCTTAAGATAGCCTTAAGTCAAATCGGCCCTGAGTAGTGTATGTGATAGATGACCCTTAGTAGAACATACTAAATGAAACACTTTGGAAAAATTAGTGTGATGAACTTTGGCTCCACTATCAGTTCACCATGATCTAGTAATACATGCTAGACAGAGATTGTGGGATTACAAGTTATAGTTATGTAGGACACAACACTATGCTTAGTTGGTTGTTGTTATCGGATACTCTACCAATCTCTTCGTCAAAGGGAAGGGTCGTCTATCAAATGATAGATGTGTGGGGGACCACATTGTGAGTCCATGGTTGGTGGAAAAGTGTTTGAGTGATGCTTCTCCTCCACAGTAGGCAACAAAGGAACCAAGATTTGAAAGTAAGGATCCTAGACCGTCTTACAACTATTTGTTCTAAAGCCCATTGAGCTATGTTTGTAAATGTATGTTTTCTTACATTGATGTATTATATGAAATGAAAAGGAAATCATGTTGTAATATGTTATGCATCTTGATCGGAAATTATCAATAAAGAAAAGAATTTTTTTTATTGCAATGGTTTGTTACTTGTTTATTTACTCGTTTGGTGTAAAATTAGAAATTTTTACTTCATAGAAGGGTTAGTACATTACAACCAACCAAATTGATAATGCATTTTAAATGAAAGTTTGAAATTAACCTGCAAACATTGAACATTGAGAATGGTAGGTTAAATGCATAGTGGACAAGGAGGTAGGTAAATATTTAGAATCTTGTTTGAATAGTAGTCATCCACATGGAGATAAGTAGCATCAATAGTCAATAAGAAATAAAAGTCCAAACACCTCATATAATTAATAACTTTCTTTAATGATCAATTTTTTATGATATTATAGAGTTTCCATGACTAGGCCATAAACTATAAATAATCATCACACAACACTACAAAATAAAGATAACACAATATAAAAAGACTTATAATGCACAACTAGAAAAAATAGGTCCTAGAATATATATATAGTAGAAATACAACAATAAATGGCTTAAAAAACTACTAAAAATTGCATATATGTGACTAAAATTGGTCACGTGACCATTAGTAGTTTATTGCTAGTCATTTATAACATGACCAAATTCATTTCTAAACCATTTTTAGTCATTTATTGGTTGTTTTGATTGATCAATTTGGTAGTATATTTAGTCGTTAATTTAGTCATTGATTGTTGTTAATTGGTCATTTATTTAGTCATGGTAGTCATTTATTTAGTCATGGTAGTCATTTATTTAGTCATTGTAGTCATTTATTTAGTCATGATAGTCATTTATTTAGTCATGGTAGTCATTTATTTTAGTCATGGTTTAGTCATTATTTTGGGTGAATCAGTTATTCAAGTTACAAATCAAATCTAACTTAATTAATCCTCACAAATTTATGCATATAAACTTCAAGTATCATAGATATTCAAATGTTGAGAGAAGCACCATTAAATGAAGACTAAAATGCTTGAACAAATATGATTGATTAGACACAAACATTCACAAATCAAGAGGAGCCACAACACAATATTTATGAGTTGAAAAACCTATACAGGGAGAAAAAACCACTCTAAAAATTTACTTCATTAAGCATCACTAGCAAATCAAAGCCTCACTGGTTACATTCAATGTCTCACTAACAATTGCCTCACTGGCAAAGCAAAACCTCATTGGTTATAGCCTCACTAGATAAACGGAAATCTCACTAGTTTTAGCCTCATTGGCAAGTCAAAACATATAAATGATGTGCCTCACTGGCAACTTGTCACACTAACTGTTTTACATCATTTATTGAAGAATTGAAGAATTAAAAAAGGCATAAAAACAAAGAATCACTCTATATCAATGGATTTCTTTTCTTGAAAGTTTCATTTGGATTTGAAACTCAAGAACCTTTAATTTTACACCTGCAACACAATGAATACTATAAAATGTATTTCTCCTTATTCAAAAAAACATCCATCTCAACTCATGCTTGTTAAATAGTGAATTTGTATCAAAGCATTTCATTTTCACTTCATTTCTTGAGTATTTCAATTAGATTTGAAACTCAAGAAAGCTTTCATCTTTTTAACACTTTAACATAGTGCTCATCACTTTTTCATAGTCATCAAGAAGCCCTAGATCAAAGTTCATCAAACTTATATTGTGTTCATGGTGGTTGATCACACAACCCATATTTGCAACTGTTTTCAAACGTTGTCATAACTAGAAAACCATCAAAAATAGTTTCATAATTGCATGCAATCAATTTCAAATACCTGTCATAGTAAACCATTGGAAAATAGTATTGAAACATTGCTAGGTTAGAATTCCCTAGGTGCAATCACCAACCAATATACATTAGACCCTTTGAAACAAAAACTCGACAACAATAAACCCTTCAAACAATATGCAATAAACCCTAGGTAACACAAAATTACATTCAAACTCTTCCCCACTGGTATTCACCTTTCACTTCTCCAATTTGGCAAGTTGCAACCTGAAAATAAGGTTTGGATGAGGGGTTTAGAGTATGTTTATTAAAATGAAATTACAGCCAAGATCCGATAATGAGCACATTTAGGTTTTTACATTATGGCATCCTTTACCTTATGTTTTTCGCTTTTTTTGTTGCTTTCCCTGCCGCTATTGGTCTCAGATCCTCCAAACTCTTCCTCGCTGGAATTCATCTTTCACTTATCCAATTTGGTGAGCTGCAGCCTGAAAATAAGGTTTTGACAAGGGTTTTAGAGTATGTTTATTAAAATGAAATTATGGCCAAGATTCGATAACGAGCACATTTAGGTTTTCCATCGCTTTTTGTTGCTTTCCTCGCCGCTATTGGTTTTGGCTCCTCCAAACTCTTCCTCGCTAGTATTCACCTTTCATTTCTCCAATTTGTGTGGCCTGCAAATGCCAAATAATTACACACTAGGCATAAGCTTGTTAGACTCACTATGTCGTGGGCTCCAAGTAAACAGCCTGCTCAAAAGTTCAATGGCCTGCAAAAAGAAAGGTGTGGGCTTGTGCTCAAACACGAGGATCCTTTTGATTCACATGCAACCTGCGTATTGAAGTGGTTTATTGCACCCTTTGAAATATTCACACCGATATCACATGTTGCAAGAGTCTACAATTTGCATGTAGCAAGGGTCTATGTCCACAACAAAGAGAGAGAGATAGAGAGAGATAGAGAGAGAGAAATGTGTTTATGGCCACATAATGCATCAGACTGATATTTTATTTATTGCACAATGATTAGGGTTTATTTTCTTGTCGTTGATGTTTCCTACTAAAGAGGATTTCAAAATGGATTCCAAAGTAAATAAACTAGAATACATAAATCTCCCGCTTATCTTGCACAATAAATATTATTAAATATATTATAATATTAATAATATAATATAAATATAATATTATATTATATTATAATATAAATATTATATTATATTATATTATAATATTATATAATTATAATATTTTTTTTGATAGGTAAAGGCAGGGAAACCCTGCAAGATTTTTATTCATCTAAAGAGTAATACAACCAACAATTACATCCATAGCAAGCTTCCAACTAAAATTTTAAAAACCCCAATAGACAACTAAGCACACTTAAGATTTGGAGAACAGTACAGAGACCTGCAACAAAACAATTCATACATCCTATTGCTGCCTATTTTCTACTTTTCCTTTTATCATGGGATCGCAGAATCATGTTGAAAGTGGTATCCCTCTTCTACTTCTTTTTCCTTTGTACCTTGTGCCACATTTCTTCTTGATCTTTTCTTCATGTTGGCTCTCCTATGTCCTCACCTGGTATGCCTCCTCTGAAGAAGACAAGCTCAAACACTCTAAACTTTCGCCCAACACACCTTTAGGAAAACTACCCTATTCCAACCCAGATGACAAACCCGCTGCAGGAACTTGTTCCTTCTATGGGGGTTCACATGAAGCTGTAGAAAATGGGTTCTTATCTGGGGCTTTACCAACCAAATCTTCTTTTTCTACCAAATAGTGATGTGGGGCAACTTCTTTCCACCAAGTTGCTTGATTAAACTAATTTCTCTTGGAGCAATGCTCAGCAATATGGCATGTGTTGAAACAACTGCGGCAACAAAATGACAATCTTTCAAAATCAAGCTGCTGAAACCAAACCCCCCTAGATTATTCCAAAGATATCGCTGCAGGGAGGTATTTTGTAATGTCCATTTCAATCAAGATGCGTGCAAATGTGGTGTGGAGAAAATTGATTGAACCCTCATCAACTCCTAAAAAATTCCCCAATGTGTTGCATATGGCTTCAAAGCACAATTCAAACTAGAAGTGTAAAGGGAGGCTAGGAAGTCTTACTCACAAAGGAACCAACCCCAAAAGTTTTATGTTTGGGTTGAAAGTTGGATGCCATGGTTTCAGCATAAGCATGTGTTTGTCCTCCTAGCTCCATTGATAATCACATAGCACTTCTAAACTATCCTTTTCATTGTCAAACACAACCACGAAGAACCCTTTCGCATTGGGATAAATATGCACATCCCCCTCCAATATTGGATGCCATGTCTCAGAAATCCAATGATGAAGCTCTGCAAGACCTGGCTAGAAGCTCCTAAATCTACCAATCAACCTTAGCTCTACAAAATATTTTTCGTTCTCCACTACTTTGTTTGCTATCTCTCCTTCCAAGGCAACAAAGGGAGTGTCTTCTGCACAACACATGGGTTTGTAATCCTTCTCCAAGCCCAAACTCTTTGAGCCATCCCCCATACACCATGAATTCCCCTGCGCTCCTTCCATCCAGTAGTCCTCTCGTCCATCTTGCCTTCTCCATTTGGCACATAGGCCCATCCATGTTGAGCTCCAGTGACCAACTTATGAGGGCACTTCAGACTTTCATCCTGCCCCAATGCATTCTTCCCCTCGTCCATCTTCGAGAAAGGCCCATTCCTCACTACATCTGTGAAAGGGCGTCACCACTAGCCCGCAGGTGTAGCAAATGTAGCAGTCTTCTTCCCCAAGCTTTCATAGGGAATCCTAGTTGCAGGATCCGAGAAAGATTGCAGAGACGACATCGCAGACTAGAGTTCCTTTTTAAAAAGATATTAAGGTTTGGGCCTTGGTTGTTGGCACTACATACAACAAGCCCCACCAGTTCACCAAGGAGCCTCCCCTTAACACCAGGGTAAACAAACTCCATTGTTGATGCGGTAGAGAGCAACCCCGCAAGGTTTGAACGTTGGTTGTTGGCTCTACAGGAAAGAAACCCCACCATTTCACCAAAGGGTCACCCCTTATATAATATTATAATATTATATTATTATATAATATTAAATACATTATAATATTATATTATTATATAATATTAAATACATTATATATTATTATACTATATTATAATATATTATAATATAATATATTCTATTATAATATAATATAATATATTCTATTATAATATAATATAATATATTCTATTATAATATAATATAATATGTTGTATTGTAATATAATATACTATTATTATATTATATTATAATACAACCACTCTCTCAATTCGAAATATATTTTTTAATTATCCACTTTATATCATATTGTCTAATTTTATTTGTGTGACTAATTATTTAGTTGTGTTTTTTACCCGATGATCAAATTAGTCACTTATGATGATCAAATTAGTCATTTATAGTTGTGTTGCAAAAAATGAGTAGAATTTTGTCATCTTTAGTTGTTGTGACTAAAAATTTTAGTCACGTAGTCATTTATTTGCCAAATTCTACTAGTGTGTGTGTATATATATATATATATATATATATTTCTAGTTGTGCATTATATATATATAGGTTAACATAGAGATGGTGCAATAAATAAACATACCTAAACTAGTCAAAGGTTGGGACACAAGCCAACACTATGTCCTTTTGATAATTGCAACATTAACAACTCATGTTAGTTCTCTTCAATTCTAAGTCCTTCACATTGAAACACTAGCAACACATGCTAGTGGTCTTTGTCAAAATCATGAGTCGAAAACTAAATTTGATGTGATAGTACATTCCTTCGTATTTTGTCCCAACTAAATCTTTTGGTAGTTTTGGCATGTTGTATAATGACATTCATATCTCTTATTATTACTCATGGTTCCCAATCATAATCAAGAGGATAACATTCTAATAATAAAGGCTTATCAAATGTTCTACTAATCTTTTCATGATCTATCTAGAAAATGCTAGTTTAAGTTTATAAAAAAAGTTTCTCATTTCTTCGTGCAATCTTCCACCCATATTATAATTCATCTATAAATCATAGGAGTGGGATACAAAGAGAATGAGAGATCTTTCCAACACCATGTAGTATCTTACCAAGGATGAAAGAAAATAAGAATAACAGTCAACAATAGTAGGTAGATTTATATAATTTGTATCTATCATGAAGTCAAGTGTTGTCATGCTAAGTTGTAGATGTCAGAGACCTAAAGAATGATAAAGAGATTGGAAATGGATGATGACTTATTGGTAACACATCTCAATAACACTAAATAAATTGAGCTTACATCTACTCAATCGAATCTACAAATTGTTTTGTATGGTTTAGCTAATTAGAATACAAGAACACGTGAAAGCATTTTGTAAAGATATCTTGCAAATTTTAAAGACAAGTCGGGAGAGGAAACATCACAATTGTTGGGAAAGGATAGTATTCACAACATAATATTACAATTACTACTAAACTATCATATGCATGAAGTCATAACAGTTAAACTCAAAAGGGGATTGAAGGGTCATGAGTAGGCTCTAATATGTTTTGTTGAACCTTATTCTTAAAAGAACATATAGAGGTGTTTCTTAGTTTATACAATGTATAAGAGATGGCGAATACAAGGAAAGAATACAAGTTAGAAGAATGCCAAGTAAATTGAGTCTTTGGATGTTATAAAGGTTTAAAATGACATGCCAAAGTCATTGCTAAATCATTTTTCTAAAATAGTAGTCCTAAAGGTTATAAACAAACCATAAGACAATCAAAAGAAAATAAAAGAAGGGCATAGTTATGTGATTGTTGCAGGGGTAGCATGTAGGTGTGTAGGCGGTGTTGTCACCGTTTTTATACCTTATAGAAGGTTTGTACACCATGATAGTGAGAAATGAGAATAAAGGGGAAAACTAGTGATGACAATCATGCCATAACTATGTGAGGGGGAAAAATCATAAGTGCAAACAAGATAATTGCATTGAATAGAAACTAATATAAATCAAAAACAAAAATCAAGATTCATTCCTTCACTCATGAAATGAAGCTTTCTAAGCTATTGAAAATAAAGAATGAGATCCTACGATATCAAAATGAATTTAAAAAAAAATGAAAGGTTACCGTCTCATGTCGGAGTGTGTTCACGAAGATGTGTTGGGTTGTTCGTATCAATGTGAAGCCTCCATTGTTGCATGCAAGAACTTGAAGAACGATGCATGTGTTTGATTGAAGATATTGGTTGAAGCTTTGTCAATGTCGATTATGATCTCTGCAATACTTCTTTGTGCAAAATAGCTTGATTCTTCGATCCTTTTTTGTGAGGAAAGAGGTTTGTTATATAGAATTTTTTATTTCGAATGAACAATCAAGATCACGTAGTAGAATATCTTGATCGACGATCGAAAGATGTTGAGAGGATTTAGATGGGCATAATCTATGCAAATAGATTACGTAATTAGTGTGATTGAGGAATAGATTGATCTATCAATAATATAGATTGATTAGTCAGGAAATAGATTGAGAAATCAGTGGTTCGTAATTTACTCAATCAAGAAAGTGGGTGTGGATAATTAATTAGTTGATTTAATTAATTAATTCTTTTTGGAGTTGAACGTGCAAATCAAGTTTGAATTTTGCAAACAAAGTTGCATTAGTTTGATTTGATGTTTGATGATGTTTTTGAATATTTTATTCATATTATTCAAATTTGGGGGAAAGTGTCATAATTAAATTATTATGTTTTAAGCATTTAATCAACTTAGGGGAATAAAGTGAATTAGTGACATAATTAAATAATTAACATTATTTAATTAATCAAGAGGAATAAAGTTAGATTAAGACTTTTTTAAATAAATGAAATTTATTTAATTGGTCGAATTTGATGAAAAAGTGAATTAATTAAATAATGTCATATTATTCAATTAATAGCTGAAATTAGGGTTTTAGGACTTTATTAAATAAATGAAATTTATTTAATTCGTCAAAATGGTGAAAAAGTGAATTAATTAAATAATGTCGTATTATTCAATTAATAGAGGAATTTAGGGTTTTTGATGCCTTTGACGTGAAATGCAGTGATATTCGATAATAATGATGTCAATGTTGCGAAAATGTCATTTAAGGTGTGTGATAAGTATTAGGTCAATTTTACATGTCTATATTTTGCCCCTCTTTGAGACAAAGTATTGGTTGCTTTGTTTCAAAGATTCAATGTTAAGATCAAGTTTTGAAAATTTTTATATGCCCCACTATGCCCCAGTGATCAACAGAATGATGGTAGGACTCTAAGCTACCCCCTCGAGAGGTTGGTCAAAAAAGTCAATTTTGAGGTCAGGCTCACGACACTGTTCTATTTCAGTTTCGATGTGTAGAGGACAAAAAATTAAGCTTATAGGTCTTTTGTTGTTGGTTCAAATGTTCCCAGGAGGTCCTAATTCTATCATAGGAAGGATTCCTAAGTAAAAATTAGGGTTTCAAGGGTTAAAATAGGTAATTAGGGTTCTAATTACCTCATTTTCATTTTGATCCTATAGTGATTTCTTGCCTCTGGTTTTCTCATTTTGTCAGTTGTCGAGGAGCTATGCCGAGGATTCAGGGAGCCCCACATCGTGCGGACTCGGTTCAAGAGTTTGGATGACCTACAAGCATTAGTGCCCTGGTATGTACCCTTTTGATTTTTTCTTTTGTCTTTCCATGTTTCCATAATTAATGCACGAAGTCAAACTAGTCAAAAGTGTTAGATTGAGGATTTTGGCACTTTTGCATCAATTTAGGCACTTTTGACATTGTGAAATGGGCGCTTCTACTATTTTTCTATGAACTTGCTCTCTTTTGGTGCCTTTGACCTACTTTTGCGTGCTTATTTTTAGCACTTGCTCAATTTTTGTGCTTTTGATTGCTTATCAGAGTTTTGGTCGCTCTTGTGGTAAATTTTTGCCTTTGCAAAATTTCTTCGCTTTTGAATTTTGTGCTCTTTAAAAGTTTCATCGCTTTTTCCTTTGTTGATTGCTTTTGACTTTTTGGAACCCTAAGTCCATTTGTTCACCGTTTTTAGGTCTATTTTGCATTTTGAGATAGAATCCTTAACATTGTGGGTTGAATGATTGTAGGTAGTCCTTAATTTTCTCCAGTCGAGGAAGCAATTACCACAGGATCTGTTTAACTCGATCGCTAGGTTTCATGAGCTAGAGCAAGATTTCTTAGATGTTTTCAGGTTGCGGCACATTTGTCACATGCCCACCATTAAATGTCATAGTGCGATGATGACTAAACTTGTGGAGAGGTGGCACCCGAAGACCTCTTCATTTCATTTACTTATAGGGGAGGTCACCATTACTCTTGAGGATGTGTGGAGGATCCTCTGCATTCCTATTCATGGTGAGCACATTACATATTCTGTTTAATGGGACACGTGCTATGTGCCATGTTCTTAGTGTGAGACATCTAGAGGTTCAATAGTTAGAGATAGCTTTAGCAAATTTTCTTGACAGTGTTGATCTCGTTTCCCTTGTTCTATGTGGTTTGGTTTCAAGGATTTTTGTTCTCGATAGGCAGGGATATCAGTTTCCTATGGGATGGGGTATATGCATCAAGTAGATGTTCAAGCATGAGACTAGATATGCATGAGGTCTATGTCTTCTCACCTAGCTATATAGAGATATGCAGGAGGTTGCATATTGTGGTGGGAAATCTATTTATGTCAGTGTCTCTCTTCTTCACGTATGGGTCTGGGAGCACATCTTAGTCATGCGACCTGATGGTATATTAGATCATACTGCTGAGGATCCATACTCTTATCACTATGGATATTTTCTACATTATACATTAACTGGGTAGCTTTCCTACTAGTGTCGTGTATTCGATGATATGACAGGTTTTGTGTGGAGACCATATATGGATTGTGAGGCATGGCATGATGATTAGGAGCAATTAGTTTACTGCAGACACAATAGATGGTTGATTGGTCGCATGCACTCTCTTTTGGAGAGATATCTTCCTGACAGGGTTTGTAGGAATTTTGGAGAGAGACAGGGTCGCTTTCCAGATACTTATGAGGCTTAGTTTGGTCGGACCACCATAGAGGTCTATGTCTAGGGTTTGTAGGCCGATCAAGATGTTGTTGCTTCATTTAGAGTTCTTTCCCCAATCGGATGGGGTTGTCCAGTGGGCTTAGTGGATCTAGGTACTACTCTTGATTATGATTAGTGGTGGGCATGATGTGTTCCTTTGAGATTTACAAATCCTAGTGGTGATCCTATAGTGGGCAAAGTAAGCATTATAGGTCGACGAGGAGAGAGACAACGCCTAGAGATCTTAGCAAAGAAGCTTGGTAGGGCTCGACATGATGGTTCCTAGTGTGATCAGATGTAGGATCAGGGATAGGTTCTAGGCCCCCCTCCACCACCTGGGGATGGAGGTGCACTATTAGCTATAGAGATAGTGCAACGATAGACCGCAAAGGCACAAATTGCCATATTGACAGTAGAGAGAGACACTGCTTGACAGGAGAGACATAGTTTCCAAGTGGAGTGAGACACAAAGATTAAGCACCATCTCATTACTGAGACACATTTACATGTTGTTACCACTGAGAAGGATAGTCTGAGGATATAGTGTGATAATAAATGAGCTAAGTGAGATCGGTTGTTACAGATGTTGACATATTATCAAACTTTGTATGAGGTCTTTGTTTCCAGAGCACATTGATGTCCATGGTTTGGAGAGCCTAGTGTTGCAAGGGGTGGTGCTAAGTCAGGTGGGAATTTTGTCAGACAACCAGATCCAAAGGGTGATTTGTAGCCTGGTCTTTAGAGTCCTCCTCTTCCTGCTGGGGAGTGTCATATTCGTACTTTATCTTCATAATGTTGTTATTTAGAGACTTATATTATAGACATGATTTTGTATATGTATATTCATCAGCCCAATCAAGGCCTCGTATATATGTATTATTTTGTATTATCCTATCACACTTGTTCCCATGATGATGTACCATGACATTCTCCTTTTTTGATGATGATATCTATGAGATATACCTTCTTCAATTTAGCTTCATTATGTATTTATGTGATGATGACTATGTATGATGATGTATGTTTATATATGTTTTTGTACTTTTCTTATGTATGCATATGATGTGGATGGATGGATTGATCATATTTTATTTCACATGATGTTTTATTATGTATATGATGAATTTTTATATAAAATGGATGTATGCCTTATACATGATACATGATGTTTTCCTTGCTTTATTATCATCATGATATGTTTTGATGACATTGTGGATGCAGGATGAATATGGTGCTAATGAAATTGTGATGCAAGATGAATGTTAGTTAGAAGAAATATTTGATGATGGATAGAAATGTGATGTTGTTAGTTGTTGATGAGTTGCTTTCACTTTGCTTGGAGGCTTCACATTTTTAACAATCTCTTTTGATGTAGAAAACAAATATGATGCACCAGGGTATTAATAACCAAGGTGACATTGTATGCATTGTGTGGACTTTGACTTGACATACAAAGAATATTCTTGCTCATACCAAACATACGAAAACTTTGTTTAAAATATATGGTTGGGTTGTGTTAAAACCTTTCGAACCAGTTAGACAAAGAGGTATAGAATACCTAACATGTACTTACTACATGAACTATTTCAAAACAACTTCCATACACTCAATAAAACAAGTATTCGCCATGGTAGTATCACAAAAACATCTTACAAACAACAAACCAAAATGATGCTCAATTGTAGGAATGATTCAATAATATAAATCATAAAAATAAGACTATAAAAAGATCAAAACAAAGTTGTAGTATCACTTGTCATATCTATTTGGGGTGGGGCTATTATCCGATGTTGATCGTGTCTATTGTAGGAATGGATTTGTTAAGGCATATGGGTAAATGTAGGAAGTTGATTCCACGAAACATGGAAGTTTTTCCCTTAGAAAAAAACCCAAAATTGGCTTCAATAAAACAGGATCCCATTTAGGTTCGGGACCCCGAGCCAAAAACGGGATCCCGTTCTAAAACGTGATCTCGTTTCATAAATTTTTTTATTTTTTTAATGGTTTTTAGAAATGAGATCCTGTTTTTTTAAAAACAGGATCCCATTTCCAAAAAACATAAAAAAATATTTTAATGATTTTAAGAATGGGATCTCGTTTCTTAAAATCATAATTTTTATTTTTTTATGAAACGGGATCCCATTTTTTAAAATTTCAATTTTTGGTGAGGTTTTTGCTTTGTTTTTCGGTTGGGGAAAGCCTTGGGGACCCGAACCTAAGCTTTGGACCTAGTTTGACCTGCAAGTTGAAGGTCTTGGCAATGTCACAAGAAAATAGGACTTTGGGCATATGTCTAAAGACATTTTTTGCAGAATTTTTTTACAAAATTGAAACCCATTATAGATGAGACAACGTAGATTCTAAATATATAATTTTTCGTACAATTGGATTATTTTTTCTATTTTTCAATTAATTTCTGATGAAATAGGTCCATAAACTTGAATTATCAGGGGTTTTTAGTATTTTAATAACTTTTTATTAACATAATTTCTTGAAAAACAAATTGTACGAAAGTGTACTTTAGACAATTCTTTTCAATTTAAAAAAAATTCAAAAAATGATAAGTTTAGGTCATCTTATGCATGGCGTACATGACGATTTTTCAAAACACCAAATATGGCCAATAAAAAATTAACAAAAAAAAAAATCAATAAAAAATTACAAAAAAAAATATGGAAAGTGTGCTTCAATGAGTTACAAATCTTTTCCCAAAAGGATTTAGAAAAATATGATTATTTAGGTCAAAATATGGATGATGTACACGTGCATGGTATGGTAAAAAAAAAAGACTTTTAAACAGTGGTTTTTAGAAATGCCTATCGAAAATCAATTTGTATCATCTGGGTAAATTGAAATAAATTACATATTTGGAAACTAGACTCCAAGTACTACATTTTATGATTAGTGACTTTTTTCAAGATTCCATCTCTAAGTGCTTCAAATTTTAAGGTCAAATGTGTCAAATTCTAAAAAATCAGGGAAAACACTTCCACTAAATGGCCAAAAAGTGGACTCAACTTCTTGCGAGCACCCATATCTCAGGATGTTGTTGGTGACTTGTCTAAAAGATAGGCAGCTAATACTTTGTCCTTGTTTTAGTCTGTTTGTAATCAAATTTTTGTGATTGTTTGCTTGAAATTCTAGCTTTTGATGTTTGCTCTATTTGTTTGTCTATTTTGTCAAAGGGTGAAGATGATTTGTTTATTATGGGTGAAGGGTTTATTGCGGATTGTGATGATGGAGTTAGGACTTTTTTATTTTCTAAGTTTTATGATGTTGTTTTTGTTGTTTTCAGGGGACAAAGATAAGCCTTGCCTACGTTGTACACGCAGAGGCTCGTAGTTCGATTGGTTTAATGTGAACATGTTTTTGGTCTTTTCTATTTTTTTAATGTTTTTGGATTTTATGGTTTGTGAACGTTTTTAGATTTCGTATTTTTTGACTAAGTTGAAATAAAGCATGATAGAAACCTAAAGGGGCTAACCTATGGCCTTGGGGGATGTTAAGCCTTGCCTATGTTGTACACACAGAGACCATGTAGTTCGACTGATTGACTCAAAGCAAACTATTTTTGGGATTTAAACAACATTGGTAACTTGGATTGATATTCCACTTTTGTTTCTAGAGGATATGTTGAGGGAAATCTACTTGAACTAGCTATGAGGTTCAAGAAAATGTTGATATCTTAGATTTGTTGAGCGAAGGAATAATCCAAAGTTGTTTTGATTTTTATTGTTTTTCGACTGCTTTTAATTTTGTTATTTTTTGGATGTTTTTGATTTTGCTGTTTTCTAGATGTTTTTGATTTTGTTGTTTTGACCATGATAGGACACATAAATATCTAATTTATGACCAGCTTTGGGAAGTTGCCCCTAGTTGGAGACAAGACTAGTTTCTTAGATTAGTAACAAGCCATGATTGGACAATGGTTTAATATGGAATGAATGAGTGGATGTTGTGGATGGTATCGATAGATAATGATGCAAGTTTTATTAAAACATAGCACATGTTTGCTAGTTTTTTACTATGGTACCTGTTCTAGAAGTGCCACAAAGTGGTTTTCACTAGAATAATGTTTTATTTCTCTTTACTGTTTTCTTTCTTTTTGAATTTTTTGCTCTTTTATATTTTTGATATTTTTGGATTTTTACCCTTTTGTGTGGGGTATTTTGATGTGCTTCATGTATAGAACTTCTTGAGGTGGTTGTTGTTCAGTGGTTTGGCCAAGGGTTCTCCTTCAGGAGTAGCTAATTGGTAAGCTCCAAAACTATAGCTTGTTGTGATGATAAATGGGCCTAACCAATTGGGTTCAAATTTCCTTTGTCATCTTGATTCAGTTGTACCTTCTAATTCTCTTTGAGGACTAAGTCACCCACCTGAAAGTTTTTATCCTTGATCCTTTTGTCATAGCTTTGTTTGAGTCGATTCTGATAAACCCAAAGATGGTTTAATGCGCTCAAATTCCTTTCATCTAGGAGCTCCAACTCATTTAATTGGGATACTCAATACTCTTCATTATTGACCATGTCTTTTAATGAGATTCACAATGAGGGGATT
Source organism: Sequoia sempervirens (assembly GCA_007258455.2). Classification (NCBI taxonomy): domain Eukaryota; kingdom Viridiplantae; phylum Streptophyta; class Pinopsida; order Cupressales; family Cupressaceae; genus Sequoia; species Sequoia sempervirens. The sequence continues at coordinate 772,294,368 of VDFB02281492.1, read as the reverse complement.
TCGACCTCGATAGGTAAGACGGCTTCCGATCCATAGACCAAGGAAAATGGTGTGTCACCTATAGGTGTTCAAATGCTGGTTCGATAAGCCCATAGGGTTGGGTTTACTTGCAAATGCCAATAACGACCGATGTCATTAATAGTCTTCTTTAGTATTTTTCAGGATGGTTTTGTTAGACACTTCAGCTTGATCATTTCCTTGGGGGTAATAGGGCATGGAGAATCTATGCTAGAAAGAGAATTTGGAACACAGTTCTTGGATGTCTTGATTCTTGAACAGGGTGCCATTGTTTGTTATAATTATTTGGGGAATTCCATACCTACAAACTAGATAATTCAAAATGAATTTTGAAATCTATTGTCCAGTGATGTAGGTCATTGGAATTTCTTCTATCCATTTGGTGAAGTACTCCATTGCAGTAATTATAAACTTATGCCTATTAGAGGAAGCAGGAGAAATCTAACCTACCAGGTAATCCCCATTGCAAAAATGACCATGGTATTGTGATGGGTCTCAAATCATGTGTTAGTGCGTGAACGAGGTCACTATGTTGTTGGCATTGATGACACTTTCAGGAATATTGAATACAATCTTACTCCATGGAGGGCCAATAGTACTCTGTTCTCATCAACTTTTGGACTAGGTTAGGTCTGCTAGAGTGTGACCCACAAATACCTTCGTGTACCTCTTATAAGGCCATTTTCACTTCTTATGCATTAAGACATCGAAGTAACATACCATCTAGACTGCGATGATATGGAGTATCTCCTAGGATCGTAAATCGGGAAGTTCTACAGGTAAAGGTCTTCTTTTGGGTGTTTGTTAGGTCAAGTGGTATGATACCATGCTGGATGTAATCAAATGTGTCTTGGTACCATGGGGAATTAGGACCAACAACAACACATACTAATTCTAATTTTGGGATGTCAAATGTTGGTATGAGTAGTTGCTCCACAAGGAACTCATACTTGGTAATATTCTGTGGAATATCAAGAAGAGAGCCTATTGTTGCCATGGCATCGACAACTCTGTTGTTGATCCAAGGAATATGTTCAAAGGTTATTGTGACAAAATATTCCTTGAAGCTATCCACCATCCTTTTATATAGAATTAGCTTGTCATATTTTGTTTGGTACTCATCGTTCACTTGTCCGATCACCAGTTGAGAATCTCCAAAAACCTGTAGTTCCTTTATCCTCCATTCAATAACCATCTTTAGCCCTGTGATTAGAGCTTCATACTCTGAGATATTGTTCGTGCAAGGGAAATAAATTTTGTATGCCTTGGGTATACTATCTCCCTATGGTGTGAGAAATAGAATACTTGCTCCAAAGCCAAGTTGAGTGTGGGACTCATCAAAATACAAGGTTCAATGGCTTGTTTGTTCTATCAGCAATATGATCTCATTTGGGAAGTCTACTGTGAGAGGCTTATGATCCTCTATCAGTGCCTCTGCTAGTTGGTCTGCTATTATTTGTCCCTTGATGGATCTTCTATCTATTAAGGATGCTTTTAGCAAAATGATTATCCATTTAGCAATTCTACCTATTAAGGATGCTTTTTCTAGTAGATATTTTAGTGGGTCTATCTTGGAAATCAACTTTACCTTTTTGTTTAAGATATAGTGTCTCAACTTTTGTGTCACAAATATGACTGAGAGACACGATATTTCTATGGGTGAGTAGTTCAACTCATAGCCCACCAGTGTTTGGTTGATGTAGTAAACTTCTCTTTCTTTGTTATTAATATCTAGCTGGACTAGGAGAGCTCTCAACGTTGCTTGTGTGGTAGATACATAAAGTATCATTTCCTTTTCTAGGATAGGTGGCATGAGTACTGGAGGAGTAAGCAAGTATTCTTTGACTTGCTAGAATTCTTGGTCACATCTCCCATCCCACTTGAAAGCGATGTCCTTGTGTAGGAGATGAGTGAAAGGGTGACATTTTTCTACTAGTTACGTGATAAATCGCTTGATAGATTGCAGGTTTCCTTGTAAACTTCTCAATTGCTTTAATGTCTTTGGCGGAGGCATATCTTGTATTGCTTTTAATTTCACAGGATCCACTTCAATGCCCCTTCTTAACACAATATACCCTAGTAGCTTTTCGAATGTTACTTCGAACACATTTTTTTCAGGTTGAGTCTCAGGTTATGCTGTTCCAGTCTATCAAACACCCTTGCAAGATTTGACAAGTGATCTTCCCTTTTGACGGACTTTGCTAGAATATCATCCACATAGTCTTCCATCATTGTATGTAGCATATCATGGAATATGGTTTTCATTTCCCTTTTATATGTTGCTCATGTGTTCCTTAGACCAAAGGGCATTACATTCGCGCGGAAGGTCCCCCAGGCACAAGTAAATGTTGTTTTGTGTTGATCATCAGGGGATATTTTTATCTGGTTATACCCAAAGAAACCATCCATTAAAGATAGCATCTCATGCCCTGCTGTTAGATCCATTGTCATGTCAATGCTTGGCAACGAAATTTTTTCCTTTAGACAAGCTTTGTTTAGGTCTCGAAAGTCCATGCAGATCCTTATGCCCCTAGTGGGTTTTGACACTAGTACTAGATTCGATATCCATTCCGGATAATCAATATGGTTCTGATGAAACCCACATCTAGTAATTTCTTTAGTTCTACCTTTACCAATAATGTTATTTTAGGATGCATCTTAACTTCTACTTGATAGGTTTTGCTTCAGGGACTACAGCTAAATGGTGTACCACTAATGTCGGATCTAGTCCAGGCATTTCAACATAGGTCCAAGCAAAGTTTACCTTTATGTCGTTGATGAATGTTGTGAAATTTTCTTTCTCTTCAGGATCAAGTGATGTCGTGTGGTATGTGATTTTTGGGTTCTCTGTTGTTCCAACATTTATGGACTTTGCTTCTTCCACTAGGAGCATTGATATTTCTTGGTATTCAGATATGGGGAGATTGAACCCTCCATCCTTGGGTGCCTTGGAAAGGTTTTCACCTTTGGATCACTAGTAGAAAAACAACAATAAATGACTAAAAAACTACTAAAAATTGGTCATGTGACCATTAGTAGTTTATTGCCAGTCATTTATAACACGAGAAAATTCATGACTAAACCATTTTTAGCCATTATTGTTTTTTTGATTGATCAATTTGGTAGTATATTTAGTTGTTAATTTAGTCATTTATTGTTGTTAAATAATCATTTATTTAGTCATGGTAGTCATTTATTTAGTCATGGTAGTTGTTTATTTATTCATGGTAGTCATTTATTTAGTCATGGCAGTCATTTATTTAGTCATTGCAGTCATTTGTTTTAGTCATTGTAGTCATTTATTTTAGTCAGTGTAGTCATTTATTTAGTCATGGTAGTCATTTCTTTTAGTCATGGTAGTCATGGTTTAGTCATTTATTTGGGTGAATCAGTGATACAAGTTACAAATCAAATCTAACTTAATTAATCCTCACAAATTTAACCTTATTGTTGAGCAAACTTTTCAACTCCCTCCCTCCAAAACCAACTTCAAATTTACAAATATCAAAATAGAACTCCTATTTTTTTAAAATATTCATGTAATCTGTAACTATATTTTGTTAATTCCATAAGACCGCCCCTCAAAATAAAACAAAGGATTTCCATTGCATATGTTAGGTATTTAGTGTTGATAAAATCCTAATGCAACTTAGATGTGAAGTTTCCATTCCCATCGCATTAAAAAAGGGATGAAAGGAAGACTAGGATTTGTAACAAAATAATTGAGAATAAATATTTCTCTGAATTTTAAGCTTTACAATCTTTCAATGTTTCTTCCAATTCATGGACTAGGGCTTCCTAGAGCCAATTTTCAGCCTTCTCCATGAAAGAAGGGATGAGTCGAACCATAAGAATACAAAATTTGTCCTCATTCAGAGCTATGTTGCCATCTAAATCTCCCTCCTACACCATCGCTTGTATTTCTAAATCTATCAAAGATTCCACCCCTAGAATAGCAGAATTTTTCCTTAGACTTTCGAAGTGATCCATGGTTCTCCAATTTGGTGAGTTGCAGCTTGAAAATAAGGTTTTGACAAGGGTTTTAGAGTATGCTTATTAAAATGAAATTATGGCCAAGATCCTGAAACATCAATTTCTTTTGTGAAGCTTGCTTCTAATAACTTTTACAGATTGTTGAAGTTTTAATTTTCTAAACAATAATTCTTCAAACTAAACCCAATAGAAAAGAAGTTGCCCCAAGTGAGTGATGAGAACAAATATATGAAAAATTTTATTAAAAAATGCTTATTTTGATCTGCTAACATATTTGGAGGTAACTGAATTTCTGGTAGATTACCGTTGAGAAGCAACGTTAACAGCCAAGAGAACCTTTCCCTTGTACTTGCTCAAAGCAACCTCACTCCCATCAATATCTTGCAGTCAAATTCCCCACATACCATGTTATTTATGTTATGTAAAATCTATTAAAATATCCTAAAATAACAATATTGTATTCACTACATTTCATAAAAAATAGTTTCCCAATAGGTTCGTGTGATTATTTAAGGAATATTTAATATTAATTACATTTAGTTGTTAATAAAAGACATGAGAGGAGTTGCATCACATTTAGGTTTTTACATTATGGCATCCTTTACCCATTTTTTGGAGCCGATAATGCAACTATTTTTTGTTGCTTTCCTTGCCGCTATTAGTTTCGGCTCCTTCAAACTCTTCCTCGCTGGTATTCACCTTTCAAATCTCCAATATGGCAAGTTGCAGCCTGAAAATAAGGTTTTGAAGTATGTTTATTAAAATGAAATTATGGCCAAGATAGCACATTTAGGTTTTTACATTATGGCATCCTTTACCCATTTTTTGCAGCCAATAATGCAGTTGTTTTTTGTTGCTTTCCCCGTTGCTATTAGTTTTAGCTCCTCCAAACTCTTCCTCATTGGTATTCACCTTTCACTTCTCCAATATGGCAAGTTGCAACCTAAAAATAAGGTTTGATCAGGGTTTTAGAGTATGTTTATTAAAATGAAAGTTCGGTGAAGATCCCCAATGAAGCATACAGGACGCCCTTAAAAAGATTTTTTTGCAAAAATTAAAAGAACAGAGGAAAAAAACAGTGAGAGAGGCGCCAAATAAGATGGATTAGATGGATCCACTGCCACTATGAACCGCTACTAGGTTTCACTCCTCCAAACTCTTCTTCGTTGGTATTCACCTTTCACTTCTCCAATTCGGCGAGCTACAGCCTAAAAATAAGGTTTCGACAAGGGTTTTAGAGTATGTTTATTAAAATGAAATTAGGGCAAAGATTCGATAGTGATTAGGGTATTTTTTGCCACTAAAAAGGATTTCAAAATGGAATCCAAAATAAATAAGGTAGAATACATAAATCTCTCGCTTATTGCATAATAAATATTATTAAAATTATTATAATATTAATAATATAATATAATATTATAATATTTATAATATAATATTATTATATAATAATATAATATTATATAATATCATATTATATTATAATACAACCCACTCCCTCAATTCAAAATATTTCTTTTAATTATCCACTTTAATATCATATTGTCTAATTTTTATTTGTGTGACTAATTATTTAGTTGTGTTTTTTACCCGACGATCAAATTAGTTATTTATAGTTGTGTTGCAAAAAATGAGTAGAATTTAGTCATCTTTAGTTGTTGTGACTAAAATTTTTAGTCACGTAGTCATTTATTTGCCAACTTCTACTAGTGGATGCGTCCTTTATTTTCTTCTTTTTGGCATCTGATAGAGCCACACTATGGTCTTCTCTAGCGGATAACATTTTTATTTTTATATTTTCTTTTTCATTTTTGCGACTAGAAGATTCAATCTCTCCATCGAAATACACATCATGTTCAAGTTCCATGACAAACCCTGCTTTGTGATCTCCTGCTAGTATGTCTGTTTGAAGTCCCATGAACTATGCAATTGCTTCATCGTTCTGGAATTAATTCAGAACAGGGGTATGCTATTGTTGGTACCAATCTATTAGTTGTGGGTAGCAGAGGGGTAGGCTATCATCATTATCTGCAAAGCTTGTAGAGCTTTTTGAGATGGTTAATATGGATTTGGCATCATTTTCCCATTGGGTGTCTAGGTCATCATCACTTGAGACGGGGGAATTATATTCAATGACAAAGGAAGGGGAATCCCATTTGTACTCTTTAGAGTTTTTTTCAAAATAATAATAGATGTTGGGGATAGTTTCGATAGGTCGGGTAAGGACTGTACTAATGTAAAAGCTTTCAAACAAGTCCTTGATGGGTAAATTGTTGTCTATATGATGGTATGTGTCCAATTCCTTAATGCTAACCGAAGCCACTTGTTTCTTAAAAGAGGTACATCTAGTTTTTGGAGTAACCATGTCTTTTGAATCATAACCCAGTCCCACATTTTTCTTTCTTTGTTCCACTATGATAGGCTCCTAGTTGCCTTGTTTGTGTAGCCCAAGGCCACCTGTTCCACTGTATCCCATTTGTTTAGCTAACAGATAGGTTCTATTAGAAGGGTTTGTGGTTGTTCTAGATCCTTTTGATCCTCTTTATAGATCATAGATGGCACGTCTTCTTTGAATATTTCTTTGTCTTTCATGTCTCCCCATTTGGTGAAAATGGTGGGTTTGGTTACCATTGTCACTGCTTGGAAACATTTGATCTCCTTCGGTCCTCCATAAACCTTGGGTGTTGGTGGGAGCATACCAATACAAAATTGATGCAAAGCAGGGAGGCAAACCTTCAAACAATCTTAATTTGATCAAATTCAATCAATCTTTCTGCCCTTAAAACCCTAACTTAGCATCTTTTCACAATTCTTCCCAATTCTCCTTGTAGCATTGCAAATAGAGAAAATTGTGCCTTTCTCTCAGAAGACTCCTCAAACCCACAAAATATTAGGCATTCTAGATACCCATTAAGGAATTCTTAAACATAAATCATTTGTGCATATAGTTGTTTCAGACCAACACACTCAAATAATTGTTGCTATGCTAGAAACGACTACAATTAGCCTTGTTTTGCAAAGCACCTACCAGCAAAACACCTTCTCAACCACAAATTTCAACTTCTTGACCTCAACTAGGTATCAAATAGCCAGAATCAACAATTTTTATCCTCTAGATCACTTCCCTATTCACCAAACCATTAAACCCTCATTTAATCCATTCTAGGCATGCTCAAGGAGGTTTTATTGAAACTCATCATTCCCAACCTCTTTTCACCTTATCAATGCTTCAAACTCATCAAAATATGTCTACCCAAGCTTCTCAAATCATCATCCACACTTTTCCAATGCATTTTATGCAAACTTCCACTCTTAGCCATCACTTTTCAAACAACCTTCCATGCTCTTGAAACCTACACAAAAAGAAAACCTACATCTAAAGGATCCATTCCACCAAGTCAGAACTAATTACACCAGGTGGAATGGCTTAAATCCCCATTTTACTCTGTCAAACCCTCAACTACAAGGTTCCCTGCCCATACTTAGAAAAAAGACTTATAAATTGCTTCAAATTTAATGGAAACCAATCAAATCAAATCCAAGATGGAGTTAATACACGCCCCTACCAAATTCAATGCACCATAGACCAAAAATCCTCAGTACGGAACCGTACAAAGGTCTGTAACAATGAAATTACCAAAAATTATAGAGAAAACTATGGTGTTTTATTGATTCAACTTCACCAATCAACATTCCAACCATGCCTCAAGATTTGTGAGGCCAATTTAAACTTTTACACACCAAAACTAACTAACAAACTGACCCAACTACCTTTTGAACTCCATATAACCATTGGACTTCCACATTTTACATTTTTTTTTGCAATTTTTGCAACATTGGAATATGAAAACTTTTGAAAACATGGAAATTTTTTACAAAGTAAACCTCTAATGACTCAAATTACATTCTAAATGGTCTATTATGACCTTATTCCATAAAATATGACTCAAACACCCCTAAAAACTATCACAAAACCTTATTTACATATGTTTTTTTGGTGCCCCTGGACGAAAAATGATTGATTAAAGTGGTAATCCCCATTACCCCTATCAAGTACTTGAATCTTGGTTTCTATTTTTGACTGCTCACTTGATGCTGGTTTGATTGAGGTTGATGGTAGTGTGGAAGGGTCAACATATGAAAATGAATGGAAGGATATGTCATTGTTGGGTATATGCTGGATTTTATTGTACTTTTCCTCCACCTTTGTACAAAAGTGGAAAGGTTCAGGATCAACATATAATGTCACCTCTTTTCCTTTGTGAGAGGACTTTAGAAATTTTTGGAAGGTTGAAGGAACTGCTTGCAATGCATGAATCCAAGGTGTCCCAGGAGTAGGTTATATGGTAATTCTAAGTCAAGTACTTGACATGTAGTTTCCATGGTGGTTGGTCCTATCTGTATTGGTAGCCTGATTGTTCCTTTTGAATTCCTTTCAAGGTCATCATAGGCTCTTATAGTAATGCTCCTTGCTTTATCTATCACATCGTTAGAACACCCCAACTATTTGACGAATTTCAAGGTATAGATGTTTAGACCTACACCGTCATCTATCAACACTCTCTTTACCATGTTCTTGTGGACACCAACCTCTATATAGAGGGATTGGTTGTGGAATAACTTTTGTGGAAGGTCTTTCTTGGAAAATACTAAATGGTTATTGGCCATTAATTTTCCAACCATGGCTTGGAACTAATTATAAGGATTGAGGTCATTAGGGACCGATGCTTCCAATGCTTTTTCCAATATCTCCCTATGTTTGGGTGATAGTTTTAGTAGTTCTAGGAATGAGATTAAGGAGTCTTCTTCAGTTGCTCCACAATACTGTAATCATTTGACGACTTAATTATGGGTTTGGGTGGGGCTTCTTGTATTGTGACTCTCCCTTGATGGGTAGTTACATTACAATTGTTGCCTCCACCCCTTATAGTCACTACATCTACCCTAGTGTCATCTGATTGAGAGAGGGTACCTAGAATTGTGTCACCATACATGTAGTTAGCATTGTGGTAGTCTCAGTCCTTTCCTTTGTCATTCCTTTTAGCATGGTTTTGGATTGGGTTTGTGTATATCTGAAGGTCCTTGTTTTTGAGACGATGTTCAACATCCATTTCTCCTTTAACTATCAAGTCTTGGATGAGGTGCTTGAGTCTCATGCAATTGTTTGTTGTGTGTCCTTTCATTTTGTGGAATTCACACAAGTCCTCATTGTACCATGGTGTTTTGAAGCTTGTCTCCTCATAATTTGGGTGATCATTGACCTTGATGAGGCTTTGTTGCGCTAGCTTACACATGACTATCTCAAGTGACTCTCCTAATACAGTGAACTTCCTTCTTGGGTTATTGTATTGCCTCTGTTTCCCTACCTGATTCGTTTGTTGGTTGACTACTTGATTGTTTTGGGGATAGGTAAGTTGGTTGTTTTGTGCATTATTAGGAGCATAGTTTATTTGTGCCACTTGAGGTTTGTTTTGAGGTACATTATAATTTTGTATATTCCATACTACTCTAGCATCTACTACCCCATCATTTGTAACATTTTTGTTCTTAGCCTAGATTTTTAGCTTCTCATTTGAACTAGAGGAGTTTTCTCTCAGGTTGTTTAGCTTGATCACCCCTCTTGCTATGAGGGCCCTTTCTATGTGCAATCCTTTTTCAATGGCCTCTTCAAAGTTTGCGGGGCACAACATGGTAAGTTGGTAGTTGACTTTTTCTTGGCCATTTGAAATGAATATGTCAACCAGTTCCTTGTTGGGAATAGGTGATTTGCATCGACTAGCCTTATGTTGCCATCGTTGAAGGTATGAGGTGAAATATTCACCTTGACTTTTCTTAATCTTGTATAGATCCGTGATGGTGACGTCTTGTTCTATATTGAATGAGAAGTGGGTTACAAATTGGGTAGACAGTTCATCAAAGCTTCTTATTCCTGGTTGTAGATGGGTGAACCACTCCATGGCATGACCAGTAAGACTGTGGAAGGAGCCTCATGAGGTAAGAGTCATTGTTCTGTACTTCCATTTATGCTACCAAGAATTCTCGTACGTGTTCTACTGGGTCTCCCTCTCCTTTGTATTGGTCAAACTTGGGTATTTCAAAATTCTTTGGAAAGGGAAGAATAGTGATGGAACGATTGAAAGGAAATGGACATATATCCCGAAGGGTATAAGTTTTCTTTTGTCTCCCTATCTCCATATCTAATATCTTTTGATTTATAGCTTGTAGTTTCATTTCCATCTATGTTTATGGTGCACATATTTGGGGATCTTGTGCATAATAACCTTGTTTTCCTGCCATGTTTTAGTCATAGATTGGGTATTGTGAAGGTACAGTACCTTGGTAACCATGTTGGGTGGAAGGAGGGTTAACTCGACCTTGTTGGATGTAAGGAGGATTGGCTCTTTATTGAATGTAAGGAGGGTTAACTCCTTATTGGACATAAGGAGGGTTAACTCCTTGTTCAATGTAGGGAGGGTTAGCTCCTTATTGGACGTAAGGAGGGCTATATCCTTGTTGTATGTAAGGAGGGTTGGCTTCTTGTTGTTGGGGTGAACTATATTGAAGGTTCCCTGATGGTGTGTTGGTGGGTAACCTTGCTGGTGAGATGAATTGGTAAGGGTACCTTGTGGTACACCTTGCTTTTGGTGTGAACTATGTTGAAGGCTTCCCTAATGGTGCGTTGTCGGGTTACCTTGTTTATGGGATGATTGAAGAAGGGTGCCCTATGGAAAACCTTGTTGTTGGGACGAAGTATGTTGAAGGCTTCCCTGATGGTGTCTTGGCGGGTTACCTTGTTGATGGGATGACTGAAGAAGGGTGCCCTGTGGCACACCTTTTTGTTGGGATGAAGTATACTAAAGGCTTCCATGATGGTGTGTTGGCGGGTTACCTTGTTGATGGGATGACTAAAGAAGGGTTCCCTATGGCACACCTTGTTGTTGGGACGAAGTATACTGAAGGTTTCCCTGATGGTGCATTGGCGGGTTACCTTGTTGATGGGATGAACTAAACTGAAGGTTTCCCTAATGGTGCATTAGTAGGTTACCTTGTTGGTAGGATGAATTGGGAAGGGGGTTGTATGACCCACCTTGTTGATTTGAAAGGGTACCATGTGGCATACTTGGTTGTTGGTATTGTTGGCTATGAAGGGGACCATGTGGCCCACTTTGTTGATTGTACTGTTGACTAGGAAGGGGACCATGTAGCCCACTTTGTTGATGGTACTGTTGAATAGGAAGGGGCCCATGTGGCCCACCCTATTAATGGTACTGTTGACTATGAAGGGGACCCTGTGGCCCACCCTATTGATGGTACTATTGTGGAAATTTCCCTTGTTGATTTGATACATTTTGGGAAGGGTCAATATATGACATGTTTTGAAGTACGTATTGTCCTGGGGGAGGATTTTTGTTTTGTAGTACATATTGGGATGAACCTCCTTGATACTATTGGGCCACTACCACTTGTTTGCTTTGAGTTGGTTTTCTATACAACAGGTTTTCCATGGGTTGACCATTGTTTTGTGAGAATATGGGTGGCATTTTTGGAATCTCTGTGGGTTAAGATATTTGTCTCGCAACTGAGTTATCCCCTAAGGGAATAAGGTTAGGACATTTGAGAGCCTCCACGTTAAAGTCTATTGGAAATTTAGCACCACTCTGTGCTAATTTGAAGAAGTAAGAATTTGGGTCCTTTTTCAACAGTTTTTCCATCAGTTTAAGCACCTTGGGGTTGTTGGAATGTTGAAATAGTTCTTCATCATTTATTTCCTCCTCAACATCCACCTCTTCTATGACCACTCCTTTTGGGTCCTGGTTTGATTGTTCCATCACTTCTTGTCATTTGTGATTTATCTCTTCCTCACTAAATGTTTCTTTGTACGCGGGCCTCTTTTGAGGTGTTTCAAGGTCACTTGGCCTATAGCCCCATGGGCCACCTTCGTCGTTTGCGGTGTTTATTGATAGTATGTTGGCATTATTTATTTTTTGCTTCCATGTTATTTCTATGTTGTGACCTTGTAGTTGTCATAAACAATTGCCAAGCTTTTGTGAGCATTTTGGGACTCCTAACAATGGAATGAAAAATGCTTTTTTGGATTTTCTATTTTAAGGAAAAGGAAATTGCGTTTATTTTTGGGATTTTCTATTTTAAAGAAAGGGAAATTGTGTTTTTTTTTTGGGATTTTCTATTGAGTATTCAAGTCTGGTTCTCCCATTGAAAAGCGTAAATAGAAATGTCTTAGTCGGTCATCTTAGTTGCGGTAAGTTCTCAAGATGTGCCTTTTGGAAAACTTTAGACTAGGACAGTTCTTTGAAAGTCAGAATATGGATTTTCATTTAAGGATTTTGGTCATGCCAAAGATTATGAAGGATGGATACCTACTGCTACACAGGAGGTGGTAACATGAGTCTTTTGGTTGCCAGGTTTTCTTTCTCTTCCTCTTTATCTAAGATGCTTGTTGTGTTTCTCCATTGGTTGGGTGTTTCTTTTGTCTCGAATATAAAGCTTATCAAACTACTGACTATGTCTATTGTTCTCCTTCAATTAGTTCAAAGTTTGGTTGTATGATAGATGGTGTAAGGTTCAGTTGTTGAACTGGAGCAATTGGTCGCCAAATGGTCATAAGGTGAAAGTATTGATGTTTTGATATGGTTGTTATGAAGCTCAAGACCCTAAGGTTTGAGTGTTGTTTTGGGGTGACACTATTCTTGGAACTTAAAATGTTGAAAGGCCTGGATTGATATCTCACTTCTTCTAGAGGATATGTTGTGGAAAAGCTTACTTGAACTACCCTTGAGGTTCAAGTAACTATTGATATCTTAGAAGTGCAAGTGAGGGAATAATTCAAGTTTGTTTGTTTTGATTTTGATTTCCAAAAGTAGGATGGAGTTTGAAGATGGATGAAGTACTATATGACCTATCTTGGGCTTCCAATTGTTTTGATTCAAGAAGGATCTTGTAACTAGCTTTGGTTTGTTTTTCTGACTTTCAGCAGGACAGAGAAAAAGTGATGGTTTTTGAGAAAAAGTGACAAGTTTATGAACAAAAGAAACCAATGTGGTCAACTATGAGCCGATTGTTGTCAAGTGCACTAAATTTTGGAAAGAAAGTGTGCATAGAAATGTCAAGTGCAGTTTCTTTGGGTATTTTCAAATTTGGTGATTCACACAGTCAAAAGCGAGCTATTTTGGCAAGTGCGAGCAAATTTCTTATAAGTGGGCTAAAAAATATTTTTCAAGTGTGGCCAGTTTTCCAGCAAGTGCATTGGTTTTGTAGCAAGTGTCTTGGTTTTGTCAAATGCAATAGTTTTTCATCAATGACTATCAGGAGACAGAGGGAAAAAGCGAGTTGTTTTTGCTGAGTGGGGCTTTTTTTTTGGTCAAGTGCACCAAAAATAGTATCAAAAGCAGCCTTTGTTCAATCTTGTTTTCCAATTTCAGTAGCTTGGATGATTTTTGTAGTTTTGGCTAATTTTGTTTGATCTATTTTGAGACTTGGTAAGTGATATTCTGTAAGACCATAATAAAAAACTTGTGTGACCTAGATGTCTATACCTTAAGCATGTTTCCCTTCATGAAAGTTCAAAGTTCATAGAGGTAGAAATGCTAAAGTTATAGTTTCCAAGGTTTACTTTTTCCCCAATACGACTTGAAACGTGAGCCTAGATATCCGAAAACCTTCAAAGATATTGTTTTACGATATCTTCTAGGATTGCAAATAGATGGCTCTTTTCAAAGGATTCACACTAAGTCAAAAGGGTTTGTCATTTTAGAACCATGTTAAGTGCTTGTTTGGATGTGTTCATTTTAAAATCAAGCATAGAGTTTGATGTCAAATATTTTTTGATGGTAAATGGCTATTTTTAGAAGACAATATTTACACCTTAAGAAGCAGGTATATTCTTTTTAGTAGGCTTGTCTCATGCCCTTTGTAGTAGAAGAGATGACTTTACATGCAAATTTATGTGAAAATATAGAGATGTGTTAAGAATGAACTCTTAATCTCCATATTTCCACCAAAAATTGGACACAAAAAGTAACTTCTTGGAACTAAATTTCGATGCACCACTTTAAAGAAATCGTTGGTAGGACTGGTTTGCCTCTAAAACAAAAGGTTTTTAATGATAACAAACTGAAAACACTCATCATTTCACTACCGCCTGTTGGTCACTTAAGAATCTTTAACTATCCCCTTCCACTTAAGGCATATGATTAGGTGCAACACGTTGACGCCTCAGGATTGAAGTTACTCTCTTATGATTTTGCAACCTTTGATAGGTCCACTGTTAAACGTGCTTCAAGACCCTGCAATGAGTTCTCCAGTGCAGGATGTGTCTCAAAGCAAGCCCTCTTTCTAAGGATAAAATATAATAATGACCAAAGTGCGAAACTCAAAATTGTCTTTTCGTCACCCAAGATCACCACAAAGACGTGAGGGGAGAGGATAAAACACTTCAGTTTTCCAAACACATCATACACTTCATTACAATTTGATTCTTTTTAAGCGCCTCAAGCAGTGCTATCCCAAAAATAAAGTGAAAACAAGATATGTACAAGATAGCAATGGTTCTTTTTAAAAGCACCCAATAGAAGTATTCTAGATATCAATGAATGAGATAGCAAAGGTGCAAGACAAAAATTGTTTTTTTCATTTTAAGCCCAAAACTGAAATGTTCATTCTAAACCTTGTCTTAATGGTCAAGAAAAATGAAATGTGCGTTCATCAACAAAAGTGAAAGTGCTTTTGGTCAACCAAAATAAAACATTCAAAACAAAACCAATTGAAAACTTCAAAACATCCATTTTTAGAGCACCAATTTGAAAGTGTTTTGTTTGTAGGGTTCTTTTTAAACACCAAATGAAGATTTTCTAACTTAGAAAGTTTGGAAAGGGTCCATTTTTAGAGCTCCAAAAATGAAGTGTTCGTTTGTGGGGTTCTTTTTAAGTATCAGATGAAATTTAATAACTTAGAAAGCTTGGAAATGATTCATTTTAGAGCACCAAAAATGAAGTGTTCGTTTGTGGGGTTGTTTTTAAGCAACAAATGAAATTTTCTAACTTAGAAAGCTTGAAAACAATTCATTTTAGAGCACCAAAAATGAAGTGTTCATTTGTGGGGTTCTTTTTAAGCATCAAAATTTTAAAATTTTCTAGCTTAGGAAAAGCTTTGAAAATTAAAATTTCTTCGACTATTTGTCTTCCCTATAACAAATGTGTTAGTTTTTTTTGGGATAACCATCAATTTTACTACTGCAAATCCTACATAAACGACATTAGTACCTACCACACATTCAAATCAGGCACCTGTTAGCATTAGAAATAAAATTTTAACTTGTAGATCTTAGACACAAGTTAACACGGAAAAAGCGCAGGAAAAACAAGCAATAGCGGCCTCTGTCAGAGAGCAAAAGCATCAAAAAATCTCAAAAGTGCCCTCTGTCAGAGAGCAAAGGCACTAGAAAATGTCTAAAGTGCCAAAATCATTGTTAAAAGTGCATAAATCACTATCAAAAGCAGCAGAATTGTGAAAGAAAATGCGGAAATCTTCTAGAACCTATAGGTGAAGATTTTTCTAGAGCACTTCCAAAACCTGCAACTTCAATCTAAACTCAAAAAATCATTAGTACTAAGGACCGTGGTCCCACTGGGCGTGCCAGAATGTGTGAGGGGGAAAAATTGTAAATGCAAACAAGATAATTGCATTGAATAGAAACTAATCTAAATCAAAAACAAAAAACAAGATTCATTCCTTCATTCATGAAATGAAGCTTTCTAAGCTATTGAAAACAAATAATGAGATCCTACGATATCAAAATGAATTCAAAAACAAATGAAAGGTTACCATCCCATGTCAGAGTGTGTTCGCAAAGATGTGTTGGGTTGTTTGTATCAATGCGAAGCCTCCATTGTTGTGTGCGAGAACTTGAAGAACGATGCACGTGTTTGATCGAAGACGTTGGTTGAAGCTTTGTCAATGTTGATTATGATCTTTGTAGTACTTCGTTGTGCAAAATACGTTGATTCTTCAATCCTTTTTTGTGAGGAAAGAGGTTTGTTATATAGAATTTGTGATTTTGAATGAACGATTAGGATCGCATAGTAGAATATCTTGATCGATAGTCAAAAGATGTAGAGAGGATTTAGATGGGCATAATTTGTGCAAATAGATTACGTAATTAGTGTGATTGAGGAATAGATTGATCTATCAGGAATATAGATTGATCGGTCAGGAAATAAATTGAGAAATCTGTGGTTCATAATTTACTCAATCGGGATAGTGGGTGAGGATAATTAATTAATTGATTTAATTAATTAATTATTTTTGGAGTTGAACATGCAAATCAAGTTTGACTTTTGCAAACAAAGTTGCATTAGTTTGATTTGATTTTTTATGATTTTTTTGAATAGTTTATTCAAATTATTCAAATTTGGGGGAAAGTGTTGTAATTAGATTATTATGTTTTAATCATTTAATCAACTTAGGGGAATAAAGTGAATTAGTGACATAATTAAATAATTGATGTTTTTTAATTAATCGGGAGGAATAAAGTTAGATTAGGACTTTATTAAATAAATGAAATTTATTTAATTGGTTGAATTTGATGAAAAAGTGAATTAATTAAATAATATTGTATTATTCAATTAATATCTGAAATTACGGGTTTAGGACTTTATTAAATAAATGAAATTTATTTAAGTCATCAAAAATGGTGAAAAAGTGAATTAATTAAATAGTGTTGTATTATTCAATTAATAGAGGTATTTAGGGTTTTTTGATGCTTTTGACATGAAATGCAATGATATTCGATAATAATGATGTCGATGATGCAAAAATGTCATTTAAGGTGTGTGATAAGTGTTAGGTCAATTTTACATGTCTACAATAACTAACAAATGTTGTATGACTATGAGGGAAAATCCAAAAAGATAAGTGAAATGACAAGGTATGACATTTACATCTAGTGTCAAAATATTATCTGGTGAAGGAAATATGGAAATGATGGATTTAGCAATTTAGAGACAAATTATAATAGTACACCAGTGAACTGTGAGGTATGAGGATAAAGGAAGAAAAAAGGAAGTTTTAGAGGTAAGCTAGTTAGTAAGATGATGTAAGTGTTGGATGTTAGTGATGAAGAGTTGGAGTTTCATGACCATAGTCAAAAGGATCATAGTTGAAGTCTTCTTACATGAAAGACAATCTCTAGAGAAAATGAAGGACAATGGACTATGCAATGAAGCTAGAGATGGCAATGAATGGAAAATATTAGTAGATCTTTTTGAACAATGATAGAGCCTTCATTTGGAGCTTTCACATTTACTAATATATGATTGGATAGTGATAAAGATAGGACAATAGGAATTCAATGTTAAAAGAACAGTCAACACTCATGCATATGATAGTCTTTGAAGGATTTTAGGGAGACAATGGAGGTATGCTCAAGTGCACAATGTCTTCAAGATAAATATATCAAGGATAGTCATGGTAAGGAAATGAAATTTTTGTGAGATCTTAGACATAAGCACATGATAGATATCCCAATGTTACAATGATTTTCTTACATTAGTGGAATGGATAATAGATTGAGAGGTGATGGTTACAAATTTGCAAATGATAGTTTTAATGTTTTGGTGAAAGATAGGGGTGAAAGAAACATAAATGAAAGGAATCTTAGATAGTTTTTAACCCCTTAAGATTATCCTATGCACTCCTAGGATACTTTTAACTATTTCAAACCTTTTTCCACATGCCTTATGAAGCTAGAGAGAAATTCAAGACAATTTAGATGAATTGAAGGACAATAATGGATAATGGCTATAGTTTAGGAGGAAGTTGAGTGAGATGGAAAATAGATGGAGAGAATATAGGGAAATTTGACCTAGTTTGGATCATGTCCAAGCATCTAGGATTTATTCAGTGAGTTTTGGATGATGGATAAGGTAAAAGCATGAAGTTTTCTTCATTCAAACACCTTTTTGGAGCATTTTAGGGGGCTAGAAAGTAGGGATGATATTTTTGGATGGCCAAGGAGGTTTAACCTAGCAAGCTTATGTGAACACTTGGATTTCCTTTCTCAAAAAATGTTCCTATTATCTAGCAAGTTGTTGATTAGTTTAAAAGGAATCCTAAAGGTAGATTTTCACTCAGTTCTTTCTCTCTTGGAAATGCATTGTAACTTGTTAAATCAAAGTTCCTTCAAGCTGGAGCATCTTTGTAACCCCATTTTCAAGCATGCACAGCTGTATGTAACACTTTTTTTTATCAAGATAAACTTTTTACCTTCTTAGAGTTGTTCATTGTGCAAATCTCTTCAAAATGGCTGATGTAATCTTGTGGTGATGTCTTTTCCCCTTTATTTATGTCTTATTTTCATTTCCTTTGTTCAAAAAGTATCTATTTTTATAGGTCATAACTTGTGTTAACCAATTAAGAATAGAGTTTAAATTGTGATAGTATTCATAGCTCCTTCTAAACACTATCTTTGACATACTAAACCTAGTTATGAAACACTTTTGTAAAGACATGAAATTATGAGGTGTATGTTTTGGGTTTAAATTGTTGATTGTTTTGTTTTCTAAATGGTAGTATATGCTTTGAGATCATTTTGTTGCATCACCTTATTAGTCTTAGGTTTCATTTTATGTTTCATTTCACCCTTTTTCTCAGCATGCACCAGTAGGATAGGTTAATTAGGTGAAGTCTCAAAGGGAACCAACCCTCTTTAGAGTTTGATCTCCATCATTTAAGCCCACACTCAGGGAGATCATCCCATGTTTCACTAGTAGGCCGAGTTTTAAAACTTATCAAGGGTGTGCTTCTAAGTGACAACACTAACAACATGTTGATATCATCCCTTTTCACAAATATTACCTAGCCAATTGAACCATACCTTTCAAAAGTTTCTTTCCTAACTAGTTTAATTGTTTTTCCCCACCAGTCACCTCATGCTTACATAGTTCTTCCATCATCAACCCCTTCTATGGATTTTCCATAGCCAACTAAATTGAACCCTTCAAAGTTTCCCTCTTATTCAATTTGATTAGAATTCCACACAAAACCAGTTCAATTGCTTGTTCCCACAAGAAGTACTTTTTTGACGTCATGTTGACATCATCCCACCTCGAGCAACCCCAATCCATGATGACATCACCTTGTCATTTTTTTTATGTGATCATTCAAACCTTTCATTAGAACCAAACATCAAAATATTGGGAAGTTAGCAAGTTTAGCTCTAATGGATTTCTCTATAGGTCTAGTTCAAAGGGACTTCTTTGTAGGTTCAGTTCAAATGAATTTTCCTACAAATTTGGTTCAAATGGAAACACTCCCACAAAAGTTTTGTTACACTTCAAAACCTCATAAAGGGACCAAAATATCCAAAATGTTGGCATTGATGCATTTCAATGACAACTACTAAATCAATTTGAATGGTGCCCAAAAATATTTATGTAGATTAACACATATCCACAAATGGGAGGGATGCTCACCCATACCCTAGTTAATATTTGTAGACCCAAATATTGGCTTTTCATCTTGAAGTTGTTGTTTCAACAAAAAATTTGGGCATTTTTCTTGATTTCTACACTCAACCCCATGAACTAGTAATGTACTAGAGAGCATTAGCAATAATAACGGCTGGGGTACGGTGTTCTCTCTACAACATGCGGAAAATATTTGGAAACTTGTATACCTCCCTTCAAGAGAATAAAATTCCTACAACCCTCATTTTCAAAGAGGTTCCTTCTTAGTTTGAAAATCATGGACAACAAAAGAAGAGTTATTCTTTTATACATTTTTACATTTTCTAATACTATTTTCAATGCCTTTGAATTAATTAAATTACATTATTTTGACTCTCACTTTTAATTTGTTGTGTAATGCCTTTTTACCTTCATATATGAATGATTTACTGCTTCTCTAGATATATATATATGTTGTGTATAACTATTTTGTAGGAATTAGTTGCGGATTTCCCTCCCTCCTAATATCCATCAAATTACTTACCTCCATAGAGTTCAAACAATTTTTACATGTTCCTTGTGCTATTGTGAGCAAGGAGGAAACTCAAAATAAGTCATGGTGCATCACTATTCTATCATTTTTTGCATTCTCCCTATCTAATTTCCTTTGCAGGTCATTAGAATAGGGTTATATTTTACTTTAATATGTGTTGGGTTGGATCAACACATTGCATCTATGCTTAGAAGGAAACTAGCCTTCTCTAATCACAAGGTTCCACACCTTGATATCATTCCCATTGTATCCTTGGATTGTTCAACCCCATGTTCAACAAAGGAGCAAATTCAACCAACAACAGTAAACAAAGTTTGATAATAAAAAAATATGAAAATTCTAATTACTTACCTATTGTATGATGTTGCATTACAAAATAACTTTGGATGTTCAAGCTTACAAATGTAATTAATGTGATTTTTTTTACCTCTCAACTACAAAATTAATGATACCTATTTATTTTCCTATATATCTATACTATAGATGTGTGTTATGTTTTCTTTATCATAACATAGGCATATTTTGTTAAAAATCAATGATTTGGCCACTTTTAATCCTCCAATTTATGCACTGACCCACTATGTGTCTGTGAAGAGAGGCAAGTGCAAATATTTTGAAATATAAAGACCAAAAAGACGCTTACAAATATTTTTTCCAATCTTTTAATAATAGTAGATCCGTAATTAATGAAGGGGGCTACAATTTTTCTGTGCTAGGTGCATTCAACTACAAATAGATCAAGAGTTATCAAGCCGAAATTTGCTCAATAATAGTATATATTTAAATTTCACATGGGTAAAAATAACAAGCAAATCACTAATTTTTCTAGTGATAGAATTGATGAGGGAATTGTGAATCATTAGATAAATCTTGTTAATTAATACCCAAAATTATTTTTTATAAATGGTAAGGTAGAAACACATATAAAGCTACTAATAATCACAAAATAAAAGGAAAGGAAGATCCTATAGGTCAACTTAACACTTCCATCAAGTTTGAATTAATTGAGAAAATATTTTATTAATGCACAAATCAAGTGTTAGGCCATAGGGTCATCATAAAACTTGTCATGTATGTCTATTAATTTTTAGTCACTTATAATAAAAAAAACACACCAAACAAGTGACACAAATGCAATGCTAGTGGAATTGTGAACTAGCATAGTGCTTAAGTGAATAAGTAACTTTCAATGATCTTGAATTACATTAGAATTATTTGAGTCAATGATCTCCAGATAGATTTAAATGACCTAGGAAATGTCCTTAAATATATGTCCATGGTTGTTAATTTGAATTATTTTATGAATGAGTCCATAGGATAACAACTATCTTATGAAATGATCAACTTTTGAGTATAAAAAGGTGAATTTGAATGTGGTGTCTATTAGGTCAAACCATATAGATTAATTTAAGGTGATCAAAATTGTGGAATGTGTAATGGTGAATGTTAAGTTGATCTATAATGACAATTCACTGTTGAGTTTGAGATAAAAATGAAGTCATATACTTAATAAATCAAATCACATGCTACAATTATATGATGTATATAAATTGACATAAAACATAAAAATACTATAAGGTATTGATTCCATATAAACGTCAATTTATTCAAATTAACAAGAAGTAATAGTATTTACATCAATACAAGAGAAATATATATCCATTCATGCCATTCCATCATATGACATATCATCCTTACATAAATCATAAATACATGTGATAATGTGATATAATAATTGACTTAGGCAGTCCATTGCTAACAAGTCATAATAATATAATGAAAGTACAAGTAATGTACACAAATACTAGAATCTTCAAAAGTCCAATCCAATAATCATCTTGTAACTCAAGGATGAGAACATGATCTATGCGCTTTTTCCACCCAACCACGAAGCTTACGCTTCCTCGGAGAGTTCTTTCTAACATGAAGAACCATCGACCCTGCACAAAATGCTTAGCAAGAAGAAATTGTCAAACAAGATGGAATCTAGTGTGTTCCTAGAATATCTGCATGCATTTCTATCATACTAGAACATGTTATGATCGATACAAGGATATGACAGAGACCAAATATATATAAAGAAATCCATCTATCTTAATCTCTAAATAGCTTGGCAAAGAATAATGTTGTATATAAAAAAAATAAAAAAAGATCTGGAAAAAGAAAAATCTACACTCCCTAACTACCCATATTCGACACTTGTCCTAGAAGGTAACATTCCTTAGACATAAAGAATACAATATTTCTCTAAAATAACATTTATTGGAAGTTTGGAAATTGTTGGAAACTTGTGTTGTCATTGATGTCAACAAAGTATTGTTGCATTAATGTCAACCCCCGAGGAAGTAAGTGTGTTGTTATTAGTATAATCATTGGTGTCAACCTCTAATGTAGCAATGATGAGTAAAGTGCTTGTGGATATCAACCTCTTGTGTAGTTAAGATGCTAAGAAGGTGTTGTAGATGTTGAGCTGATGTTTGTGGTGCTTGGTTTCCAAGTGCTTTTGAGAAAATTTGAATAAAAGAGAGTTCAGTGTGATAGAGTGGTGTTCAATGTTTTGCTCCATATTTCTTCATAGTTGAAGATATTCCCATACAATTTGGACATGATGATCAGAGGTGTTTCAAGGTGTTATTTCTAGAGTTTCAGTTTCAGACTCACGTTGGGAGAAATGAGATTGCTCTACATTTCTTTGCAATGAGGTTTTTGGTGTTATGGATCTGGAAGCGTGCTTATCATGTTTGTATCTACCTTCCCTTGAAGTTTCAGGTGTTGAGTTGTTCCATAAGGTTGTTTGATGTGTTGGATGTTTGTGCCAATATGTCTGGTTGTACATAATAGTGTTCTTTATTTTTAGGTGGTTGCAATGGTTGTGCAAAATATTCTAATGGTTTTGGAGTATTTTGAGATATTGTATGAATAGGGTGAAGTGTTGTTGTGTGGTCTGTGAGATGTTTTTGAGCCTTGAGAGGTGTGTTTGGTTTCGCTTGTTTATGTTAGTGCAGGTTTGGCTGACCTAGTGTGTTAGCACTAATTATGGAGGATAATCATTGATTGAGGAATTGTTGAGAAGTGTGTTTGTGTAGATTTGGGTCCCAATTAAGTAGTGGCATTTTTTGGCTTCACTTCTTTGTATTGTGGAAGTGTTTGGTACCAACCTATTTGGTGTTACATGGTAGAGGTGTATATGTTTCATTAAGGATGACCTAATTGATATTGTTTTAGGTCGCGGAGGGTATAAATGTAAGGTAGATTATTGTATGGATCAAGTGAAAAGTGTGTGTGATGCAAAAGATGTGAATGTGATCAAGTGTGTTGATCTAAGTGTGATCCTTAATGCTTATAACTTCCTAATGCAGTTTGTAGAAGGTGTCTACATTTTAGTTTGTTTGATGTGTTGATTGTGCTTCAATGGAATTGTACCTTTGGCATATGAGAGATGCATTGTTAGCAATTCAAATTAGTAGTGAGCCACCCCTTCTTTCTTCTTTCTTCTATACAATTAGTCCTTTGTTAGTGAGCCACCAGAGCCTTTCTTTATCTTTTTATGCAGTGAGCCCTTGGTAGTGAGCCTTATTGTATTTGGTATTGCAATTCATATATTAGTGAGCTAATCCTCACCTTTTTTTTCCCTTCTTGGGTTTTCCACGTAATCTAGTATTATCATGTGTTTGATGTGTATGCATTATTGTTTTACATGTATACACTTTGTTAATGCATGCTAAGGGTTTAATTATGGGTAAGGGTTTAAGAACTAATGTGGATTTGAATGTTAATGAGGGTTTTGGATGTTTTAAAAGTATACAAATGATTCATCCCACCCTTCTTAGTTGTCTTGTGCATTCTAACAATTGGTATTAGAGTTGTGGTTCCTAGGAAGAAGCTTAACCGCTTGAGGTAGATCCATATGGCACACAAGAAAGGAATCAAAGCTCCCTTTTTCAATGGAACAAATCATACCTACTAGAAAACTAGGATGGAGTCTTTCTTAGTATCCCTTTGATTTGGTGTTTGGTAGTCTGTTGAAAGATGTTAAACTATGCCTGGAAATGGACCATCAATTGATGATGAGATCAAGGCATATGAGAACAATGGAAAAGAAAGAAATGCAATCTTGAGGGGTCTTACTGATTCAGAACCTATGAAGGTTATAAGCTACAAGTTTGCTAAAGATGTTTGGACAAATCTTGAAGGAATCTATGAAGGAGATGACAATTTCAAACAAACAAAGATGCAGATCTACAAAGCCAAATTTGAAACCCTAAGGATGTATAAAGATGAAGATATTTTTGCTTACATGCTTAAATTTGATGAAGTTTTCAATGCTATCAATGGTCTTGGTGGAAATATGGATGAAAATGAAGTTGGTAAAAAGGTATTAAGAAATCTGCCTAAAGCTTATAGTCATAAAGTTTCTACTATTGATGAAGCTTAGAATTTGGATCATTATTCTAGAGATAAGATGTTTGGTGCTTTAACTTCTTTTGAAATGAGAGAATTTGGTCAAGATACTACAATAAAATAAACTACTTTCAAAGTCTGCAAAGTGGAAAAGGATGATGGATCGGATCCAGATGATCTTGATGAGGTGGAAGAAAACTTTGTGAGAAGATTGAAAAAGGATACTGGAAAATACAAAGGTAAGCTACCTTTCAAATGTTTCAATTGTGGAAAGATAGGTAATTATTCATCTAAATGTCCAATCAAATTTACTAATGACAAATAGAAGGATCAAAAGGGTAAATTTCTCAAGAAGAGTTATTATGTTGAAAAAGACATTGGTTTTTTTGATGATGAAGAATTGGATTATCATAATGAAGATAGTGATGAATGCTTGTTCATGGCTTTAAATATTGGAACTAATTATACTAATCTTGAAATATTGTGAAGGAAACTGCTCCAAAAATTGGTCATAACATTGAAGGAACTATGTTCACTGATTTTCATGCTAGAAAGGAGAAGAATTACTAGATCATTGACAGTGGATGCTCAAATCATTTGACAAGTGATAAGAGTAAGTTTGTTAAGCTTGAAAAGTATGATGGTGGTCTTGTCAAGTTTGGTGATGCATGTTCTTTATGTCAAGGGCCTCCGACATAATCTTCTAACTGTAGGAAAAATATGTAGCAAAG
Organism: Sequoia sempervirens; assembly: GCA_007258455.2. Lineage (NCBI taxonomy): Eukaryota > Viridiplantae > Streptophyta > Pinopsida > Cupressales > Cupressaceae > Sequoia > Sequoia sempervirens. The sequence continues at coordinate 772,269,211 of VDFB02281492.1, read as the reverse complement.
GATATAATCTTGTATTTCAGAATGGTGGTAATGAAATCAACAAAGGAAGGTTTGGTATTTTGGTTGTTGTTGGAACAAGGAAAGGAGGTAATGTCTATCAACTCAAAGGTAAGTGTTTAAAGTTCTTTATGTCTCAAAAAAATGAAATTTTTCTATATCATAGAAGAATGGGTCACATCAATTTTGATAGCCTGGAAAGGATAATCTCTATTGATGCTATGAGAGATTTGCCAAAGATCACAAAGCCTATCAATGCAATCTACAAAGAATGTCAAGATGGAAAGCAAACAAAGGAAAGATTCAAGACAAAAGAATATTCTACCACAAGTCCCTTGGAGTTAGTGCATACAAATCTGTGTGGACCTACTAGAATTAGAAGCTCGTGTGGTGACAGGTGTTTCATGTTATTAATTGATGATTATTCTAGAATGGCTTGGGTTACATTTCTCAAAGAAAAATCAGAATCTCTAGACAAGTTTAAAGCATTTAAGGCTATGGTTGAGAATGAAATGAATCTAAAAATCAAATGTTTAAGGTCTGATAGAGGTGGTGAGTTTACTTCAAATGATTTTAACAATTTTTGTGAAGGTCATGGAATAAAGAGGCATTTCTCATCCCCTAGAACTCCTTGGAAAAATGGAGTTGTGGAAAGGAAAAATAGAACAATTCAAGAAGCAGGTAGGACAATGATAAAGGAAGATAATATTTCAGATGTCTATTGGAGAGAATCAATTCATACTATAGTCTACATTCTTAACAAAGTTCAAGAAAGAGAAAATAGTTCAAAAACTCCCTATGATTTATGGTATGGTAAACCCCCTACTGTGAAATATTTCAGAATTTTAAGAAGCAAATGTTATATCAAAAGAGATGAAGAAAACTTAGGAAAGTTTGATGCAATATTTGATGAAGGAATATTCCTTGGATACTCTACAAGAAGCAAGGACTATCAGTGCTACAATAAAAGGTTGACGAAGATTTTTGAGAGTGCAAGTGTCAAAGTGGATGAAGAACCACATCAAAGTTCAGTACTGATGGAAGGCTATGAATTTGATGAATCATGCTGCATTGAAGAAGAAAAAGTTGAAGACAAAGGAAAAGAGTTGATAGTTGAAGAGGAAGAAGCTCCAAAAAAGAATCCTAAAAATCCTAAGTATGTGCAGAAGAATCATTTAGAAGATCAGATCATTGGAGATAAGAGAAAAGGAGGTCTAACAAGAAGAAAAGTTGCTATGATAGAGGAACAAGTAAATTTTTGTTTACTTTCTGAGGTGAAACCAAAGACAGTGACTGAGGCATGCAAAGATGAAAATTAGGTCAAAGCAATGAAGAAGAGTTAGAATAGATAGAGAAGAATATGACTTGGGAATTGGTTTCAAGATTGAAAGATAAGAATGTGATTGGTACTAAGTGGGTATTATGAAACAAGCTGAATGAAGATGGAAAAGTTGTTAGAAACAAGGCTAGACTTGTGTGTAAGGTTTACTCATAGGTTAAAGGTATAGATTTTGAGGAAAATTTTTCTCTAGTTGCAAGAATGGAAGCTATCAGGATATTTTTATCTTTTGCAACACATAAGGATTTCAAAGTATCAGGTGGATGTGAAGTCTACATTTTTGAATGGTGAATTGGAAGAAGAGGTATACATTGAACAACCAAAAGTTTTTCAATTATCAAAAGATGCAAATATGGTTTGTAGATTGAATAAATCATTGTATGGATTGAAGCAATCTCCCAAAGCTTGGTATGCAAGGTTAGATAAGTACTTGTTGTAGCAAGGATTCAGAAAAGGTACAATAGATAACAATCTGTATTTCAAAGTTGAAGGAGAACAAATCTTGATTGTGGTGGTATGATTGATGACATAATCTTTGGAGGAAATGAAGATATGTGCAAGAATTTTGCAGAGGAAATACATAAATAATTTGAGATGTCAATGTGTGGGGAGATGAATTTCTTCCTTGGTTTGCAGATCAGCCAATTAGAGAAAGGTATATTCATATCACAATCTAAGTATGTTAATGAATTTTTGAATTTTGGAATGGATGAGTGTAACCGGTATGTACTCCTATGGTTACTTGTTGTAAGCTAAGCAAGAATGATGAATCTCCTTAGACATATCAGAGCAAGTATAGATCAATGATTAGTAGACTATTATATCTTACTACTACTAGACTGGATATCATGCCTTTAGTTTGTCTTGTGGATAAATTTCAAGAAGATCCCAAAGAATCTCATGTTGCAACAATGAAAAGGATATTCAAAATTTGAAGGGCACTTTGGATTACGGTTTGTGGTATCCTAAGGATATTGACTTCTCTTTGAGTGCATATATAGATGCAGATTGGGCTGGATGCACATATGATAGAAAAAGTACAAACTTGGTGGAGCTTTCTTTCTTGGAAGTAGGTTAGTTTCATGGCTAAGAAATAAGTAGGATTCAGTGTCATTATCTACTGCAAAAGCAGAATACACTGCAACACCATGCTGCACATAGGTGTTATGGATGAAGCAAACATTGAAAGATATTAGAGTTTCATATGATGAACCTATTCCTACCATGTGTGACAATACAAGTTCGATAAATATTTCAAAGAATCCAGTAATGCATTCAAGAACAAAACATATCTCAATCTAGTATCACTTCTTGAGAGAGAAAGTTGTAGAAAATAAGGTGAAGTTGGAGTGTGTGCCTAGTAAGGATCGGGTTGCTAATATTTTCACAAAAGGGTCTTCCAAAACATACTTTTGAGTAACTTTGGGAGAAGTTAGTGGTTATTTCCCATCCTTCTTTCAACTAGATGCATAAGTGAGTGCATCTTTCTGGGAAACATTTCAAGATATATCTCTTGGTCTTGGACTGATGCTGAAGGCTACCTCTCAAGGGGAGTAGGTAGTAAGTGATTGTTGGTTGATACAGTTTTGTGGAGCATATTGTGTGTTTGTAAGGGGCAGTGTACAGGAAAGTGAGTATGCAGGAAGATAGTGCACAAGAATGAGTGGTGTATGTAGGTGTTGCCCTTTGTATGTTGTTAAAGGGAGAGAAAAAGTTGAATTGGTTAAAAAAACCATAGTATAAAAATTGATATGGTCTAAAGACCATAGAGGGAGAGAGTACGGAAATATTTTTTTTGAGTAAAAGAAGTTATGTGTTGTCCTTTTCCATTGATGTCAAAGGGGGAGAAAGTTAGCTAAAAAACCATGTGAAGAGGAGAGAATAAATACTTGTGTAAGGGGGAGCAATGTGCACTAATGTGTAATATGTGTTGTTGTTATTGATGGTTTTTCATATTCGGTGTTTTCATCAATGACAAAGGGGAATATTGTTGGAAGTTTGGAGGTTTCTAGAAACTTGTGTTGTCATTGATGTCAACAAAGCGTTGTTACATTAATGTCAACCCCTAAGGAAGTAAGTGTATTGGTTGCATTATGTTGTCATTAGTATAATCACTGGTGTCAACCTCTAATGTAGCAATGATGAGTAAAGTGCTTGTGGATATCAACCTCTTGTGTAGTTGAGATGTTGAGAAGGTGTTGCAGAAGTTGATTTGATGTTTTGGGTGCTTGGTTTCCAAGTGCTTTTGAGAAAATTTGAATAAAAGAGAGTTCAGTGTGATAGAGTGGTGTTTGAAGTGCTTTTCTTTGCATTTCTTCATGGTTGAAGATATTCCCATGTGGTTTGGATGTGATGATTAGAGGTGTTCAAATGTGTTATTTTTAGAGTTATAGGAGTTGAATCAAGTGGTAGAAGAAGTTGTGTTCACTAGTGTGTGAACTATGAAGTAGTGTTGTCTGGGAGAAATGAGATTGCTCCGCATTTCTTCGTAGTGAAGTTTTTGGTGTTGTGGATGTGGGAACGTGCTTATCATGTTTGTATCTATCTTCTCTTGAAGTTTCAGGTGTTGATCCTTTTTGCAAGGTTGTCTAATGTGTTGGATGTCTATGCCAGTATGTCTAGTTTTGGAGTATTCTGAGATGTATGAATAGCGTGGAGTGTTGCAATGTGGTTTGTGAGATTTTTTTGAACCTTGAGAGGTGTGTTTGGTGTCACTTGTTAGTGTTAGTGTAGGTTTGGTCGACCTAGTGTGCTAGCGCTAATTGCTGAGGATAATCATTGATTGAGGAAGTGTTGAGAAGCGTGTTTGTGTAGATTTGGGTCCCAATTAAGCAGTGGTGTGGTTTGGATTCATTGCTTTATATTTTGGAAGTGTTAGGTATTGGCCTATTTGGTGTTACATGATAGAGGTGTATACATTTCATTAAGGGTGACCTAATTGATATTGTTTTAGGTCGTGGAGGGTATAAATGCAAGGTAATTTTTTGCATGGTTCAAGTTCAAAGTATGTGTGATGCAAAAATGTGAATGTGATCAAGTGTGTTGATCTGAGTTTGAGCCTTAATGCTTATGACTTCCTAATGTGGTGAGCAGAAGGTGTCTACATTTCAGTCTATTTGATGTGTTGATTGTGCTTCAATGGAATTGTACCTTCAACATATGAGAGATGCATTTTTAGCAGTTCAAATTGGCAATGAGCCACCCCTTCTTTCTTCTTTCTTCTGGATAGTGAGTCCTTTGGTAGTGAGCCACTGACAGTGAGCCTTTTTTTATATTTTTGGGCAGTGAGCCTTATTATATTCAGTGTTTCAATTCATATATTAGTGAGTTAATCCTCATCGTGGCTTTTCCCTTCTTGGGTTTTCCATGTAAATCTAGTGTTTTCATGTGTTTGATGTGTATGCATTACTATTTTACATGTGTACATTTTTTTAATGCATGTTAAGGGTTTAATGGTGGATAAGGGTTTAAGAACTAATGTAGATTTGAATGTTAATAAGGGTTTCTTATGTTTTAAAAGTATACAACTAATTCACCCCCCCTTCATTGTTTTGTGCATTATAGCAACATTAATCATAACATACTTAGTTTTCACAAATAGAAAATAAATACCCTTATCCTTTCAAGAAAGTACCTACATTGACATCTTCCATTAATTATATTTTGTCTACATGTAAAATGGTGGATACATAATTTGACAGGCATTTGACCTTTAATGATACTCACATTTCTTACGTACATCAAAATAAATAAGATTATGTTATAGTCAACCACTATTCTCAGCATAAACTCAGGGCTAAATAAAGTTCAACATAGATATACACTTTTCCCAAATTTATTTAATAAAACCCCCTTTTTAATTGATTAACTACAGTATGTCCCTAAGGATGGAAAGATTTGATAATACAAATAAAAAGGATAAATTAAATGATCAAACTTTTGGAATGCGACACCAATGTAGAGCAAGGTGATATACACATCAACTAACCAGGCTCAACAGGTCTTCAAGCTTCAAAACCCAACCTAGGGTTATTTCCTTCACAATCTCACCAAACTGCTTGTAGGTCAACAAACCCACTTCTCCTCTTATATCTTTTAGAGAAGATCGTATAGGGACTTGAATCCAACACTTTCAGAGCCCATTTGTCTCCCATTCAACATATCAACCTAGTGCAATAGGTTGTTTTGAAAATTTTTGCACAAAACTATTCTTCAACGCTATTCTTAGGCCAAATTAGGTCTCTTTTCCAAAGTAGGTACTCAAAATATTTATCACCAAACCTGAAACACTTCATCAACAGACCCAACCAATCACATAGGTCATAATTACTCCATTAGATTCATCAAAATACTCTAATTTTATGTTGTCCCAAGCAAAAACCAGTAAATTCAAGCCTAGCAATCAAACTTGCTAGACTAGGGCACGTGCTAAATGTCCTCTAACACTATCACCTTGCCCTACAACTAAGAAAATATGAAAGAACACATCTAAAAGGTCCATTCCACCAAACTACAGAATTTCCCTATGGTATAATGGCCTATTTTGTCACGCTTTTGTTACAATACCCTAGAAACCCTAGCAATCCAAGCAACTTTCAAAAATCTTCCTTTATCTCTCTCATATCTATATGAAAATAAATCCAAATGGATTCAAAAGAATCTAATATAGAGATACACCACTTCACATTGATTTCACGTGATTATCTTACTGTACGAAGCCGTATAGAGTTTGAAAGTGCGAAAGAACACCAAAAATCACATAAAAAATAGGGTAAAAATGCTTTATTTCTCCAAAACTTCAAGCAACCAACCTGCCTCGATGATGTTAGAGGAATTTTAACATGTATTACATGAAATACCAATGGTCTACAACTAACATTTTAAAATATGATCATTCATCTTCCAACTAACCAACAAAATGACAAAAAAAATGCATAGTTCAACTTTTGTAAAGTTGCTACATTATTGACAACTTTAAACTCAACCCCTCTAAGAGCCTAAGTGACCTTAATTACATCAAAAATTGGTAAAATAGACCTTATTATCATCATGAGATGACTCAACCCTACTCTAGACTCCAAAATGCAAAATCAAGCCAAAATTTGCAAGGGTGCTCCTGCACCATTCAACCGGGGAGGAAAAGACTTCATCCTCCTGATGAAATGAGTTCTTGGACTGATATACCATGTTGTTTGATATCACCTTATGTCATGCATTGATCATATTCAATTGGTTGATTTTTCCATTTAACCAAGTACTCATTATACACCTTCTTCCTAGTTCTTTTGACCTCCCTTGTATCTACTATGCCTTCAAGCTTCATCAGTTGACTAGGAGGTAAATCCTTGACCCATTCATCATCTTTAGCATTTGGAGTACCTGTAACATCACCTGCATTCACAACACCTTTAAAAGGATACAAATTCGCAACATTTAAAATGGGTGAAATGGCAACTCCTAGGGGTAACTCAATTTCATAAGCATTATGACCAAACTTGTGCACTATCCTGCAAGGGCCAATCTTCTTCATCATCAACTTTGTGTATTTTCATTTTGGAAGTTTTTCTTTCCTAAGATGTTCAAGCACCAAATCACCAACCTTGTACTGAACATCTTTTCTTTTCAAATTTCCCTTCACTTTATACTTCTCCACACTCTTTCTCAAGTTCTCCTTGACTTGCTCATGAATATCTTTCATAGCAATGGAAAAGTCTTCCCCTACTACACTCCTTTTCTCCATGTCTCTCAGGTCTCTAAGTTCACAAATACCCCTTGGATTCATCCCATAGACCACTTCAAAAGGACTTCTTCCTATACTTTTGTTTATGGAGTCATTGTATGCATACTCTGCTTGAGGAAGTGAAATGTCCCATGACTCACCATGCTCCTTAGTTAGACATCTCAACAAGTTTCCAAGAGACATGTTAGCAACCTTAGTTTTTCCATTTGTTTGTGGATGGCATGCTAAACTAAATTGCAGATTAGTACCCAACTTTTTCTACAAGGTCCTCCAAAAATGACCTATAAACTTTGAATCTCTATCAGACATAATACTCAAGGGCAGTCCATAAATCCTCACAATTTCTTTGAAAAACAAACTAGCAATATGAGATGCATCATTAGTACTTCTACATGCAATGAAATGGTCCATCTTACTGAATCTATCCACAACAACATAAACACTACCATTCCCTCTTTGTGTTTTAGGTAGACCCAAAACAAAGTCCATGTTGATTGACTCCCATGGACGGTTAGGAACAGGTAAAGGTTGATACAAACCTGCATTAGAACTTGTCCCTTTGTCTCTTTGGAAAATTCCACATCCTTCCACAAACCTTTGACATCAACATGCATTCTAGGCCAATAATAGAACCTCTTAACCTGCTCCAAATTTTTTTCAAAACCAAAATTCCCACTCAAACTTCCACAATGATTTTCCCTTATCAAATTTTCCCTCATGGAGCATTTAGGCACACACAACTGAGCCCCTTTGAACAACAAACCATTTTTCAACACAAAATCTGCATATTCACTGTGAAAACTATCTTGAAACTAACTGCAAACAATATATGCATCTTTGAAATCATCATCATGCTCATACATACCTTTTAGAGATTATATTCCAATGCTTTGAAGTTGTACCTCTTGCACCATCATATATCTTCTACTCAAGGAATCAACGACCTTGTTTGCTTGTCCTTTCTTGTGCTTGATTGAAAATGTATAGGCCTGCAAGTACTCCATCCACTTCATGTGCCTATGACTCAACTTGTCTTGGCTATTCAAGTAACTCAATGCATGGTTATCTGTAAACACAACAAAATCCTTTGGAAAGAGATAATGTCTCCATTTCTTGAGAGACTAAACCATAGCATAAAGTTCAAGGTCATATGATGAATACTTTCTCTTAGCATTATTTAGTCTCTCACTGAAAAAGGCAACCGATTTCCCATCTTGGCTCAAAACTGCACCTATAGCAGACCCACTTGCATCACATTCCACAATGAACACTTTATCAAAATCAGGGAGAGTGAGGATAGGCATTTGTGTCACTCTTGACTTTAGGTATTCAAAGCTCTTGTCTACATCTACAGTCCAACAAAACTTGTTCTTCTTCACCCCCTTAATGGTGTCAATCATTGGTGCACATATGTGACTAAAGTTCTTGATGAACTTTCTATAAAAACTGGCTAACCCATGAAATCTCCTAGCTTCTCCCACTGAAGTAGGTGTTGGCCAATTGAGTATGGCTTCAAATTTTGTAGGATCTATCCTCAAAGTTCCCTCTGATATCACAAACCCAAGATAGACAAGTTCCCTCTTCATAAACTCACACTTCTTAAGGTTGATCATTAACTTCTCCTCATTGACCTTATTCAAGACCTTATCAGGGTGTTCCAAGTGATCTTCTCTTGTTTTACTATACACAAGGATGTCATCTAGGTACACCACAAATCTTCCTATGAAGCTCTTCAACACCTCATTCATCAGCCTCATGAATGTACTTGGGGCGTTTGACAATCCAAATGGCATCACTAGCCATTCATATAAGCCTTCATTGGTCTTAAAGGCGGTCTTCCACTCATTTCATTCCCTTATTTTTATTTGATGGTATCCAATTTTCAAATCAATCTTAGAGAAATACCTTGCACTAGCCAAACTATCCATCAAGTCCTCCATCCGGGGTATAGGGAATCTATATCTAATGGTGATCTTATTTATTGATTTTGAGTTTGTACAAAGTCTCCAATCTCCATCCTTCTTAGGTGCTAATATTGTTGGCACATCACAGGGACTTAAGCTCTCCCTTATCAGTCCTTTATCTAATAACTCTTGAACTTGTTTTCTAATCTCATTTTGTTGAGAGGTCATCTTGTAGGCTGCCTTGTTTGGCAGACTTGCACCTGGTATCAAGTCAATGTGATGACGCACATCTCTAATAGGAGGTAATGCACTTGGTAACTCTCTTATCTCAATGTGTTCATACTTTTCTAACAAGGCCTGCACTTCACTTGGTATATCCACTTGATATGTTGCAGCATTAGAGATTGGCTTTCCTACAATTGCAAAACCAACTTCTTCCTTCTCTAGGTCTTTCAAGAACACCTTTCCTTTGACAACCATTACACTAGGACCTTCATGAACTATACTATCATCTTCTTGTAGAGGTGACAAGGTATATGACACACCATCCTTCACTATTACATACTCATTCTTATATCCATCATGCTTAGCCTTCTGATCAAATTGCCAAGGCCTACCAAGGAGTAGGTGGCACACATCCATGGGCACAATGTCATAGATAATTTTGTCTTTATAAGGTCCTATAGTAAACTCCACCCAAATTTTCTCATTCACAAGAACTTGCTGCCCCTTATTGAGCCATGAGATCTTATAGGGACTTGGGTGAGGTATTCTTTTCATTTTGAGCTTCTCTACCATTTCTAAGGACACTATGTTATCTATTGAACCAAAATCAATTATAATTTTACATACCTTTCCCTGAGATAAATGCATGTTGTCTGAAACAAAGCTTTCCTTTGAGGGGGTTCCTTGGTGGTTGGCACTTTAATTAGTGTTATCCTGATCATCAAAGCCTCTCCTACTTCTGGTGTAGCATGAAGAGAAGGAGAGTTGACACTTTCTTCATCCTCCTCTTGAACTAGTTGTGTCCTCCTTTCTCCATTATGAGAGCTTGCACCTTGTTTATCTGGGCACTTCCAAGTAGGATGGCCATATTGGTTATAGTTATAATACCTTCCAAAGAAGGTATTAGACCCCTTCCTTTTCCATTAAATATTTCCCTACCTCCTGGCCTTCTTCCTCTGAAATTTCCTCTTGTTTCACCACTAGACTCTTGACTTGTGCTTTGTTCATTTGGCCCTCTTTGTGAACATCTTCCACTAGGATTACCTCTACCCCTAAAAGTCTTTCCTCTGCCCCTTGATTGCTTTTCCTGCCTCCTCTTGATCTTCTCTTCAGCCTTAATGGCTACTTGAAATCACTCCTCTATTGTCCTAGGAGTGGCAAGGTTGATTTCATCTTGAATTGCAAACCTCAAACCATTCAAGTATCTAGCAATTTTTTCCTTTTCATTTTTAAAATGGGCCTGACCTTATGCTAAGTTTGTGAAATTCTTTAGTGTAGGCTGCCACATCCAACTCTTTTTGCTTCAAATTTTGTAATCTCCTAAACACTTGTATCTCATAATCAGCAGGTAAGAATTGTCTCTTTACCTTTGCCACCATCTTGTCCCAAAAATTGATCTTAGACTTGCCCACCTTTGTCCTCTCCTCTTGGATGTAATTCCACCATGTTAGTGTTGGTCCCTTCAACTTGGTTTTGGAAAACTTGACATTCTTATCTTTAGCTATCTCTTTGAACTCAAAATAATTATCTAAGGCATCTATCCATTCAATCGCTTCTTCAACATCTATTTTTCCACCATACATAGGTAGCTCCATCTTCACATCTTGTATCTCTCCCTTCACAACCTTAAGCACTTGTAGTAATTTCCTCTCTTTTGGATCCATCTGTCCTTGGGATCCTCCTAGGGTGTTCTCCTCTTCACCCTCTTCCTCCTCTTCAGAGTCACTCTCCTCTGCCAAACCTTTGTCTCTCCTATCTCTTTTCTCTAGTGCTTCCATCCTGGCTTCCATGGATTCTTGAGACTCTCTTAGGGCTCTCAACTCCCTAGCAACAACAACTGAATTACCTTTTGGAGGAATCTCCAATACCTTGCCTTAGAACTTTTCTTCTTCCAAATCCCAAACATCTTGCAAATGATCTCAGCCTAAGCTCGGATACCACCTAATGCAGAGCAAGGTGATATACACATCAACTAACCACATTCAACTGATATTCAAGCTTCAAAACCCAACCTAGGGTTACTTCCTTCACAATCTCACCAAACTGCTTGTAGGTCAACAAACCCACTTCTCCTCTTATATCTTTTAGAAAAGGTCGTTTAGGGACTTGAATCCAACACTTTCAAAGACCCATTTGTTTCCCATTCAACATATCAACCTGGTGCAACAGGTTGTTTTGAAGCATTTTGCACAAAACTATTCTTCAACGCTATTCTTAGGCCAAATTAGGCCTCTTTTCCAAAGGAGGTACTCAAAATATTTATCACCAAACCTGAAACACTTCATCAACAAACCCAACCAGTCACATAGGTCACAATTCCTCCATTAGATTCATCAAAACACTTCAATTTTCTACTGTCCCAAGCAAAAACCAGTAAATTCAAGCCTAGCAATCAAACTTGCTAGACTAGGGCACGTGCTAAATCTCCTCTAACACTATCACCCTGCCCTACAACTAAGAAAATATAAAATAACACATCTGAAAGGCCCATTCCACCAAACTACAGAATTTCCCTACAGTGGAATGGCCTATTTTGTCATGCTTTTGTTACAAAACCCTAGAAACCCTAGCAATCCAAGCAACTTTCAAAAATATTCCTTTATCTCTCTCAAATCTGTATGAAAATCACTCCAAATGGATTCAAAAGAAAGCTAATACAAAGATACACCACTTCACATTGATTTCACATGATTATCTTACTGTACGAAGCCGTTCAGAGTTTGAAAGTGCGAAAGAACACAAAAAATCACACAAAATCAAGGTAAAAATGCTTTATTTCTCCAAAACTTCAAGAAACCAACCTGCCTCGATGATGTTAGAGGCCTTTTAACATGTATTACATGAAATACCAATGGTATACAACTAAAATTTGAAAATATGATCGTTCATCTTCCAACTAACCAACAAAATAAATAAAAAATGCATAGTTCAACTTTTGCAAAGTTGCTACATTATTGACAACTTTAGACTCAACCCCTCTATGACCCTAAGTGACCTTAATTACATCACAAATTGGTCAAATATACTTTATTATCATCATGAGATGAATCAACCCTATTCTAGACTCCAAAATGCAAAATCAAGCCAAAATTTGCAAGGGTGCTCCTGCACCAGACATTACTTATACTTAGTGTATATATTATTATTATTATTTAGAATGATAATATAAGTGAAATGCATTGTTATATTCCACGAAATATATTATAACTTTTGTGGCCCACCTTTGGAATTTTCTCATCAGTTTCAAAAGCCATTTCGTTAAATTTGATTAATGCACATTTAGCAACCTTTACATTTCCTGAGGGAGCAAACCATTGAGGTGTTCAATCAACTAATATGCAAAACTACAAAATACATTAAAACTATTTTGAAGGGAGGTTCAGATCACTAGAAACTGAGAATTTGATGCTTCCTTCATGGAAATGATTCTCCAAGTAAATTTTTGGATCAACCTAAGCCATTATGTTTGATGGAAATAATAAGTGAGTCATTGGTGGATATGCAAGAGGCTATGAGAAAGAGTGTGGTTTGATGAATAAATTCAAACAAGAATATGCAGTGATAATAGAAGATAATTCTGATTGTATTCAAATTGGAATAGTCAAAATTTTGTACAACTAGTCAACTCACCAACAAAACCATGTGATAAACTCAAATGATAGAATCATGTTGTGGTAGAGAGAGTTTAACCAGTGAATTAATTATGAAGGAATGTATGATTAATGATGGAAAGTGGCACTATAGCAAGGCAGAGCAACATAGTCGATAGGAATGCATGAAAACTTGGGGTTGAGCCCCAGGGAAAGTATCGTGACCTTTTAGAGTGTTGGTTGAATATTTTGTTATCAACTAATTGATGAAAAAATGGTTATATCAACCATAGTATGATGAGATAAAATATCTTCTCTCAAAAATGGGAGGCTCCCTTCTTATTGGTAACTATAATCGACCAATAATTCACTAAGCTTATTTACACTAAAATTATCTATAGGGTATTTCCATATCATCTAATTCTCTTATTTCAAAATAGATGTTCTCTTACAAACTTATAATAACAATCCTGTGATGCTTATAATATGTAATGAACCACAAACTACTAATTGGAGAAATAATAATAGATACTCAATTTAGTTAAACAAAAGAGTAATTGAAATGATACCAACAAGTGTTAACACCAAGAAACCCACAAAAGCACAAATTCTTTTGTTGCTTCCTATGTCAATTGGAAAAAAGAAAAGTTATCGAATATGATGCAACCCAAAGTCTTCACCGTATGCCAAGATAAGATCAAACAATCATAGACGATAACTTGCAACCCAAATTCTTCAAAGTTATTTTCCAATCACAGACATAAACACAACTCAAAAGATGATATATCGTAGCTCAAAGACTATAAAATCAGATTTAGAATTTTCCTTCTAGAATATTTGATTCTATGCCATGATTCAATCACATACACAAGAGAATGCAATAGAAAAGACTTAAGAACAATTACAATGCATCACAAGCTTGATTCAAGACAAAGATTGAACACCAACTTGATTTCCTCAGATTGATTGAAAATGATTTACACTTTTGAACAAAAAATTTCAATGTACTCCTCAATGCAGCAACATTTCACTGCAATAGCTAAAAGATAATACTTACAAAAATCCCCCTTTTATTTATAGAGAGAAACTATGAGAAAAAATAGGAAATCTACAACTACTTTGATTTATTCAGGTCAGAGTCCAATTTGATTCGGGACTGTACTCCTTTTACATGTAATTGCATATTACAAAAAGACATTTAAAATATCATTTACAAACTACAAACTGCATAGTGAAAAAAATTGAAAATAAACTATGTGTCCATACTCTTCTTGTTTCTTATTTTTCCAAAAAATATTCATATATTTTCAAAGTTGCCTAAGCTTCTATGTCATTTGGCCCTAGTGTGTAACTGGAGATGGCTAGAACTCATGTGATAGAGTCCTCTATGTTGACATGTACCTTTATATGCCTATCCAAAATTATCTTCAACTCATCCAAAAAAACTTGGAAGTCCACTAATTTATCAATAGAAGATAGTGAGAAAGCTTTTGATTCTATCTCAGTATGAATTAGTGTATTAAATTCATGAAAAATTGTATCCACGAGAATATTTTTCTGACTACCATCAAGTATCTGACATGGAAGCTCCCCTATCTTGACAGTGATATCTAATCCTTTATCAATGCTTGTATCTTGGGTTTCTTGTAGATCTTTTATCAATTCCTTGATGATATCTCTCTTAAATGCTTCATTGCTTCCTGGTACTCAAAGTTGTTTCTTTTCTTATACTTCTTCATATTCACCCACTACATTTCAGTTTCCATTGCTTTGTCTCTTGGAGTTGTAGATATTGAATATCTGCCAATGGTGACTGGAAACTTGAAACCAACTCTATGAGCTTTTGCTTGTTTTCTATGCACAACCATTATCTGTCTACACAACTCCATCAATATCAATTTGTCACCTGGATACCTTGGTAACATGTATGGTTACCCATCAAAACAACCAACCCTAATATAGGTGAAAGTAGGGAATTGTAGAAATATACAACCAAACCTTTTCACTTGTTTGCAAGCTTCATCAAAGACTCCTTTCTTTTCAAGCTCCTTCTCAAATATGCAAATGTACTTATAAAATAAGGCATCATTTACCCTTCTAATGTGCTCGATGCTTTCTTTCAATGATAGTTGTGAGTAGTATTCATACACTGGAATTTTTCTTCTATCACCTTTTGAAGTTAGGCCAAGAAAATTTATCATGGAAGTAGCACCATATACTAAATATGAATTCATATAGAACTTCAATGAGGTTGACACTTTTGAGAGTTATTCACAAATTGAGCTACTAATTTTCTTACGCCAAAAGATCTTTTGATTACCCTTCTTTATGACATATATGTACTGATACATCCATTCTTGAAAGGTATTGGATGTAGCAAGCCCTTTGAATCTACTTAGGAGAGTTATCAGATCACCTACCTCTTCAATGAACTCACTCCAGAAGATGTTCTTTGGCCACCTTGATATTGTAGGCCTGGGAGTCTTGAGCCACCGCCAAGTGTTAATGATTTTCTTCTACTTCTATATATTCTTGTCATAATGATCTTGTGCTAACTCCATGGTGATGCCAACATAATCATTAATGTCTGAGCACATGAAAATCTTATCAAAGAATTCCTCATCCAATCTTATCACTACTTTTCCATTTGCATCTATTATGCTTTTACTTATTAAAATTAGCAGTTGTTGCCAACACGAACTCTGGGTTCTGAGTTGACACTGGAAAGACAGAAACCAAATGGATGCTACTTGCATGCTTGAGGTGACAAGTTGTTTGTTCACTCTCTCTAAAAATTTTGACATGTCTAAATGCCCAATCTCTGTGTCTCTAATATGGTCCACATTAGACTCCATAGAGGTCATCGGGAACACTCCTTGGTATTTGTACTTCATATTTTTCTTCTTAGGAGATAGATCAAAGATTTGGAAAGAGACTACAAAAATGAATTTTAAAACCTTCCAGAGTTAGAAAATTGCAAGTGGCATGGTTCATGCAGTTGTGGAGAAAATCTGCACTTTTACATTTCAACAGTGTTTTGGTGTAGTTTGGAAAAAAATTTGTGAACTACATGGGAATTTCTTTTTTTTGGGTGTAAAGGTGGAAAAATTCCCCACCTCTACATGATGGTATGATTTTAGGTTTAGTTCGAAGAAAATTCTCTGAGCTATACTTAGGGTAGGTCAAATAAAAGATGCAAATTAGAGAATTTTCTTCGATTTGCATTTGTTAAGGGTATCACCTTGGTGCAAAACGGAGAAAGTTTTTTTATTTGCATGAAAAATGCAAAAAGGATATGCAATTTGGAGAAATTCTCTGAAGTACATGGGGGTAAACCTCTTTGATGCACTTCAAATAAAATTCTCTGAAGTGCATGGGACAACATGCACATGAGAAATGGGTAAGTTGTGGGGAATTTTTCTTTGAACACCTAATGACTTGGGGTGTTGTTGGGGAAAATTCCTCGAACAACCTGAAGGTACTATGGTAGGAAGTTGTTTGAATTTTAATCTCCGAACAACAATGGTCTAAAAGATCAGTTGTGTTATTCGGAGATAAAATTTCAAGCAACACCAATTTTTAACTGGAAAATGTAGGTAAAAACAAACAAAAATCTAATCCTAAAAACATAAACCTTGAACGATATAAAACCTCGATCGATAATAATAGGAATTTGACACGATCATACAATGATGAGCAAGAGGAAATATGAGGCATGAGAACGACATGGAAGCAAAAAAAATGAAAATAAAATGGGGTTTAAAATAAATAAACCATCATTAAAGAACATTAATGGTCGAATGTGTGAGACTAGGAGTGTAGTTGCGGAGAATTTCTCCGCAACTACATGAGAGCTATAGTTTAACCAAAATATGCAAGTGCACTGAAAAATAGCAACACTGCACTCAAAGGGAAAAAAGGCTAACTCATAAAATGATTTTTGCAATTTTTCCAAAAGGCAAAAAGATGATCCAAACCAAAATAACTTTTTGAGGGGCCAGAATACGCACGAGACCAATCAAAATTTGTCTCAATTTGCATGCTTAGAGGATGTAGACTACGAAATAGACAAATTTTGTAGGAGTTATCCAACGAATTAAGCAAGCGAAATCCAAGGATAACATAGAGCTATATCATATGTGTGGTTAATGTTCATGATGAATCTGAATCTAATTCCATTTTTTTGTTACATTTGTAACACTTTTAAAAAGCATCTAATTTATTTTAATATGGTGGCTGGAGGATCCAAAACATGCACAAATTCAAATACAAAAGACTTCATAAAAGTATCGATCGCCAAGCTACACTTTACACAGGTCAAATATGAAATTTATTTAACTAAATCACAACAAATCTATTTCAAAATGACATGATGCCTACCTACCAAGTGCTATTTTTCTAATGGGGAGCTACAATCTTCTCCTGCAACACTCTGGCGACCCTTCTCTGCTTCAAGATTTACCTGCTCGCTAATCTCCATGGCCAATTCTCTTCTATTTTCTATTATCTACTTATATTCAATCTCACAACGTTTCTTCCCTGTTGCCAATCGATCTCCCTCAAAAATATCAGAAAGTATTGTTCTTATCGCCTCTTTCAGCCGTGTCCCCTTTGAAGAGTCTTGTTCAAAACTAAAAAATTGTCCGTCCTTTTCACGTTTCCATTAATTAATAACCAACCATTTAGAAGAACTCCCTTCTCATGCCTCAAATCATTAATGCCATAAATAAAAACTTCTAGTTTTCCTCTTCTTCATAGCCTGGATGGTAGTTTGCATTCAAAGAGTAACAGTTTGACAAGAACTCTCCCACATTTAACATGCCATTAGTCAATTTTTAATTCATGCAATTCTAGTTGAACTGCCATTCTAATTTTCAAATAAATCACAATTTGCATGTTTTTAAATAAATCTATTTAGTTAACTTCTTTAAATTAAAAATTATTTAATTTTCTATTAAATTGAAAATTTGTAAATCGATTAACTATGTAATTTATTTATTTATTTTTTATCAGTCATGTAAAATTTAAATTTCTCAAACTTTCTATATTTACAAATAGGATAGTAATAATATTTTATTATATTATCAATATCATAAAATAAATGATTTACGATTAAGGTAAACATAACACACAACGTCAAGATAAACATATTCAGTTCTTTTATTTACTCAATTTTATTTTAATTTTACTAATTAATGTATCTTAACTAATTTTTTCCATTTCCAAACAACCACAAAGCATACACTCACAAAATACACTTGACCAACTATATGCAAAATGCAAAACATATGAATCTACATGGTGTGTGCAAGATTTCCATCATATTCTTGATGTCAATCGACTAAACACCCCTACCTCGACCATGCTCTTGCCTTCGACATGTACCTACACACCCTTGCACTTAAATTTTCATTAATAGTGTTAGCCTATAAACCATAATCAAAGCAAAACATGTGCATTACATCATCATAAAATCTAACATACGCATCAAATTTAAAATGCATCTAGTTAATATCCATAAACTCACTCATGAATTTAATACATATCAAAGATTCAAAGTCTAATATAATTTTCCAAATAATATAATGTCAAAACTATGAACCGATATATGACAAATACAAAATACAAAGTCTTTTAAAACCATGTACTTTAAAAACATTTCTCACCAAGAAACATCTAATCAAGTGTTCTAATAATCCTTTTAACACACTAAAGTTTTAAACAGCACATGGACTATTTCAAATTGTACAGTCCCTACCTAGATCAGGGTAAGTTTATTAAAAAGGCTTGTTGAAGGAATGCGTGTCAAGCAGTAATGGGTTTTAAAAATGAAAAGGTCAAGTTAAAATACCATAAAAATATTGGTTTTCTAGAAAAGTGAGTGTGAAGTATGCTAAGTTTTGAATCGTGGAAAACGGGTAGCGTGGGAGTAGAAAACTCTTAAAATTGAGTGCACGAGTAAGGCACGTAATGCCATGCACCCCACTCCAACAAGTGACACGCGTTTTAAGTCGGTGCAGGCTCACCCTCAGCTTTTGTTCAATTACGTACCGTGCCAGGAATGTTTGATGAATTTTACCTGCAATAAATGATAGGTTTTTGCCCTCTTCACTTTGGCTGGATATTTGGGAAAGAAACTAATGGAAGATGCACCCCAATCAGGGGTTAACAATGTTGGTGTGCCTCCACAGCAGCATCCCCCTTGCTTACTCTCGAACCGAACCAAACAATACGAAAACAATGAGTCAAGAGATCGAAACCCGTCCAGCCTATTGATGGCCTCGCCCATTTCCAGCAGTCCTCCTAATCATGTGAGTAAGAGTGATGGAGATGGGTTTGACCCCCTGCCCCAGGATGATAATCATCCGTTTCGGGACTCTGAAAGAGGAAGCAAGCGATGGCACCGTCACGAAACCCTCTCGCTTCTCACTATTCGATCTCAAATGGACGCCGCTTTCCGTGATGCAATCTTCAAAGCTCCTGTATGGGAAGAGGTTTCAAGGTAGTGCTGTTGTTTTTGTTCTTTTAATCAAAATTTAAATGTTTGTTGTTCCGTTAGTAAAAACAGAAAATTATATGAGTGGAGAGAAAGCTGTTGAAAGGAATTTTCAGTAGAAACAATTTGGAAATCTTATTAAGTATGAGGGATATTCATTTTTGCCAAATATCATAAATTCGGTCTTATTGTTCAAGGATATGATGATTTTATATGATAAGATTTGATCTCGTTATGATATTCTATCTGAAAGAATGGCAATTTTGTGTCAGTAAGATTTGATTTCTGCTATGATATTCAGTCTTATTCTTAAAGAGAATGGCGATTTTGTATCAGTAAGATTTAATTTTTTATATTTTTAAGAATTATGTGGAATTTGATTTCTCGAAATTATTTTTGAATCATTCAACTTTATTAATAAACTAAAATTTTCTCCAGATTTTTAACTTTAAATGCATGTTTTGCGTAACTATCAGACTCAATAGAAGGTCATAGGTTTCAATCCTAACTGGTCTAATGAAAATTAAGATCAATACTTACAGCCCTGTTTCTTCAAAGTGCCTGGTGTTTCCGTGTGACCTATAGGCTGTAATCCAGATCTAACACGAAAAGATGGCATCATACCATAATTTAGACACCTTAGATGCTGTGTTGGTGTCTGTTGAGAAACAGAGATGAGGTCTTTGAGTTGTAGCCTTACTGGGGTCGGTTAGCCCCAACTTTACCTGCCCCGTGACGTCTTTCCCCGATCGTGGCAATGAACTTTGATAAAAAGCATTCTGCACTATTTCTGTGATGTTGCGTAGTCCAGATTTATTAATGCTGTTGTTGAATGTAATGGTGCTTAGGAGACTGGCGGAGCTCGGATTTAATAGAAGTGCAAAAAAGTGCAAAGAAAAATTCGAAAATGTGACAAAGTACTACAAAAGAAGCAAACAAGGAATCTTCGAGCGACAACACCGAAAAGCCTACAGATTCTTTAAGCAGCTGGAAGCTTTGTACCCCGACGGAAAAGGAAGCAGCATGAATAATATCACAGGATGCGCTGATGAAGGATCAAGTGGCACATTTGAAGCCACAGCAGGAGCAGCAGCGCAAAAGTCAAATGTTGCCACAAATTTGAATGTAATAAGCTCTTCGTCAGGGTCGTTGGACGACTATGATGACGATGCTAGTAATAATAATAGTAATAGTTCCGATACAAGCAACAGAAAAAGAAAAAGGATTTCCGAGGAGAAAATGACGAGTTTCTTGGAAAAATTCATGGAAAAAGTGTCGCGGACGCAGGAAATGATGCAGCAGAAATATATTGAAATTATTGAAAAGCTCGAAAAGGAGAGAATTGACCTCGAGGAGGCCTGGAAACGCCAAGAGGTTGCCAGGCTGAACGCCGAAGCTGAGCTGAGGTCGCGGGATCGAGCCCTCTCCGCTGCAAGAGATTCAGCCCTCGTTGCCTTTCTCCAAAAGGTCACAGGCCAAACTTTAAATCTTCCACAGCCACAGCCGCAAACACCTCAGAAAATTCATCACAATAATCAAAGCGAACCTGCGTTGGACCCTGGATGTAAGCGGTGGCCTAAGCAGGAAGTAGAGGCGCTGATTAAGGTGAGAAGCGGATTCGAACCTAGGTTTCACAAGGCCGAGCCTAAAGCGAAGCTTTGGGACCAAATCTCAGCCGAAATGGCCACAATGGGATTCAGTCGCAGCCCCAAGAGATGCAAGGAGAAGTGGGAAAATATCAACAAATATTTCAGAAAAGCCAAAGACAATACCAAAGAACGCCACGACAAGGCCACTACCTGTCAATATTTTCAGCAATTGGACGATTTCTACAGCAACGCCATTCTCAATTCGCCTTCTGAGAAAGCAGAAGCCAATATTCAAAAAAAACATATTAATAATTATAATAACAATCAGCTAATTCTTCCTGAAACAGGAGATAATTCTCAGCCAGATTCAACGAGTACTGTTGTAGTGACTGGCACAAATGAAGAACAGCTCTGTCCAAATAATAATGTTGCAGAGCAAGAAGAAAAGCCGCCAGATGCTGATCAAGCTTATTCTGCTACTCATTCTTCATTCCTGGGTATGCTCACCAACTGAAACAAAACGCAACAAGCCATTTATGCGGGGTTGGTTTTCATGTATCATAGATAATTTGAATTGGGTATACATTGATGAAATCGTTTTATTCACAGAATTCGCTTGGCAGACTGTAACTCCCAACACAGTAAGGAATTTTAACAAAGCGGTCTTTATCTTTAAATTATAAAATAACGTAATTACGAAGTATTGATGTAATGAAAAGGATTATTAAACAATATGATAGCATGACAAAACATTATAACTCAACATGCTGTATGATATTGTAACATTTGGGGAAATTCCATGAGAATTGTGTAAATGTAATTATATAGTTATGTGTGAAATTGGTTCACCACACTTCACAGTTCAATCTCTTTTTTTTTATTTTAAAATTATATTTTTCAATCTTTCCTTATTTTTCATCATCCTCGGTTAGATATGTGGATGTAGATTTCATTCAAGTTCACTCTTATAATTGTGGATTTAAATCTTTCACTCTTAAAATTCAAAATTCTTTCATTATTGTCTACTAGTAGTTATGAGTTAACTTAATGCACACTATGTTGATTTGTGTGCTTGATGATTGTATTTAAAGATGTTCAATTATTTATTTGAAAAAACCTAGGGCATTTATATTGAGTACATCTAGACTCTAATATTTTAGAGAAAGAAAAGAATCTAGCAACATTTGCATCAAATCCTATGATCCTCGGTCTATTGCATGTTTGTTTGTTGTCTTTGGATCTTTCACTTTGAATCATAAAGTCAATATGTCAAGGGTCTAACCAAGGAGAACATGTCCTCAATCTATTGCATGTTTTCTTGTTGTCTTTGGATCTTTCACTTAAGCGTCATAAAGTCAATATGCCAAGGGTCTAACCAAGGAGAACATGACCCTCACAATTCAAAACATTTCCCAAAAGTATTTATGAATATCATGTATCCTTATAATTAGAAAACATAAAAATTTGAGAAAAGCAAATCATAACAATCTACATTCTTCCAAATTAGATATGTTATCAACTTACTTCTAAGATATTTGTAACAATGAGCCCTAATATTTAAAAAGAAAGGTGAATAAATTCTTGGGATCAAGTGCATCACTTTTTTATCATCATTATCAAGCTAAGTATCAAATTTATTTTATTTTAATTCTACATTTAATTGTTTTTATTTTCATTATCAATTCCAACTATATAAACCCTAGGTTTTTACCATTGCTTGATTATTTATCCTAGTTAAATTATAGTGAAAGCATTTTTTTTTGTTACATTATCTGATGAACTTGGCATTCCTTCATGTCCTAAAGTCTAAACCAACATTACCCACCCTTGCTTTTAATCCCATGTTTCCTTTTTAGGTTTGATTACTTCTTATATTTTCTTATTTGAGAGTGGTTCATTATACCTTTTATTTATCCTAGTCATGATGCTTTGTTTATGTCATGAGCTACTTGGGACTCTAATGTTCCTTTACATATAAAACCTAACGTGGATACCCAATCCAATGGTAATGATGTATTATTTTATGCTTATGTTGAGAAAAATTTAGAGGATAATGAAGAAAAAATTGATTTTGATCATGATGCGCATTTAGCTAAGAAAAATCTCACTCTTATTAGATAAATGATTATTGATTCACTTAGTAATGCTCAATATCCTCAACAGCAATTGGCTACTCTTTTACATAAGACATTAGTGAGTGTTCCATTTGGCATTTAATATTTTTTATGATATTGGATCTTTGTTGTCTTATTCCAATGATGTATACTCTCATGCTTCATCTAAGTTTTTCTTACATAGTTTGTAATGAAATAACTTGCACAATAGAAGATGATATGAAATATGATGCAAATACTTGATAATAACTGAGAATAACAAGCCACTTCAAGGGGGAAACCTCCAAATATCTCCAATGAGAACACAATTCATAATGTGATGATGAAATAAGAGTCGTAACCTCCTATATATACCTATTTATGCCCAGGATAACACTAGGCCAACTTAGATAACCCTATATAATTCCTACGCCGACCTAACTAACTAAATGATAGTATAATAATGATAATATGACTTAATTAAGAGTTAAGGTAGCCACAAGCTGACTACTCATAACCTGATACAACTATAGGAGTAAGGGAATAACATTGCCCTCCTCTTACAAAAGCATTGTCCTCTATACTAACTTTTTCCTTTTTCTTCTTCTTCATCTCCTTTTTTAATTCCACTTCTTTTTCTACTACTACTTGTTCCTAATCTTTTCTTGCTCTTTTTCTTGTTCTTGTTCTTTCTTTTTCTCTTTTTTACTTCCACTTCTTCTACTGCTACTTTTTGTTCTTCTTCTTGTTCCTAATCTTGTCTTGCTCTTTTTCTTGCTCTTGCTCTTGTTCTTTCTCGTTCCCTTTTTATTTCTCACTCTTGTTCTTTTTCTTACTCTTGTGACTTCTCTTTCTCTTTCTCTTGCTCTTTTTCCTGTTCTACTTCTTGTTCCTTTTTCTTTTTCTTCTTTTTTTGTGGCTACTTTTTGTTGTAAAGATGATCTAAAAAGATAATTTTGCAATAAATCACCCAAATATAGTCTAAATATTCTAAAAAGAAAATTGTAACTTACCAAGGCCTAGGTCACACTCCAATAGAAAAATCTCCCCAAAATTAAATGATTTTCAGCCTTGAGAGTGAATTTTTTGAAAACCCTAATTTCCCAATAAATTGCTTATTTCTACTTAAAATTATCTAAAATTTTGTTTTTTCTCTCCTCTATTACATCAAGTCAAAAACCCACTAAAAATCAAGAACCAATTTTGTAGGATTTATGAGATATGGACCTTCCAAATAATTTGGGTAGAAACCCTAATTCTACAATAATTCGCTCAATTCTAGTCCAATTCCTATGAAATTTAGATTGTAGTTTATTTATTATGTCCTTCAAAAACCCTTTAAAAATAAGAAAAAAATTCACTAAAAATTGGGAGATATGGGCTTCACAAAATGACCTCCAAAATTGAAAAAATGTCTTATTGTAATGATGCCAAGATCATGCTCTGATACCACTTGTAATGAAATAACTTGCACAATAGAAGACGATATGAAATATGCTTCAAATACTTGATAATAACTAAGAATAACAAGCCACTTTGAGGGGGGAAACCTCCAAATTATCTCCAATGAGAACACAATTCATAATATGATGATGAAATAAGACTCGCAACCTCCTATATATACCTGTGTATGTAAAGGATAACACTAGGCTAACTTAGATAACCCTATATAAGCCCTAGGCCGACCTAACTAACTAAATGATAATATAATAATGACAATGTGACTTAATGAAGAGTTAAGGTAGCCACAAGTTGACTACTCATAACCCGATACAACTATAGGGGTAAGGGCATAACACAATTATTGCTTCCATGACCACTATTTTCATGTTTTCAAGTGCCCTAGTGTGACCCCTACATC
Source organism: Sequoia sempervirens (assembly GCA_007258455.2). Classification (NCBI taxonomy): domain Eukaryota; kingdom Viridiplantae; phylum Streptophyta; class Pinopsida; order Cupressales; family Cupressaceae; genus Sequoia; species Sequoia sempervirens. Next base: position 772,244,377 of record VDFB02281492.1, on the reverse strand, counting down.
TTCTATTTCTACTTCTTGTGTCCCCTTCATTTTGACCTCCACTCACTTTCATCCTTCTACTCATATACCTACTAGTGTTACTCCCAAAATATATGGTACTCATATTATTCCCCCTCTTACAATGTGCCCATTCCATTTTAAAATTGGATTCCACCTTCCATGACCATGGCATCACCTCTTATCATACATCACGATTATGCTTCCATCATAGCTTCCCATGCTTCTCATAAGGGTAAGTGCAAAAAGATGGGGGGGCAAAAAGGGGTCTTAAATGGCCATTTTTTTTCTGAAATCAGGAAATACAGATCTTGGATGAGAAATTGAGGATAGTTACACTCAAAATTTTAAGATGCAACCAAAACAATGCAGCAATTGCTCCGATTCTTCTTTCTAAACTACTAATTTCTTTTAAAATGGTATAGATTAAGGGGTTCAAAAGAGGGAACCACAAAAATTGGTGTTGTTTTTGTCAAAAAAATATAACATAGCAACTTTTGTGGCTCCCTCAAAAGGTTAACTTTTTTTTTGGTATTTTTTAAATCACTTCAGTGAGAAATTAGCTAACAACGTGTAGTTTATGCCTAATTTTTTTGATAATTTTTTAATGAATATTTGATTTTTTACTAATTTTCAAAGTGGACACATCGTAAAAAATAGAATTTTGGCAGTGCTACCCCTATAAATTTTGAAAACTAATTGAAAATCATTTTTATTTAATGTGTGTATAATGGAGTCTAGTTTCTAAAAATGAAATTTATTTGAAATTTTAATGAATGGTTAATTTATAACAAAAAAATACCAAACACTAGTTTTTGCCAAAAAACAGACACACAAAAATAAAATAAAGATGAAAGGCTTAACATTGTCAAAATGTGAAAAAAAATACATCGTTAAATATCTAAGAAAGAGCCTAACATTTCCTAGGTGTTCAATTTGTTCGACCTTGAAACATGTGCAAACTTGATAGCTAGCACAAACACAATTATGTGAAATCTTGTAGAATATGCAAAAACACGTCTTTGGACATTGGGAAGGCACTACAAGCCTTTGGGTTGGTAATCCAAAGAAAATACCAAGCCTAAGGCTTAGGGATTACCAAATAAATAAGTAACACAAGCACGTTATAACACACTCACATTATTTCATAGTTTTGACATGTTTTTTTATGTTTGTGCTTAAGAGTTGCCTAAGCAAGACATAACATGAGCACATTATAAGAGAGAGGGAGTGGGAGAGAAGGGGTTGGAATGAGAGGGACTTATCTAGGTAGGGTGGGAGGGATAGAGGGATAGAGAGAGAGGGGGGATGGTAGAGAGAGACCTGAGAGAGAGAGAGAGAGAAAGAGAGAGTTATTTGTGTAGGGTTTTAGAAGGAGAGAATTGAGAGAGAGACGGGTGGGAGGGAGAGAGCTGAGAGATAGGGAGAGAGATGGAGTGAGAGAGAGGGAGTTGGAGAGATATAGAGAGAGTGAGAGAGAGAGAGAGACCTGAGAGAGGAAGAGGGTGTGGGAGGGAGAGACCTGAGAGAGGGAGAGAGGGGGAGTGGGAGAGAGGGGGTTGGAGTGAGAGGGACTTATCTAGGTAGGGTGGGAGGGATAGAGAGAGAGTTATCTAGGTAGGGTTCCAGAGGGAGAGACCTGAGAGAGAGGAGGGTGGGAGGGAGAGACCTGAGATAGGGAGAGAGAGGGAGTGCGAGAGAGAGGGAGTGGGAGAGAGGGAGTGAGAGAGAGAGGGAGTGGGACAGAGAGATAGAGGGAGTGAGTGGGCGAGAGAGGAGAGAGAGGGAGAGGGTGTTGGAGGGAGAGACTTGAGAGAAAGGGAGGGAGGGAGAGAGGGAGAGAGAGAGAGAGAGAGGGGGTGGGGTGGGAGGAGGGACTTATCTAGGTAGGTGGGAGGGATAGAGGGAGGGGGAGAGAGAGAGAGGGGGGGATTAGGGTTTAGGGTTTAAGGGTTGAGGTATTAAGGGTTTAAGGGTTAAGGTATTAAGGGTTTAAGGGTATAGGGTTGAGGGTTGATGGATTAGGGTTTAAGGCATAGTGTCTAGGGTTGAGGGTTTAGGGATAGGTTTTAGGATTTAAGGTTTAAGGGTTGAAAGTTGATGCTTTAGGGATAGGGTTTAGGCTTAAGTGAGTGACCTAGATGGCTAAGGAGGGATGGATGGATAAGGAGAAAGAGGAAAAGGAAACCTTTAGAAAATCAACACTTTCATAACACGAGCGTGTTTTGAAGAAGTTGAGATATAGTTGTTTTGTCTAGCAAGACAAAACACGCTCATGTTATAATGCAAGCACATTTTGGCTTGCTCTAAAAATAGTAAAAATTCAACACACCTGTGATCCAAGCCCACATGTTCTATTATTCTACAGTTGGTTATGCATGTGTTTTGACAAAAAAGAGCTTTTTGATGTTGTTGGAAAGTGCACATGCAAAGTTTTCACATTCTACCACCTTTGCATGAACTTTCCACCACCTTTTTATGGTTTTCCAACTAAGGGAGGAAATAACAGATTTTTCACATCAAATTTGATATATATCAATTCAAGTCCCAAATTTTGTAGTGTTGCAATGTTAATTGTGATTGAATTGTAGGAATTTAACATTATACATTGGTTATTTGTATTGTTTTTAGTAATTCTATTTGAGTGATATACAATTAAACATTGAAAAGGAAGCAAGATTGTGAAAAACTCAAATTATTTAGGAGTTTGATTCAAGAAGAAAAAAAGACTACATAATTGGGTAGTTCCTCCATTCGAATCTCCATTTTTTAGTTATGTCAAGTCTTTACACATTTTCTTTACATTTTCCTTAATTCTATTATGTTTCTTTATCATCCCTTATTATACATGCTTAATACAATGCTTTCATTTTGTTATTATGCATATTCCATGTTCATCAAATTGTTTGTTTCTCATTATAACCTTAGCCCCTCTTGGCACATTTTAAACTACACAATTCTTTACACTCCGATTACATTTTAAACCACGTCTCTTTGAGGCATTTTGTTAAAAAATTGGCCTACCTTGTGTATGCTTCCACATTTTGTGTACACATTTACAAGAGTAGTTATAACTATGTAATATAATACATCATTTCTCAATCCTTTTTTATGGATGTGCATACCCCTTTCCAAAGCTTCCATTTTGGTATAGGCATGGGGGATGTTGTAAAATGCATTAGAATTTGGTTTTACACCTCGAAATTGTATTTGCTTGAAATTTTCTAAAGCATTTTCAACAAATCCATTTTGTACATATCTTGCAATCATTGTAGTCCACAAGGACATATCTCATTGAGGCATTTTGTCAAAAAATTCATGTGCCTTGTCTATACATGTCTACCAAAGCATTTTATTAAACATCATAGACAAGGCAATGAGCTATTTGAAAAAATGCCTCAAAGAAATGTGGTCTCATGGTGATTTCCATCACCATGAGACCACATTTCTTTGAGGCATTTTTTCAAACAGCTCATTCCCTTGTCTATGCTACCAAATTTTCCATACATTCTCCATTTTGTGCATATCCTACAATCATTGTAGTCCATGAGGACATATCTCATCAAGGAATTTTGTCAAATAGTCCATGTGCCTTGCCTATGCATCCACATTTCACATGTGTCTATTAAGGAAATTACAACCATAACACTCATGAAAATCCCCCCTTTTATATTTTGATACATTTCATATCCCATTCCAAGGTCCCCTTGCTATTATGGCTAAAATCCTAAAACATGTGCTTTTGACCAAAATATGGATGTATGGAAAAATCTATCAAAGCATAATAGAAAGCAAAAGCATAGACAAGGTAGTGAGTTGTTTGAAAAAATTCCTCAAAGAAATGCGGTCTCACGGTGATGTCCATCACCATGAGACCACATTTCTTTGAGGCATTTTTTCAAACAACTCACTACCACATTTTCCATACATGGCTACCTTGTGAGTTGTTTGAAAAAATGCCTCAAAGAAATGTGGTCCCATGGATCACCATGAGACCACATTTCTTTGAGGTATTTTTTCAAACAACTCACTACCTTGTCTATGCTACCATATTTTCCATACATATCTACCAAAACATTTTGTCAAAAAATTCACATGCCTTGTTCATGCTTCCACATTTCTCATACATTGTTGCCAAGGGAGTTGCAATTATAACATTCGACAAAAAGCCCCCTTTCTTTCAATGTTTTTATTGATGCCCATACCTTGTTCCAAAGGTAGGATGTTGACAAAAGTTGTGGAATTTGGATTTATACTCAAGCCAATTAGATTTGGAGATCCCATTTCTTTGAGGCATTTTTTCAAATAGCTCACTACTTTGTCATTGCTACCACATTAACAAGGTAGTGATACATCACCACAAGACCCCATTTCTTTGAGGCATTTTTTCAAGCAACTTACTACCTTATCATTATTACCACATTGACAAGGTAATGAGCTCACTACCTTGTCAAACAATTCACATGCCTTGTCCATGCTTCCACATTTCTCATACATGTATACCAAGGCAGTTGCAATTTCTCATACATGTATGCCAGGGTTGATTGTGATACAGGGTTGATTTTTTACAACATTTGTACAATCGACAAAAAGGCCAAAAAAATAAATTAAAATTTCAAAGTTACCAAAATTGACAAAATGAAAGATATTTTTTTTGCTTCCCAAGCCTTTTGGATGCAATGAAAGTGTTCATTACGCTCCATGAAGCTTCCTTAATATGGCTATGTGTGGGAGTCACCTTGATGCTAGAAGGAATGTGCTCTCATGACTCTAATACCATGTTGGAGAATTCCAAGATCAAGAGCATGAAACAAACTTCCACAAGTGAACAAAATAAAAATAATAGTATGTCTTTCAATATAAAATGAGAATGTGTAAATACAATGAGGGGATTCTATGGCCCTTTCTACTACTATAGGAGGTTTGTGAAGGGGTTCTCATAGATTTGTGAACCTCTCACAAATATTATGAAGAAAGGATCTTTCAAATGGTCGAACGAGGCTTAGTGTACATTTGACATACTTGAGGTAATGAATTTACTTGTCCTATGTTGGCATTACCAAACTTCTCTTATCCTTTTTCCTTGGAGTATGACGTGTCAAGAGAAGGTATTGGGGTTGTACTTATGCAAAATAGACATCACATTGCATATGAGAGAAGGAAGCTCTGAGATGTAGAGAGATTCTATTCCATCTATGATAAGGAGATGCTTGTCATCATACATGCATTGGTAAAGTTCAGATAGTACTTGGTAGGTGGAAAAATTATTGTAAGAACATATCACAATAGCTTTAAATACTTCTTGGAGTAAAAATATTTGAACGAGAGATAGAAAAAGTGGGTGAGTAAAATAAAAGCATTATGATTTTGATATAGAATGTGTGAAAGGAAATAAGAATATTGTTGCAGATGCACTTTCTAAAAAACTTGTTATTTGGTCCTTGATAGAGATTTTAGCTGATTGGAAGGCTCCTCTCCTACTTGAGTATTCCAAGAAATTTTTTTCATTTGAGTTGATGGATGGTTAGGTTTAGGATGATAGATAAAGGGTGGTGGATAATATCAAATACTACAAGGATAGGATTTAGGTTCCTGAATCGAAGCTTAAGTAAAAAAATTAGAGTTATTCATGATACCCCTCTTGTAGGACATTCAAGGTACTTCAAGACCTACAGGAAAGTTAGAGAGATATTCTTGTGGAAGGGTATCAAAGATGATTTCTTGTAGCATGTTCGTCAGTGCATTACTTGTTAGCAAAAAAAGTGAGAACACACTTTCCTAGAAAGTTTGTTATATCCATTACCTATTCCTAAGAAAAAGTGGGAAAATATATCTATGAATTTCATTACAAGTCTACCGAAAGTACATAACATTGATTATATTTTTTGGTAGTTGATCAGTTAACCAAGTTTGCATGTTTATTTTTCATTTCATCAAAGTATAAGGCACCATAGGTTGAAAATTTGTTTTTTCAAGAGGTGTTCAAACTCCACGGATTGCCAAAGAATATAATTAGCAGTCGAGACAACAAGTTTCTCAGGGCCTTTTGGAAGGAGTTGTTTACATTGGCTGGCACAAAATTGACCTCGAGCACCAAATACCACCCACAGACAAATGATCAAACAAAGATTGTGAATAAATGGGTGGACGGATATTTGCATAACTATGTTGTGGGGTAGCAAAAGGCTTGGATTAGGTGGTTTCATTTAGGTGAGCATTGTTACAATACCACCTATCATATGTCAATTAGGATGACTATTTCAAATAATTGTATGGATATGATGCTCTAACATTTATGGATTTATCTTTTGGTGATAGAAGAGCTCCTAAGGCTAAATATTGGATATAGGAAATCCATGGCATCCTTAGGACACTTAAGGAAAATCTTCAAAATCCCAAAATATGTAGAAGATATATGTAGATAAGCATAGAGTTGAGAGGATTTTTGAGGTGGGTGACTTGTTTTTCTTGCACCTTCAACCCTCCAAGAAATATTCTTTGAAGAAAAAATTTCTAAAAAATTTGAAACCTTGCTTATATGGCCCGTAGAAAATTGTTTGGAGGATAAGTGAAGTAGCTTATGAACTAGATTTTCAAGAGAATAGAAGGATTCATAATGTGTTCCATTTTTCTTTCCTTAAAAAGACACCGGGGTAACACGTCATTGAAACAAAGAAAAAAGAAACCCTAGGTCTTAATATATAGAACTTAAGATTTTGATGATTATGTGGTGTCTTTTTCTAAGTTTCATTAAAGAGGAAGATCAACAAGGTGAATAGATTGACTATCAATGATAAAGTTGAGTCAATCAAGCATGAATCTCCTTATTTTAAGTCTTAGGAATGGATGGGAAATGATTTGGGATGATTAACCTAATTAGAATGTATGACATAATTTGATAAATGCAATATTCCAAAAACATATAGACTGAAATAGTAAACTGCAAGTAGATCTGAGAAGTGTTGAAGATTGTGCACCTATCATAAAAAGTTGGATTTGGCATGCAGAGAAGGACTCAGATGCCTAGGGGTGTATGGATACCTAATAGGGCGTCCTAAAACTGATTTTGTGGTCCTTTGATGTTGGATTTGACCTTTTGTTTTTCAACTGTAGAGTTGTCAGAATGTCATCAAATAATTCTATAGGTGAGTTTTTGTGGCTTCACAACTTGTAGGGCTTTGAATGTAACAAAGGATAATTTTTTTTCAATTTTCCTTCAATCCTATTGAAACCTATAACCTACACATTCAAAGAGAGAAGAAATGTAGGGCCATCTAGGGGCTTACCTCAGTCAAACCCCATGTAAGTGTTTCCACTTCCACAATGGCAATGTCAATGATAGAAATGATAATTGAAAGGAAGGAATGATGAAATCAAAAAGTGATACAACTCACCACCCTTAAATGGCTTCTTCGAAGGACTGAATTCATGCACATCACCTCAAGGATTTGAATCTTGCTTGCTTGAATGATTGAATGCTTTAGAGACCTACCACAAGGGTTAGCCTTCACAAAACATGAACATGAACACACAGAATTTGACATGATGTTGGATCTAAATTGTTACAATAAAGCTCTAAAATGTTGCTCTTGACTTGCACTCAATAATGCTCTTGATCATAAGCTCACCAATATTTTTCTAGATGATTTTTAGATGATGCAATAACTAGGTATTTATATGTAATTGTTCTAATTTCCCAAAAATTAGATCCCAAAAGCTGACACATGAAATTTGAAATTTGAATTTAAAAATTTCACCAACATATTAAAAATTGGTCCCCGACAAGATAGGGGGACCCATATGCCCATGGGCGTATGGGTCCTAGCCCTATCTTCCAATAATTTTAGTGTCAAGATCAAAATATTCATTGTTTGCATTTATTCAATGCTTGCAATCCTTCATAAAACAGTAAAAATAGGCCTTGGAATACATAATTTAGGAAATTAGTAGCTTAATTAGGTCCAATACATAAAGGGGGACAAAACGCAATGTCAAATTGTTAAGGGTGACAATTTTTGACACTACATTTAGCCCCCACTTTAGTGAGAGTATGAACTTCTGATCAGACTCACACTAAAGTAGAAAAATATATGTCAAGAGTGGGCCAAATGTACAATTGTTGAAGAGATAGGATGACTAAGGATCAAGGAGGGTGATCAAGCCCCAAGGATCCAAGAACCCATGGAAAACCAACATAAACACAAAGGAACACACATGTATGAAGTGTAGCAAGACAACATACACAATCATACATGTCTAAAAACATGAAGCATATATGATGAAAACACAAGACATAACATAATATATGGATGATGATAAAATGAAAACAAACACGATGTGAACACAACGCAAACATGAAGAAAACATACACAAAACACAAGGTTAGTACTAAAGGATTTGAGTCAGTAAGGTAAAGAAACCTCAATTTAAATTGTCTCAAATACCAAACATCATCCATCGAGTCAAGGAATGCTCCCATGAGGACTAAAGTCATACACATCACTCATGATCTGCATGGCTCCACTGGAAAGCAAGATATGTTATGCTAGGTGGTCATGATAAAGGGTGTTCATGACTCACACCATATCAAAGTCCAATATTTACTAGGTGAATCACAAATTGGAAGGCACACGGGCTAGTGAAGTCCAATACTCACTAGGTGAGCCCTCAAGTTAAAGTAAAATGAGAAACACATTGGGTCTACTAGGTGTACCCATAACAACCATACCAAGATTTATGCTCCATGATAACCTTGATAAGGTGTGCCAAAGTGCTATGTCAACACATCACTAAGTTCAACACCTATGAACAAAGTGAAGCAAAAATGACAAGGTTTAATGTCATGGGGGACGAATATGACAAGGTTTAATGTCACGAGGGACAAATATTACAAGGTTTAATATCACAGGGGATGAATATGACAAATTTTTACGTCACGAGGGACAAATATGACAAGGTTTAACATCACAGAGGATGAATATGACAAGGTTTAACATCATGAGGGACTAATACAAATGACAAGACAAGGTCAAGACCTCAAGGAATTTTATAATAAAAATAATTAAAGGGGCTTTACTTAATGCATGAAAGGTAACATCGTATGTACATCACACTTTACATCACCACCAAGAGAGGACTAGTCAAGGAATAAAATATTCACACCTTAGGGAATACTAACCATAGCATTACCACCAAGAGGAACATCATATGCCAAGAGAGGTCACACTCTTAAGGGATATCAAACCCAATATCAGCACCAAAGGGACACTCATAAATTCATAAGGCCACACTTTGATTAACAAGGTCACACTTCTTAGGAGATAGATGCTACCATCACCAAGAAGGGGCCATTTCTCATGTAAACAATGAGTGGGGGATTATATGCCCCCTCTTAAAATGTTAGTGTATTTCTTACACTAAAATTTTAAGGAGATACAAATGGATCCCTTGCTAGAAGGAATACTCCTAGGAGAAGGATATCTAACCCCTTGCCCCCCAAGTATAGGGACAAAGGTGAGCTCGAAATGTTTCTCCTTGCGAGATAAAAGATAATTGTATAAATTTATGCTTATAACTCCATGAATGGTAGTGAATATGTTATGATACTACAACTACCACATGGAAAGCAGCACAACAAGTGAATGTGACATGTTCAAAATGATCCTCATAGGGGTTAAATTCTCTCAATATCTTCTTTAAAGCATGACATTCATCAGTAAGATCTCCAAGTGTTTTGTGATATGCACAATAAGACATGTTTGTACTATTTCCTTTCTTATCTTCTCGTTCACGGATAGGTGGTAATGTAATGAGTCCTAGGTTAAGAAGTGTGTCTTAGTTCTTTTCAGTCTTGGTTATCGAATGTAGGAAAGGTAACTTCTCAAGTTTGTATTTCTTGGTTGGTGGTTTAGATGTTTGTTGTGAAACTGGAGTATCTTGATAACCTAATCCTTTGGTATCTTTTGATGGTGTTTTCTCCAAGAGAGGATGGTTTCATGTTCATTATTTATGTCACATCCTTGCTATCTCAAGATCCTAAAGCCTTGACCATAGCACTGTTCTAGGTTGATGGGTGTGTTGGTGACTTTGTTCTCATAATATGGAGGCACATCATTAGATATGTTTTTATTGTAAGTGTTATGAATAGGTTTCTCTATGGTTGGTAGTTGAGATATGCCTTGTGATTCAATTTTGGGATGTAAGAGGTTGAACATTTCAAGTGGTGGAATTGTAGGAGGTGTTGGTTGTTGACATGGGTTATTAAGCCATTGCACTAAGGGATAAAAGGTTGCATTGCTTTCAAGATTATAAAAAGAATTTTGTATGAATTCATGCATGCTTTCTTCACCTTCACCCAAGATATATATCTCATGAGGACATGCATTGGGAGGTGAAGGATTATAAATATCATTTTCAGCATTAGAATCACCACCAAACACATAGCTTGAAACATCAACCAAAGATTTCAAGGACATCCAAATTTCACCAAAATACATCCATAACAAAATTTTACAATATGGTTCAGACTGTTAATCCATGGGTGAAGAACAATCAGACAACTCCGGACAAAGGCTCCTGAGAGTATTATGTCACAAAAATTTGACCTATACCTAAATAACAGGACAAAGTCACCTAGGGGCATCTGAGTCTTCAATAGGGTTCTAAAAATTCAAAGTTTGAATGGGTTTTCCATTACTTAAGGATTCTGCTTCTACTTGCAAACAACTGTAACAGTAAATAATTTCCCAAAAATTGCTTACTTTATTCCAATTTGATGCAAAATGCAAGTATGCAATAATGTTTAAGATGTTTGAACAAGTTATGAATGCAAATTTTAGTTTTGAAATGCAATAATTTATTGATTCTGAAATGCAAAGGCCTAAAAATGGTGATTTTGATGTAATTTTGAAACACAAACAATGCACTTTCTTTCACTTTTATGAACTATATGCAATATGACTAAAAATTGATTCCAAAATAGAGATCTGCAAGTACCTACAAACTTATCAGAGAGAGACAAACAACTATGAAAAGTTTTTTTATGAACCTGTACAAGGACAGGGGCGTCTAATTCCTTGATAAGGGGTTTGAAAATTGAAAAATAAAAAAGTTTAAGTAGTTGTTTAAGGTTTTGTTTCTATCTGCAAATAAATCTAACAATGATTGTTTTTCCAAAATTCCTTAATGTGATTCAAATGCAAATGTATGATAATGTGTGAACAAAAATGAACAATTATGAATGGAGTTTTGAATTAAAATATGATCTAAATGACTAAAACGCACCCTAATGCAAGCTATGATGCAATATGAAGTGCAATATTTTTTATTTTTACAACTTTTTATTATGCAAATATGAAACCCTAAATGAGAAATGCAAAACAATATGATGCAAAACTTGGATCTAGGATTTGAAAGACCAATTTCAGAAGGTTTATAATGTTAGGACGTCAAGTTCACCAAAATGAAACAAATAAAAAAGGAACCCTAGGTCCTAATATATAGAAACTAAGATTTTGATGATTATGTGATGTCTTTTTCTAAGTTTCATTAAAGAGGGATATCAACAAGGTGAATAGATTGACTATCAACCATGAAGGTGAGTCAGTCATACCTAAATCTCCTTCTTTTGAGTCTTAGGAATGGACAGGAAATGATTTGGAATGATTAACCTAATTATAATGTATGATCTAATTTGATAAATGCAATATTTTAGAAACACACAAACTGAAATAGTCAACTATAAGATCTAAGAAGTATTGGAGATTGTGCACTTGTCATAAAAGTTGGATTTGGCATGTAGAGGACTCAGACACCTAGGGGTGTATGGGTCCTTGATAGAGGGTCCTAAAATTGATTTTGTAGTCCTCTGATGTTGGATCTAACCCTTTTTTTCGGTTGCAAAGTTGTTGGAATGTCGTTAGATAATTTTGTAGGTGACTTTTTGTGGCTTGAAAACTTTTAAGGCTTTGAATGCAACAAAGGAAAATGTGTCTTCAATATTCATTCAATCCTCTTTAAACCTATAACCTGCACATTCAAAGAGAAAATAAATGTTGGGACATTTAGGGGCTTGCCTCAATCAAACCCTGTTTAAGTGTTTCCACTTTCACAATGGCAATGTCAATGATAGAAATGATAATTGAAAGGAAGGAGTGATGAAATCACAAAGTGATGCAACTCACCAACCTTTAATGGATTTCTCAAAGGATTGAAGTCATGCACATCACCTCAAGTATTTGATTCTTTCTTGCTTGAATGCTTGAATGCTTTGGAGACCTACAACAAGGGTTAGCCTTCACAAAATATGAACATGAACACACAGAATTTGACATGATGTTGGATCTTGAATTACTACAATAAAGCTCTGAAATGTTGCTCTTGACTTGCTCAGTAGTGCTCTTGGTCATAAGTGTTCCAATAGTTTTTTAGATGATTTCCAAATGATGCAATAACTAGGTATTTATATGCAATTGTTTTAATTTCTTGAAAATTGGATCTTAAAAGCTCACACTTGAAATTTGAAATTTGAATGTTAAAATGCCACCAACAACATATTAAAAATTGGTCCCCAACAAGATAAGGGGGGCGATACGCCCATGGGCATATGAGTCCTAGCCCTATCTTCCAAGACTTTTAGTGTCAAGATAAAAAAATTAATTTTTTGCATTTATTCTTGATGCTTGCAATCCTTCAGAAAACGGTAAAAATAGGCCTTAGAATGAATAATTTAAGAAATTAGGGCCTTAATTAGGTCCAATACATTAAGGGGGACAAAACATAATGTGAATTTTTTAAGGGTGACAATTTTTGACACTATAATCATATCATCACCTAAGCTTCCACCATTAGATGAGGAGGGTAGATTGGTTCTAGTTCCTGATGAAATTCTAGAGGTTAGGGAAAGGAGATTGAAGAGATGAGTAATTAAGGAGTATATCATTAGATGGAGAGACTTACCCATTAAGGATGTCACTTGGGAGAGTGAAAAAAAATTGCAACATCCTAATATGTAATTGCTTCAAAGCAAGCAATTTTAGGAAGGGAGGAATATAATGTCCCCTTCTAAGAAGTATTTGGAGATAACCACTTAGCCTATTTTATTCTTGTAGGCTATAGCTAGGCAATAAGGGAGTAAATTAAATTAAATATTTTACGTTGTTTAATAAAATAACATTTTACAAACAACTTATTTTAATTAATTTATTAAAGTGACTAAGTACAAATTAAAAGAAATATTAAATGGGTCACTTTATTATTTGAGCTTAATGATTTAAAATGAGGGAATTTGAAAAGGTCTTTGGAAAAGTTCCTTGGGTTTAATGAAAGAATATTTTGAAGCTCATTTCTTTATGCTTAATTATTTGTCTATTGTGGAGTTTGAGAGATTTTTGTGGAGCAAACCCTAGGACGAAATCCCAAAGGAAATTAGTTTCAGTAATAGAATACCAACCTTAGTTGGTTATAGGTAGAGTTACATAGACTTCGCATTTGGATTTATCAATTGGAAATTTCTAAAATTTGTGAAGCCTTGTTCTAAGGCAAATTTCAAAGATATATAGAGAGAATTTTTTGCAAAACTGGAAGTAAGATAACATAGATATATTATATTTGTTGCAGTCATCACAATTTATTTCTTTCACAGTTGATTAGTACCCAGTCCTACTACTTCCTTATGGAGCCATACAATTTTAAAATATTTGATTGTTGGAGTAAACGCCAAAGATAATAGATATTGAATTAACATTTATTGGAGGTTGTTGAGGTCAAAAGGGGGTCATTTTGTACCATTTTCAGCAATTGAGGAGGTCGTAACTTTGTGAAAAAAATATTATAGAAGGAAGTCAATACACTTTATAAAGAATTTTTTACTAGTCAAACTTTAGTGTAGCCTTAGATAGGCTCTAAATAGGCCAACATATCACCAAATAGCAGTCATCATTTCTCTTGAAGGAAGTCACCACTTTTGGATGCTAGCATGAAAACTTCAAGAGAGTCATAAACTTGATGGAGGGGGTAGTACAATCTAGAAGGGGTGCATTTATTATTTGAAGTTTGTTGCACATTTCCTTGGTGAGTTGTACTACCTTTATAAAGGTTGCAGTTTGTCTTAAGGTTGTCATTCAACTATGGGTTGAAGGGAAAATGGCATGTATGTCTAGGTCAACACGTAAAATATATATAATTCTTAGTTTCTACCATTAGCAATTCTCTGTGAAATTTTATGTATCAACATAGCAAATTATAGATATAAATTCTTATGTGAGAAAATTGTGCCATGTATTCTTTTTTATGAAGGAAGTTGTTGGTTTGTGAATGATGATATATAATTTAACATTTCACAACAAGTGAAAAGCACTATCAAACCATCATGTTGCAAAAAAAAAATTGACAAAATGTTTGAGCAATAAAACTATTCTTTTTTAAATGTATAAATCTGGTTTAGGATATTTCAACATAACATGGCCTAGTAGCCAAGACCCATAATCATCTTTGCATTTATCTACTTTTCCTTAAGTTGCACTTAAAGGAGGGTGTTGGTGTAAAATGGGTGTTTTACCTAACTAGTTCATTACCTAGGTCTTACTCACACTAGTTACTTAAGTTTACTTAGGGTACACATAGGATAATTATCACTTTATGTCTCAAGTCATAAGATTAAGGCATGGGTCACAATATTTTACAATCCTATGTCTCACCTTGGCCTATATAACAAAAGGATTTCCCTTTGTGATCTCATTCAATCATGTTGTTTAGCCTTGTATATTTTCATCCTTTTATAAAATAGAGCTATTCTCTCATAGTTGATCTCTCTTGTATTTTCATAGAAGTTCCTAGATCTTGGATGGCTACAATTTTTAGCTAAATCTTGCATGGTATAGAGACTTCTATACCGACTCTTACAATCCTCCTTTGTATTGATTTTTCAAAACATTTTAAGTTTTGAAATTTTTGTAGAGAAATGAGAAAGTTGTGATATTTTTTATGACAATCTAATAATTATGTTTTAAACTGCTAAATCTTGTTTGTGATATTCTTATTGTTTTACCATCTAGAATGGTATCCTCATTTTTCATAAGATGTTCATGGTCTTTATCATTTTCTTATGAAATATGTTATGTATTATGTGGGGTTGTCTAACCTTTGTGAAAATGGATAGATACATGCTTAGGTTGTCAATAAGGAAACTTGAACCTTTAGCTTTAGCTTCAAGTACTATGACTATGATAACTTGCTCTAGGTATATGCCTTGAAGAATTAGCTCATTGAGAGATTAAGATGTGAGGAGAACTACATATGAGTTTGATTTTGTTTGAAAGCAACTATGTAAGTAGTCATTGGGTGAAAAATGTCCCTATAACCCAAGTTTGTATGGGAGTTGTTCAAGAAATAGATCCATGGTTTGGGATTGTCACTCTACTTGACCTTGTGTTGTACATTTGTCTTATTGGTTTTATTTTATGAATTGAAATTAAATTAAATAAATTTGTTATGTGTATGTTATAATGTGGTGTTTTTTGTTAGTGTAAATAGAGTCATTATTTACCTAGTTAGTTGATCACTTTTGTAGGATTGACCTTTTTACACTCATAGCTTAAATTTACTTAGATTTATTTTGTTTTTGTCTAATTCTGTAGCATTGAGACATGTGTCCTCATCACTTGAGACATTTAGTACATACCTATTGACAGTCGCTCACACACTTTTCAAGTGGACTCACAAATGTCTCATCTTTGGAAGGGTAGTTTACCATTGTCTCTTACCTTCTCATCTTTGGAAGGGTAGTTAAAAATTGGCCTATTTCGATTGTTGCAGGTTTGTGAAATTGTTATTTGCAAAGAATTGGTGACCTTCACCGGCCTGTTTACAGGTTATCTCAAGGTTTTGGTGGCAAATATTTTGCCTATTGGCAGGTCTCTCTGTTTTTCAACAAAAAAAAATTGGAGACTTCATTGGATTTCCACTGACAAGCAATCACAACATAGGCGGCTTAATTTTATGTTTCAGTATCACGCAGCCTCTCCTCCAAAGTATTTGGTGAGTACATTGCAGGCCGCAATCCATCTTTAGGACCTTTGATCTGGAGCGGCTACCTGGAGGGCTTCTACCTCCATCAACCTGCTCTTTCCTAACATTCAAGTCTCCATCAGATCTGTGCATAGGATTTGGGCCTCTGTGATAAAGAGCGCCCTGCAAACAATCACGCCTCATAGCCCTCAATTAGGCACAACAAGCTCATGCCAGTGAAACTTTGGTGAGCAAAGCAATGGTTTTGTTGTTTTTCATATCTGTGTGGCCCATGATCTGCAACATATGACTCTACTCTCCTCTATAAGCCCACTCACCCTTTAACATCTCCAATCTTTTCTGGCATGAATTCTCCTCCAGAATCAGCCCTCGTTGCTTGTCCATTGACCTACTATGCATATGTCAAGTGCGCGGAAAAATTGCTAACCTGGAGGAGCCGTGTGAAAAGGATCTACACTGTACATCATTTTTGGTGATTTCATTTGCCACGCCTCAGTCTATAGAATAGAATAGAATAGAAGACTTTTAACGTCCATGAGACTAAAAGAAGGCCTATGGGACAGTGACCCCTACTATTTTAACATTGTGAAGTGTTGTTCTCCTACTGTTTAGTTTGATAATGAGCTCTCCTATTCTGCCCACCCATTCCATGCTAAATAAATCTTGAAAATTTGTAGCTGTTAACTCACTTATGTAACTACCTCACACACAAGACACAAGGCAGATCTGGATGTTGTCACATTTGTTGCTTATTTCAAAGGCATTCGCTGCGCCACAATTCATATCAGCCTTCTTATCTACAAGATCATTGCCAAGATCTCCAAAATTCAAGCCTAGTTTGTGGCCCCTTGACTCCAGATTTTTTCCACACACGCAATCTCCACAGAGTTGCAATCACAGCCTCCTACAACTCCTCAACAATCGGTTGTTTTACCATGCAACCCCCTTTTAGTGCCACTCTCACCTTAATCAAATAGCCTTTACTCACTCACTTGGCACTTAATCTAAATATTTTGTTAGCATTTTATGCTACAATTATTATAACTGCACTAATTAATGTTGTCTCTTAGCAATTTAGGCTAACTGGAGTTATCTTAAAGTTTGTATTTTTTTTTTTCATTTTACAATAACTTCTAGGGGAGAGGGGGGGTTATTTTTTCAAGTATGTTAGAAAGTTCTTTCTAGTGTCGAGAGGATTTCAAATTGTAATTTTTTAATATGTTTTTTAACCTACGAAATCAAACTAATTTGTGCGATTTTCACGTCATTTGTCAAAAATTGATCCAAAAAAAGATTGAAATTTATCAAAATTTTGCAAGGATTCTACATTTAAAGTCCAAAATAAGTTTTGGAAAGCCCATTTATTAATATTTTTTTAAAAAAAAGGTGACTTATAAATGGATGATCTAGTTTCCAAACTTCACAAAATCTTGTAAATCTGGTCTTGCATCTTTTTAGGGGGATCTACATTCAAATATAATACAATTTTGGGGGATTTTGTAAGACACAATTCACATGCCTTGTTGTGTATGCATCATGGATCTAAAAATTGACTTGTTAACACCACATAATTTTCGCACATGGAAAGTCAAAGTATAACAACTTTTCCAATCTAAGGGGTTATGGAAAATGATCAATGGACAAAAATGCAATTTACTAGAGATTTTGAATTATTTACTTATCGAAACAAGTTCGATGAGGCAATGGGCATCATTGGTCTCCATGCTTCTGATAACTTGTAATTCCATATTTTAGAATGTACAACTCCTAAGCAAATGTGGAACAATTTTAAAGATCTCTTTAGTAAAGTTGATAAGTTCAAAATGCTACGATTTGATGTTGAATTAACAATATTGTATCCTAATTAATTTCCATCTATTGAAGATTTCTTAGTACAGTTTAAATCTTTGCTTTCTCAAATTAAGGGTTGTGGTAAAACAAAAATAGACAAAGAATTTGTCTTCTTGGTTTTGTCAAATCTAAAAGGTCTTTATCAAATATTTGCTTCTTATTTCTACTCTACAATGTATGCTCTTAGAACAACGCATACAATGCCTTCTTTTGAGATTTTTTGTGATAGACTCACACGAGAACAATCTAAAATATTTATGGATGCTATCACCTCTTCAAAAAGTCAAGCATTAGTTGCTCAATAGTCTAAGGGAAACAAACAAACTAAGGATCAAGCTAAGGGATCAAAATTAGACACTGCATCAGACTCATCTCTCTCATCAAAAGGGAAAACTTCTAAGAAGCCCAAAGTACTCATTGTAAGAGATTAGGGTATGAAGAACACCAATGTTATAAAAATGAAATTGATGACTTGAGAAATCTTCCAAAAAATCAAATTCAATTACCTGTACATCTAGGATAGGTGGTTCTTCATTTTCTCCATCCACATCATCTGCATATTCAAGAAAGGATAAGAATTAGGGTATGGCACTCATTGCTTCTGCAAAAAGCACATCACACAAGTGGCTTCTTGATTTTGGGGCATCGCACCACATGGTTGCATCCAGATAATTGTTTTTTGCATTTGAGCCTTGTTCATTCCCACTAATATTGATAGCGAATGACACCTATATGTCAGCTCTTGGAAAAGGATTTATTGAAATTGGAGAAGTAACATTTAATGATGTACTTTATGTACCTTATCCAATAATCCCATTTTCCTTATTCAAATTACACATAGTGGCATAGGAAAAATAGTTGAATTCACACCACATTTTGTGATCATCATAGATTTGTTGAGTAGAGACATCATTGTCACAAGTCATGTTGATCATGACTCCTGATTGTTTTCCTTTTCTTCATTTGGTTTTGTTGACTTCGATGATGGTTTGAGTATAGATGACATTGATACCTTCAACATGCATAAGGAGATATAGTTTGGTTATTTGAACCTTGGAGTTCAATCCTCCTCATTGGTTCCTTCATCTTACACTAATATCACATCTCATTCATATTCTACTTCTTCATTATTGAGTGTACCTAAACATTAGTTTCTCATGATTCAAGGTAGCAAGATATTCACAGTTGTGTTTCCACTACAATTGACTGGGATGATTACTTACAATGAATATCAAACTTGTTTAGTGAATCTCATTTTACAAAGTTGGCAAGTACCTTTGATGACAGCCACATCAATGATGTTGTCAACTCATCCACATCTTTGGTTTTTGTTCTACATCAACCTTCACATGAAGCATTTGAGCAACTTCCAAATATTTCACCATTGTCTTTGGATCTCGTGCATCATTTAAAGACTTTCATTCTTCTCACATGGGAATATTGCATGCACCTATCTATAGTTCATCTTCTTTTATAAGGAAGAAATGTTGTTCAATATTCAAGGATCACATTTTGCATTCTTCTTCAAGTATCACGCAACACTGCAAGTTCTATGATCTTATGGGGGGCTCCATAGTCTCTCTCTTTCTCTCTTATGGAGGGAACATCTATTGTACTTATGTGATAGAAGTATCCTTGCGAGGTCATCGTGAGTCCTATCTTCTTCACTTGTACATTTTATTTCATTGCATCATTTATCTTTTGGAGATGGGTTTTTCTTTCCCACTGGGTTTTTCTCCTTTACTCCACCTTATAAGAAATTTGTACATGAGTACTTAACATGGTCTAGTAGTCGAGACTCATCATTTTGCATACATTACTCCCTAAGTTGTACTTATGGGGGGTGTTAGTGTAAATAGAGTCATTATTTACCTAGTTAGCTAATCACCTCTATAGGATTGACCTTTTCACACTCATAGCTTAGTTTTATTTAGGTTCCTTTTATTTTTGTCTCACTTCATATCATTGGGACATGTGTCCTAATCACTTGAAACACCTTTTGACACTTCCTCACACTTTTCAAGTAAGCTCACAAGTGTCTCATCTTTTAAGGGGTGGTCATTCATTGTCTCCTACCTTCTCACCTCATCCACCTTGCCTATATATGCAAGGTTCCTCATTGTATATTTACACTCTTCATTTTGTATATTAATAGTCATACTATTGTGCTTAATTTTTTCACTTGTGGAAGCTCTTTCATGCTCTTTGATTTTGGCATTCTCCAACATTTCTAAATGACTAAAAAGGGTTTTTATTATTTATGAATGACTAGGTATAATTGTACATGGGTAAAAGTACAAAGTTGTGTCACACTTTATAAAAGAAACAACCAACACTGATCCAACTTTTAAACTTGAATCACTAAAAAGTGGAATATATGTTTTGAATTTTGAAATGATGTAAGCTAATAAAATGTGTATTTTTTAGTATATTTTATATTTGTATTTTTTAAAACAATTAAAAAATTATATTAAACTAGTTTTTAAAAAATTAACACTATAATTTGGTTGTTGATAAAATGCTGAAAAATGGAGTTACATGAGACATCAAACTTTTTATAGTAATTTTTTTTCTTTCAATTTTTTGTGTGTATTTATAACTTGAAACTTTAGTGCATGGATTTTTTTTCCAATTTATATGTGTGTGTGTGTGTGTGTGTGTATCAAAAAACAACTATTTCCATTCGACGTCAACTTTCATATTAAATATTTATCTAAAATGGAAAAAAATTATACCATCTTGATATAGATTCTTTTTTCTAGTGCATCATATTTTTTCAATTTTTTTTAATATGTTTTAGTATTTTTCCTTAATATGGTAATCAACCTAATATTTTGTGTTGATAACCTACTTTAGTAATATATATATATATAATTATACTATTAAAATAAATATATTTTTGAAAACTACACTTATGGATCTACAAAAAATAATAATTTAAAAAAAAAAAATTACTTGAGTAAAATTTATTGAAACATCAAACTTTTCAGATAATTTTATTTTTTGGTAAATTGGCCTCAAAGTGGTGTTCCATATATTTTTAGCCAATAATTTTAGTTGAAAATTTTATAGAAGTATCTAACTTAGCTAGAATGAATCTTACTAGGTCATATGTTTGACCAAAATTGTTTTTTAGTTAGAAATACTTAAATTCAGTTGTGCTGATAAGTTGGTCGAAAGTGTGATAGAACTTTGTGCTTTTACCCACATTTACACGTGTAAATTTTGATGGTCCTCTTATTTGTGTAAAAAGAAAGGGGCACAACTAGTTCTCTCCTTGTTCGACCTTGCTAGGTTGGAAATTTTAGTATCCATACAAAGTATCAATGGATGTTATATTGGGATGCTAACTTGAAGGGTCATGCAATCCTTATGATACATACAATGATATGAGTTACTTTTTCTTGTGGAATGATGAGTCAATTAACGAGGTGAATGGACATTAACATTATTCATTAGATGAGTTTATAATGGTTTATGTATAGTTGATTAGTTGGAAGACAACTTGTGTTGTTTTAATGTGTTATTTGCCTACTAGCGAACCAAACTCCCAAAAACCTACAAGATTATATCAATAGGTTAATGGATCACTCTATGCAGTATTGTAACAAGATCAACTTGTCTAAGCTGTATAAACCCTTATGACCAATGACTATCTTTGCATGGCTATAAGATTACACATTTAAATTGAGATTGATACAAACACAACCTAGTTGCCTATCACTAGTAGTGTGCAGGGACAAATCCTAAGAACATTTATAACCTAGGATTTAGCTAGCTTTAACTAGTAGCATGCAAATGATATATGCCATGAGCTAACCATGGTATAATAAATCTCAGTTACTAATATCATGCAAACAATAGATCTTAAACCGATTAAAAGTTTCAATGGGCTATGAAAATCATAGCCACGTGTGGTTAGCCCTTAACGGTGATGACAAGTAATATAGGTCGCTTGTCTTATTATCACAACTCACTATGAAACAAGATAAGGATGATCCCACAATGTAGTATGAGATGCACTTGAATTCCTTTTCTTTATTGTCACCTTAAAAAAGAGCTTATGTATTAGTGAGCCAAGTAAAAGTGGGGATGCATGTAATAGGATCTCATACACTTCCTTTTTGTTAGCTAGTCAGTATGTGTATGTAATGTAAGATTTGATAACTATGTGTTCATGATGCATGCATAAGTTGATCACTATGTACATATGATATATGCCTAAGTTTATCACTATGTGGATTTGTCTTCATACTTTGTTATTGACATCATACTAATATATGTATAGTATATAGATTGTCATATTGTTATGCATGTATGGAATTGTAAGTATCAATTAATTAATGGTTGTGATTTAAAAGAGATGTCAAAGATCTCACCCCAAATGCAAAGATGGGGCCTTTTTACTATCTATGTGAGAACTATGGAGCCTCTACATGGCCATTCCAAATGAACCCCCAATGAATAGGTCTATGTGTAGGAATTTATCTTGTTATATATATGTTACCTTGTACAATGCAAGAATGTGAATTTGTAAGAGTTGTTGACATTTCCATGTTTGGTAAGGTTACAAAACTTGCACCTCTAAATTTGAATATACCTTATTAAGTCATAGAAATACTTGGTGCCATAATTTGAAGTGGAAAATCCAATAAGTTGCTTCATTAATTACGATTGCATTAAGATGTAATAAAAATTATAGTCAAAAACAAAGTAACAACCAAGGATGGTTATTTACACCTTCTCAATTGAAACCATGAAATCATCTTCATCTCTACTTCAAGTATGAGATGGCCTTTTTTGTTACGAATATTATATCATATTCCCATAGCTAGGTTTGTTAGCCTTTAGGATGCATATAATAATTATTTTTTAGGTTGTTAGGAGTTTATTTATTCCCATGGTTATTTGTTATCATGTGACTATCTATGTAAGGGATTTGTTATCAGTACTCACCTATAATATAGGAAATATAATTCTTGTAAATTAGTGGTTGTATTATTAAACAAATTTAAATTGATGCATGGTATTGTTTGGTGTGATATTTGCAACTATGGTATAGCATTTTAAATACCAGTACTTTTTTTGTTGATCAAACATTCATTGTCATCAAGGCATGCTTCATATACTCATCTTTTCTGACATGATTGCTTCTCATGTACTTGTTTCACCTTTTCAACTCACATCAATTTCTAGCCCAAAAAAAACATCAATCTTCTCTTGTACAACACTAAACAAGTTAATAACTTCATAAAAATTACATGCCACAATAGCATCTCCTACTCTATTCATAAAAGTTAATCTCAATGGTCCTCACAAGATTCTTCCAACCACTCATGTGGAAAGTATCTTAACTCACTTTGATCACTCAAACTTTCTACTAATTTTTTCACATAAACCACCTCTTGATATCAAATCAATCTTTCAACTCTATATTCTCTATCCCACTACACAAGATGGAGAACGCTCTACACAACCTCTACCCATATATCCACAATATGGAATTCACCTCATCTCTCTCAACATCTTCTACACAACGCTCCTTGAATTTGAAAGTTGAAAACTCTCTAGACATCCTTTATCCACTCTCTTCTCAACACATTGTACCTAGTACTTTCTTTTTGGAAACACACACACACTTGCATGATGCACTATCGAAGGGGTATATTGACACTTCTAGCATTTAAAACCTATTGCTACAATTTAACTAATTGCATCCTATGCAAGTTGATTACACACTCACAAATGAGTTCAAATCAACTAAATACACCTTTAGGTTCTATACCTACTCTAATATTATTTGATGCCGCAAGAATGGGGAGCCAAATGAATGGTGACCTAGACCTTGCTACCAACACCAAAATGAGACAACACAAAGATTTCAACAATTAAAACATGGAAACACAACCCACATATTTTACCATTGACAAGGCTTCATTCAATCATAGATTTGATTCATTCAAAAATGAAAACGAATTGTGCATGCACTAGAATTTTTTTTAAAAAATGGCAAAGACAAAAACCTCCTCCCAAACCCCTACAGAACAAACCAAATCCTCCCTTGTACCTATTTGCATCGTGGGCCCCTACAAGAAAAAATTCTCCTCCCAAACCTCTACAAAACAAACCAAATTTGCCCCTGTACCTATTTTCTTATCCTACCCCCTCTATTAAATGTAATGAAATTACATTTTAGAGATAATATAATAGATGGGAAAGACAACTCAAACTCTAGACATAGAAAGACTTTCTCAAAGCCTATCTTGAGAAACACAACCCATTGGGATTTTAATTGATGTCAAAGATCTCACCCCAAATGCAAGGATGGAGACATTTTTATTATCTATGTGAGAACTATGGAGCCTCTACATGGCCATTTCAAATGAACCCCCAAAGAATAGGTCTAGGTGTAGGGATTTAGTTAGAGTAATCATGCATTAGCTAATAATTAATTAATCTTTAATTAATTATTAGTCTAATTTATTCTCATGCACTTAAGCTAAACTTAGAAGTTCTTTATGTAGTTAACTAAGTGTTTTTTTTAATTGAAGTGAGCAATTATTAGGGTCGCTCCTATATAGCACTCAACCCTCATTGTATTATCACTCTCGATTTACACTTCTACTCTCTCAAACTCTCAACCTTTGAGGACTCGTGTTTTTCCTTGAAGATTCTTGAGGTTCTTATGTAGCTTTTTCTTGTTGAGGAATATTGCACATATTGTTTGCAGATCTCTTGCATGAAAGGTGTCCTTGTTCGTTGTTTAATCCTGCGGCTCGTGTTTTTCACAATTCTAACATGGTATCAGAGCTTAGATTTATTGAACCCCTTCTCAATTTATGAGGTTTTTTCTTCAACTAGGGTTATAAGAGAAAATTTGAAATCTTCTTTGTTGTTTTTGCATTTTTGCTTTCTTAAGAAAAAAAAACAAAAAACAAAAAAAATCCGCCACCCCAGGGTCATATGGGCAACCAGTGCCCAGCCCCTGGGGGGGCTAAAAAAAAATTGCTTTTTTTGTAAAATAGGTAGACTCGATAAAATGGGCATAACTTTTCACTCAAGTATCAAATTTGGGAAAACAAGATATCGTTAGAACGTTAGTTCTAAACACTATCCAATGGTGTTGGATTTTTCTCAATTTTTTGTTTTCGGTGCATTCTACAACCTGATGAAGTCAGAGGTGCTACTTCCAGTCCCAAGCTCACAACTTTTGACCAATTTCTTTGTTTTTTATAATTCTAGCAGCATTGGAACCATCTTTTAGAGCTCTTCAATTCCATCCTTGAACTTTTTCCAGATTGCTCTTCAAGCACATTTTATTTAGGTTTTTGTGTTTTCACACTCTAATGAATTACTTGGACGTCTTAGCTACTGGAAAAAATTTCGTTTGTGTGGGATGACTCATTTTTTGTTGTTTAATATGTATTTTTAGTATTTAGTCCTATTTGGGCATTGTAGACATTTTTTCATGCACATTCTCTTTTGTAGATGCACTAAGATAAAGTGTCATTTTGGTGTACTTTTTGGGGATTTTGCACATCCTGTTATGTCTTTTGTACTCACATTATGATATAAAGTGTTATGGGGAGATGATGCTTGCCTTTGGTTTGCCATCACACTTTTTTCAAGTGAGTGTCCCTTCCACGACATCTGTGAATCTCAATGATTCTTGCCTCATGTGTGCATGCCTTAGTTTGCACACCTTTTTATTTGCAAGTTGTTTCTCCTACATGCACTTCTTGGAAACACAGTTTCATTGTACTTGTCTTGGCTCTCATTTTTCAGCATTATGGGGGGGTTTCTAGTACTGGTGCTAATGCTTCCTTAGTTTCGTGGGTTTGAGTTATCTATGTATCTAGTTCTTGTTCCTATGTAATTTCATATGCAACATACATGAATGGTTGGTTACTTGCATTTCAATGAGATGGATCATTTACCGTATGGAAACTCTTGCATTCATGTTTCTGGAGATTCTTCATTTCAACACCATATCAATCATCTTTCAACAATTTTCTACAGCTTCTTCATGCTTCAACGATGTTCTACATGTTACACTATTTTGGTTGGAGGCTTCTTAGGAACACCTTGATTTGAAGGATTTTTCAGTCCTTCATTCACCTTTCTCTCCTTTTGGAGAGGAGTTTTCTCTCATTGTGGTTTTCTCATTTTCTCCATTTTTGAGAGATCTTTTGTTTGTACATGGGTACCTCACCAGACCTTGTTTTTCAGGACCCATCATGCATTCTTTTTCAGGGTCATTTTAGCTATTCTCCCTAAGTTCATCTTAAGGGGGTGTTAGAGTAATCATGCATTAGCTAATAATTAATTAACTACTTTAATTAATTATTATTATAATTTTTAATTAATTATTATTATAATTTATTCTCATGCACTTAAGCTAAACTTAAGAGTTTTTTATTTAGTTAACTAAGTATTTTTCTGTTAACTAAAGTGAGCAATTATTAGGGTTGCTCCTATATAGCACTCAACCCTCATTATATTATCACTCTGAGATTTACACTTCTACTCTCTTGAACTCTCAACCTTTGAGAACTCTTGTTTTCCTTGAAGATTCTTGAGGTTCTTCCATAGATTTTTCTTGTTGAGGAATATTGCACATATTGTTTGCAGATCTCTTGCATGGAAAGTGTCTTTGTTAGTTGTTTGATCCTTTGGCTCTTGTTTTTCACAATTCTAACAGATTTATCTTGTTATATAGATGTTACCTTGTTTAATGCAAGAATGTGAATTTGTAATAGAGTTGTTGCAATTTCCATGTTTGGTAAGGTTACAAGACTTGCACCTCTAAATTTGAATACATTATTAAGTCATAAAAATACTTGGTGCCATAACTTGAAGTGGACAATCCAATAATTTGCTTAATTAATTAATATTGCATTAAGATGTAATAAAAATGATAGTAAAAAAAACAAAGTAACAACCAATAGTGGTTATTTACACCTTCTCAATTGAAACCGTGAAATCATCTTCATCTCTACTTCAAGTATGAGATGGCCATTTTTGTTAGGAATATTATATCATTCATATTCCCATAGCTAGGTTTGTTAGTCTTTAGGATGCATATAATAATTATTTGTTAGGTTGTTAGGAGTTTATTTATTCCCATGGTTATGTATTCTCGTGACTATCTGTGTAAGGGAGTTTTTATTAGTACTCACCTATAATATAGGAAATGTAATTCCTATAAACTAGTGATTGTATTATTCAACAAATTGAAATTGATGCATGGTATTATGTGTGTAATATTTGCAACTATGGTATAGCATTTTAAAAACCAATGCTTTATTTTGTTGATTAACCATTCATTGTCACCAAGGCATGCTTCATATATTCTTCTTTTCTGACATGATTGCTACTCATGTACTTGTTTCACCTTTTCAACTCACATCAATTTCTAGCCCACAAAAAATATCAATATTCTCTTGTACAACACTAAACAAGTTAATAATTTCATGAAAATTACATGCCACAATAGCATCTTCTACTCTATTCATAAAATTTAATCTCAATGGTCATCATAAGATCCTTCCAACCACTTGTGTGGAAAGCATCTTAACTCACTTTGATTACTCACTTTGTGGAAACCAGCTCTTGATATCAAATCAATCTTTCAACTCTATATTCTCTATCCGACTACACAAGATGGAGAATACTTTGCACAACCTCTACCCACTGATCCACAATATGGAATTTACCTCATCTCTCTCAACACCTTCTACACAACGCTCGAGTTCAAAGGTTGATAACTCTCTAGAAACCCTTTATCCACTCTCTTCTCAACACCTTGTGCCTACTACTTTGTTTTTGGATACATACACACACTTGCATGATGCACTATTGAAGAGGCATATTGACACTTCTAGAAATTAAAACCTATTGCTACAATTTAACTAATTGCATCCTATGCAAGCTTGTTACACACTCACAAATGAGTTCAAATCAACTAAATACACCTTTAGGTTTTATACCTACACTAATACTATTTGATGTAGCAAGAATAGGGATCCAAATGAATGGTGACCTAGACCTTGTAACCAACACCAAAATGAGACAACATAAAGGTTTCAACAATTAAAACATGGAAGCACAACCCACAGATTTTACCATTGACAAGGTTTCATTCAAGCATAGATTTTATTCATTCAAAAATGAAAAGGAATTATACATGCACTAGAATCTGCAAAAAAAAATGGCAAAGACAAAAACCTCCTCCCAAACCCCATAGAACAAACCAAATCACCTGTGTACCTATTTGCATTGTGGGCCCCTACAAGACAAAAACCTCCTCCCAAACTCCTACAAAACAAACCAAATCCACCCATGTACCTATTTTCTTATCCCACCCCTTCCATTAAATGTAATGAAATTACATATTAGAGATAATATAATAAATGGGAAAGACAACTCAAACTCTAGACATAGAAAGACTTTCCCAAAGCCTATCTTGAGAAACACAACCCATTGGGATTATAATTGATGTCAAAGATCTCTCCCCAAATGCAAAGATGGACAATTTTTTATTATCTATGTGAGAAATGTGGAGCCTCTACAGGGTCATTTCAATGAACCCCCAATGAATAGGTCCAAATGTAGATGTAGGGATTTATCTTGTTATATAGATGTTACCTTGTTTAATGCAAGAATGTGAATTTGTAATAGAGTTGTTGCCATTGCCATGTTTGGTAAGGTTACAAAACTTGCACCTCTAAATTTGAATACCTTATTAAGTCATAGAAATACTTGGTGCCATAATTTGAAGTGGACAATCTAATAAGTTGCTTCATTAATTAAGATTGCATTAAAGATGTAATAAAAATTATAGTAAAAAAAGCAAAGTAATATAAATGGCTCACTTTCTAAAACATTCATGCTTGAAAGGTCCATAAGGCAGGGTTGCCCTCTAGTACCAGGACTTTTTGTCATAGCCTGTGACACACTACACTTCTTTCTTAGAGACACTACTGCAACACCAAGAATAAAAGGGCTTTTCCTTCCAAACAACAGTGAATTGTTGAACATCCAATTTGTTGATGATACAACTATCTTTCTGGAGCTAGAAGAGAACATTGAGAATTTGTTATGTAACCTCAACTTGTATTGCAAAGCTTCTGGAGCAAGAATATTTGGGGAAAAATATATAATGTTGAGTTGGTCAAAAAATCCGCCAGATTGGTTACAAAGATTTGATTTTCAATGGGGGGGATGGGGGCAAACAAACAAGTTAGATATCTTGGCATCCCATTTGCAGTTAGCCCATGCCTACAAGATATGTGGTTATGGATTAAGGAAAAAATAGAGAGGAAGATGGATAGGTGGAATAGACAAAACCTCTCCTTAGTAGGGAGGTTTCAGGTTTGTCAAAAAATCCTCTCATCCTACTCTACTTATTTTTCCTTTGTTTGGTTCTTCAACAGTTACCAGATAAAAGAGAATCAAAAGAAGATTAGAGGTTTTCTCTAGTCCGATGGAAAGGGGAAAAGGAAGAAACATTCAATCAGATGGGACTGGTGTTCCATGGGCAAAGACCAAGGTGGGATTGGACTAAAAGATCTAGAGAAGCAAGGAATAGCTCTAGCTAGCAAATGAATCTTTAAAGCATTGGAGGGTAATGAACCTTGGAAAGTTCTAGTTCAGGAAAATATCCACTTGGCTACTCTCGGGCATGCAAAATTTTGGAAGGAACTACCTTTTAGTGATCTACTCCTATCAAAACACCCAATGGTTCATGTTGCCTCAATGGTCTTTAGAAGCATCTAGAAGACTTGGGAAAGTGTTAAAAAGAATGTCTCCAACCCTCTCCTCATTGTACACAATGGCAATCCATTGTATCCAACTAGTTCCATTTGGTGGAACTTGGAACGCAATGGGAAACCTCTAGAACTACTCCAAAGATGCTCTACCAAAAAGTGGGCAGTTGTCGGGGTTAGAACCTTGAAGGATGTTTTGATCAATGGAACTTTAAATGAGTGGGAAGATGTGAAAAATGAGTTCAAGTTGCCCCCTTCCAGCATAAGAACCTACTCGGTGGTAAAGCGAGCCTGGGATCTCACTCCCCCTCTCAATCTTAATAGTCCAGATAGCAACCCTACAAAGCACCTGTTATGGAAAGGAAACACACCATTAAAAAGTCTCCCTCAATGAGCACTTAAACAAAACATGGAAAACAAATCTAAACAATAAGGAATGGCAGGAAATCTTCACCCCAAATTGGTCCTATGTACTTGATCCTAAAAATGCTTGTCTAAGATGGCTAATCTTGTTGCAAAGAGTCCTTGTCAATTGGAAACATTATGACATTGAAATATGCAACATCTGTAGACTGCCAGAAATAATTGAACACATATTTTTTGATTGTTTGTATGCAAATGAAGTATGGAAACTCTTGTATAATGGTCTGTTAATTTGGAAAACAAACAGCAAAGTAAATTGGAAAGAGGTTTTATTATGCAATGATAAAAAGCTTGGGAAAGAAATTAATTTGTTTTGGAACTGTTTATCTAATGAAATTCTTTGGCATCTTTTGAAGGCAAGAAATGGTGAAAAATTCAGTGGTTAGAGGAGGTCATTACTAAGTCAACAAAGAGACTCATACTTTTTGACATTGCTTAACAGGTAGTCATGACAGTGAAGATCTCTGAAAGCAAATTTCTCAAGCTCTTGAAGGATGGGGTGATGTTAATCAACCAAAATGAAGTTTAGTTTGGATATAACCAGAAAGTGGGATAACCCAACCTGGCCACATTCATGACTGCACTTGAGAACTTTCAGAAGGAATTTAATGAAAAGGCCATAACAAAGGAGGATGAGCAGAGAGTCAGGGCTCCAAGGCTTCATACCAATGACAATATGGAAATTGAAGAGGTCTTCTCCAAGGACGAACTAATGGTTGCAAAACCCTTGTTGGGTGGGGTGACCTTGACTCATGCAATGAAAGCAGGAACATGTGAATAATATGACTATACAGGCTGTATAAACTTTTTGTACATGTTGCAAAGATTTTTTGCTCAAATTGCATAGTTTTTTTGTAAATGCTACAAGGTTAACACATTGTATAGCAAATACAAAAGGATAAATAGATGTAACTAACGGGAAATAGGTTATAAGAAGGATTGGGTAAGACTTCTATTACGAGGGGGGAAAGCAAAATAGTTGGTCACTATGGCTTTTGGATAATTTTTTGATGATACATCTCTATTGTCTTCTCTATTATTAATACAAAAAAAGTAACCAAGGGTGGTTATTTACACCTTCTTAATTGAAACCATGAAATCATCTTCATCTTTGTTGATGTTATTAGCAGCGTCGGGCTGCTTCTTCCAGATCTGCGATTGGAGACAATTCAAATGTAGCCTAACGGCTATTTGAATTGTATTTATTATATTCGATATCTTGGCCAACTTGAGATGATTGAAGAGACATGTCCTTTGTTATCATTTAATATTTGTTATATTATGAAGTGGCGTGATTTTCTAAAGGGGCCGACCTCTTGTGTAGAGGTGCGATTATTTCTCAAGGCCGACTTGTGTTTATTGAGGGGTCATGTCCCTCCATTCAATGTTGTATTTATACTCCTTGGTTGCATCTTATTCTATCATCTATTCAGTTCATTGTTCATCATAAGTTTGAGCCTTATCAAGTACGAATTATTCTTAAGTGCAGATCGACATTATTGATGTCTCAATGAATTACATCTGAATTGTTCTTGTGATAGCATTAGTTTTGTGGTGCACTCTATTGGCCTCATTATCGGCTTTCATTGTAAAAAAGTTTCTCTTTGAGATTCAATATATAAGTGATATATTGTTGTTGGGTTTTTCTCCCTCAAGAGGAGGGTTTTCCCAAGGTATATGTTGTGTTCTTGTGTTTGATTTTGAATTAATTTTTGTGCATTAAATCTAATCATAAAATTAACATGGTATCAGAGCGGGTTTGAAGAAGATCGTGATCAGATTTGTTATTGCAGCGATACTCTCTATTCTCCTTTTCATATCTTTTGTCTATCTCTATTTTGTTCAAGATGGTGAATGGTCTTAAAATCGAGGATAGACTCGAGGGAGCATCCAACTACACATCATGGAGGTTCATAATCATGCTCACCTTGGAAGAGAATGATTTGGCTGAGTTTGTGAAGACCAAAGTTCCTGAACCTGAGGAGGAAGAAGAGAATTTGCAATGGAGGAAGAAAGACATCAAAGAAAAGAAGGTGTTGGTTGATTCTGTTAAAGATCATATTGTTCTGATCGTCTCCAAGTTGAAGACGGCAAGGGACATGTTCAAAACATTGGAGGAGATGTATGAAATCAACAACACTAGCCAGGAACTTGCACTGAAGCAACAACTACACCATGTGAAGATGGCAAAAGGAGAAACAGTGATTGCCTATTTCATGAGGATTTCGGAATTGAGAGATCAACTCTCTACAATTGGTCATGTGATTGATGATAAGGACTTGACCATGCTTGCTCTCAATGGTCTTCCTTTATCATGGGAGTCCTACATTCAAGGAATTAGTGCAAGATCCAAACTTCCTAAGTTTGATCATTTGAGGGCCGACTACATTCAGGAGGAGTCAAGGTTGGTGGCTAGAGGCGTTGGCCAAAGTTCAACTAATGAAGATATGCATGTTCTCACCTCTCACTCTTCGAAGAAGAAAGGAAAAGATGGGAAGAAAGGATTCTTCAAGAGGAATTGAGATAAAGGAAATGATGGTGCTCCCGCATTCAAGAAGAAGAGAGACTTATCCAAAATCCAATGCTTTAGATGTGACAAGTATGGTCACTTTTCCAAGCATTGTCCATTCAGGCCTAACCAACAAGCCACCATTGCAGATGTTGATGAGGCCTCTCCTCAGAAGGACTCTTGTGAATACTTGTTCTATTCGGCGTTGTCAAGCAATGTACCTACAGGCACCAACACTTGGCTGATCGACAGTGGTGCTTCTCAACACATCACTGGTTTTAAGGAGCATTTATCAAGCTTGGTGGAGAGAGATTCTACTAAACAAGTCATTATTGGAGATGATGCTAGCTACTCCGTGAAAGGGATTAGGACCTCTTCTCTCCATTTGGATTCTGGAATTACACTACAATTATGTGATGTCCTTTATGTTCTAGGAATCAAGCGAAATCTCATCTCCATTTCAGCTTTAGAAGATAAAGGATATCAAGTTGCCTTCTCCAAAGGCAAAGTACTTGTGTGGACGAAGAATTCCAACTTCAAGACTGCTCAAGTAATTGGTGTTAGACATGAGAGCCTCTATAGGATATGCACTCATCCACTTCAGGAATTAGTTCATGATTCTTCAAGCTTGTGTGATCTTTGGCATCGAAGATTGGCTCATCTCCACTTTCGAGCTCTACCTATCATGGAGAAGATGGTTATAGGCCTTCCAAAGTTCATCCAAGAGCATGAAGGTACTTGCAAAGGCTGTGCAATGGGTAAGAATACAAAAGCTCCATTACATAGTAGAGAAAGTAAATCTAAATGTATTCTAGATCTCATTCATTCTGATTTATGTGATCCAATGTTTGTTCCTTCTTTGAGTGGTTTCTTGTATTACATTATTTTTATTGATGACTGCTCTAGAAAGAATTGGATTTATTTTTTGAAAACTAAAGAGTCTGAGGAAGTGTTAGAAAGGTTCAAGGAGTTAGAAGCTCAAGCAAAGAACCTTTTCGGGAAAAGAATCAAAATCCTAAGATATGATAATGGAGGAGAATACACTTCTAGCAGCTTTCGGAATTTATGTGTTGAAGCTAGGATAAAGAGGGAGTTTTGTGCTCCCTATAATCCTCAACAAAGCAGTGTTGCAGAGAGAAAGAACAGATTGATCATGGAAGCAGCAAAAGCCATGATCCATGACCAGGATCTGCAAACCTTCCTATGGGCAGAAGCTTCTAGGACTGCAGTCTATGTTCAAAAGAGAAGTCCTCACAGAATCTTGGAGAACATGATTCATGAAGAAGCCTTTATTGGAAAGAAGCCAGAGGTCAGTCATTTGAGGATCTTTGGATGTCCAATTTATGTTCATATTCCAAAGGAAATGAGAACAAAGTTGGAGCCTTCTAGCAAGAAGGGAATATTTGTGGGCTATAGTGAAACATCAAAAGCCTATAGGATATACATTCCAAGTCAGAAGTTGATCGAGATCAGTAGGGATGTCACATTTGAGGAAGATGTTGCATTCAAGAGATCCAAGGGTACTCATATGGAGATTGATAATGAAGAGTCTCCTTAGGATATGGAAGTTGATCATATTCCTGAGATTCAGAGGGAGATTTTAGATCCAAAGGAAGATATTGATCCAATTGAGCCCTTGGAACCTATTGATGGGCCCACCGATATTGTGATTGGGAGAAAAAGACCTCTTTGGGCTAGACAAACAATGCAGGAGGCAAAAAGGTTTGCAGCTCCAAGAGGAACCTTCAGAGAAAGCAAAAGGCCACATAAGTTTTCCAATTATGTTGCTTTGATGAGTCAGATTATTGAGTTTGGGCCTTCCAGTGTTGAGGAAGCTTCTAGTCAACAAGTTTGGAAAGATGCTATGAATAAGGAGTATCAGTCAATTCTCAAGAATGATGTCTGGGACATCGTTCCTAGACTCGAAGGAAAATATGCGGTATCTTCAAAATGGCTCTTCAAGATCAAGCATGCGGCTAATGGGAGCATTGAGAAGTACAAGGCAAGATTTGTGGCTAGAGGGTTCTCACAAAAAGAGGGAGTTGACTATGAAGAAACATTTGCTTCTATTGCTCGCTACGCTTCTGTTAGAACCATTATTGCCATTGTTGCATCTAGAGGATGGAAGATTCATTAGATGGATGTGAAGACAACTTTTCTGAATGGTGTGATTGAGGAAGAAGTTTATATCGAGCAACCTGATGGATTTGAGGTACATGGGAAGGAGTCTAATGTTTGCAGGCTAAAGAAGGCCTTGTATGGTTTTAAGCAATCCCCTCATGCATGGTACAAAAGGATTGACCATTACTTGTCAAGTTTGGGCTTCTCTAAAAATGATGCGGACTCAAATATGTTCTTTAAGGTAATTGATGGTGAAGCATTGATTTTGGTTTTGTATGTTGATGATTTGATTCTTACTGGAGAAGATCACCTTATTCTCAAATGTAAGGAGTTGGCTTTTGAGTTTGAGATGAAGGACCTTGGGCTCATGCATTACTTCCTTGGCTTAGAAGTTTGGCAAAAGCCAGATGAGATGATTCTAAGTCAAGGGAAGTACACCATTGACATACTTAAGAGGTTTGGCATGATGGATTGCAAATCCATGTCTACACCTATGGAGACCAACCTACATGAGTTAAAAGAGGTTGTAGCTAGTTCAGACTTGGTGGATCCTACAATGTACAGGCAGTTGATTGGGTCCTTGCTATATCTAGTTAACACTAGACCAGATATTTGTTATGTTGTGAGTGCACTTAGTTCATGTGTGAACCGAGATAGATACATCTTGTTGCAACAAAACATATCTTGAGATACTTGTGAGGCACAGTTGGATATGGGTTGAGATATTCTTCAGATGTACACTTGGAGCTGCATGGTTTTACTGATTCTAATTGGACAGGGAGTGTTACTGATCGGAAGAGCACCTCTGGATGTTGCTTCAGTTTAGGATCTGCTATGATTTCTTGGTGCAGCAGGAAACAGTCATCTATAGCATTGAGTACAGCAGAGGTAGAGTATATTGCAGCTTGTGTGGTAGCTCGGGAAGTAGTGTGGCTTCGTAAGCTCCTTGCAGGATTGTTTGGACAATCAATGGAGCCTACTATCATTCATTGTGATAACCAGAGCTGTGTGAAGCTTTTTGTCAATCCTGTGTTTCATGATAGAACCAAGCATGTTGAGATCAAATACCACCATATCAGAGATATGGTATTGAGGAAAGCTATACAATTGAGGTATATCAGCACTGATGAGCAAACGGCGGACATTCTCACCAAGCCTCTCTCTAGGATAAAGTTTGTGTACTTTCGAGATAAGCTTGGTATGGTGGAGAATACAGCCTTAACTGAGAAGGAGTTTTAGTATCAGTGATCCTCTTTAATGAGTTCTCTGTGAGAGAAGTTCAAGGTGAAATCCCTTGTTAATGAGTTCTTCTCTATAGGAGAAGTTTGAGGTGAAATCCCTTGATTCCACCCTCTAGGAGAGCCATGGTGGATGTCATGTGTGTGACTCCATGACAACATCACGTGAAAGAGTCTGTGATGATTTTCTTGTCCTTATGTTTCACCCTCTGGGAGAGCCATGGTGAAAGTCATGTTGAGGTGACAACATCACGCAAGTGATGAACACTTGTACATACCATACATGGTTGTAGCCATTATGGTTGATATCACGTTGAGGTGATATCTGATATCACGATGAGGTGATATCTCTCTTTTCCACATATGGTTGTAGCCATTGTGGTAGACATCACGATGAGGTGATATGTCTTGTGCAGTTGGAAGTATCATCCCTAGCTAAGAGGGAGTGTTGATGTTATTAGCAACGTCGGGCTGCTTCGTCCAGATCTGCGATTGGAGACAATTCAAATGTAGCCTAATGGCTATGAATTGTATTTATTATTTTCGATATCTTGGCCGACTTGAGATGATTGAAAAGACACGTCCTTTGTTATCATTTAATATTTGTTATATTATGAAGTGGCACGATTTTCTAAAGGGGTTGACCTCGTGTAGAGGCGCAATTATTTCTCAAGGCCAACTTGTGTTTATTGAGGGGTCACGTCCCTCCATTCAATGTTGTATTTATACTCCTTGGTTGCATCTTATTCTATCATCTATTCAGTTCATTGTTCATCATAAGTTTGAGCCTTATTAAGTGTGAATTATTCTTAAGTGCAGATCGACATTATTAGTGTCTCAACGAATTACATCTAAGTTGTTCTTGTGATAGCATCAGTTTTGTGGTGCACTCTATTGGCCTCATTATCAGCCTTCATTGTAAAAGAGTTTCTCTTTGAGATTCAATATATAAGTGATATATTGTTGCTGGGTTTTTCTCCCTCAAGAGGAGGGTTTTCCCAGGGTATCTGATGTGTTCTTGTGTCTGATTTTGAATTAATTTATGTACATTCAATCTTATCATAAAATTAACAATCTCTACTTCAAGTATGAGATGGCCTTTTTTGTTAGGAATATTATAGCATTCATATTCGCATAGCTAGGTTTGTTGGTCTTTAGGATGCATATAATAATTATTTGTTAGGCTGTTAGGGATTTATTTATTCCCATGGTTATTTGTTATCCCATGACCATCTTTGTAAGGGTTATTATTAGTACTCACCTATAATATAGGAAATGTAATTCTTGTAAATTAGTGATTGTATTATTAAACAAATTGAAATTGATGCATGGTATTATTTGTGTGTAATATTTGCAATTGTGGTATAGCATTTTAAAAACCAATACTTCTTTTCGTTGATCAACAATTCATTGTCATCAAGGCATGCTTCATATACTCGTCTTTTCTGACATGATTGCTTCTCATGTACTCGTTTCACCTTTTCAACTCGCATCAATTTCTAGCCTGCAAACAACATCAATATTCTCTTGTACAACACTAAGCAAGTTAATAACTTCATGAAAATTACATGCCACAATAGCATCTCCTACTCTATTCGTAAAAGTTAATCTCAATGGTCCTCACAAGATCCTTCCAACCACTCGTGTGGAAAGCATTTTAACTCACTTTGATCACTCAAACTTTCTATTAAAATTTTCACATAAACCACCTCTTGATATCAAATCAGTCTTTCAACTCTATACTCTCTATCCCACTACACAAGATGGAGAACGCTCTACACAACCTCTACCCACTTATCCACAATATGGAATCTACCTCATCTCTCTCAACACCTTCTACACAACACTTCTTGAGTTCGAAGGTTGAGAACTCTCTAGACACCCTTTATCCACTCTCTTCTCAACTCCTTGTACCTACTACTTTCTTTTTGGAAACATACACACACTTGCATGATGCACTGTCGGAGGGGTATATTGACACTTATGGCAATTAAAACCTATTGCTACAATTTAACTAATTGCATCCTACACAAGCTGATTACACACTCACATATGAGTTCAAATCAACTAAATACACCTTTGGGTTCTATACCTACTCTAATACTATTTCATACAGCAAGAATAGGGAGCCAAATGAATGGTGACCTAGACCTTGCAACCAACACCAAAATGAGACAACATAAAGGTTTCAACAATTAAAACATGGAAACACAACCCACAGATTTTACCATTGACAAGGTTTCATTCAATCATAGATTTGATTCATTCAAAAATGAAAAGGAATTGTACATACACTAGAATCTGCCAAAAAAATGGCAAAGACAAAAACCTCCTCCCAAACCCCTACAGAACAAACCAAATCCACCCCTGTACCTATTTTCTTATCCTACCCCCTCCATTAAATGTAATAAAATTACATTTTAGAGATAATATAATAGATGGGAGAGACAACTCAAACTCTAGACATAGAAACACTTTCCCAAAGACTATCTTGAGAGAATTGGGAAATTGAGCCAGATTGCTTCAAGAGGAGATTTCCATGATTTTCTCAAAGTCTATCTAGAAAAAATCAATAAATAAGGCAATAGTACTTCAACAGATCCCAAGATTGAATTAGAAATGTTCCAAAAACAGCCAGGAGGCAGGAGGCGTTTGGAGAGCCTAGCTGTCCCAAAGAAGGAAGGGGGTTTTATGACATCCCTAAACTTACCTAGTGACAGCCAAACATCCTCAGACAGCCAAAACTTTTATTTTGCAAGCTTAAGCATTGAGATATCCTTTGGGGTAATACCAGGGTATTTTTCTTCGGGTAATTTCTAGATATGATATAGAAAAACTATCTAGATTTTTCCGTAGCAAGCAACCCCTTAAACAAAATAATTTTCAAGAGCACATGCATCATTTATGTCGTTCAACCATCCAGAACATTTATTCATCCCCTTGACCATGTTTTGTTATCCAAACTGTAATTTAACTGTTAAAAAAGTAATGTTCTGCCCTAACAGATTTCATTATATCTATTTAGTTGAATTGTGCTTGACATTTAGCCAATATTCAGCTCAAACGAGAGTTCCTTGATGTGCTTGATAATTAAAATACTCAATGTAATTAGATTTCCACAATCCATATGAATTTGAATCTATTGCTTCTGGATTTGATTGTGTGGACTATTTTTTCATCAACGTTTCGGATCACACACAGTGAGCCATCATCAGGATGAAGAGTTGAAAAAGATGATAAGAGATAAGTTGCAGACTAAGCTTTTATAAAAGAAAGGGGAAAGAGGAAAGATGAGGGGGTAAGGGTGAAGCACGCAACACAAGGGAAAGGCTATAAAAAACATAAAACCAAAAAAGAACAAATACTCAAAATCAGTGAGGTAAGATGCAAGCTAAAAATACATAAAACAAGTAGATTGGAACACCAAGAAGAAGAATAGCAAAGGAGCAATCAAGAGGAGACTATTCAAATACTAAAAACAATAAAATAACCAAGGGATAAGAAGCAAGAAACGAATGTATAAAAACAGAGTAAATTGATAAGACGAAACCAAAGAAGAAAAAAGAAAAAACCAAACCCCATGAATATACTAAAAATAAAAATAATATAATGAGGAAAAATATTGTGAGCAATAATATAGTCTAATAATATATGCATATTACATGCAAAATTAATCAACATAACACTAAAAACAACTCAAGAATTAAAATGAAATAGCATTACAATAATATGATATTATATTCTAAGACATAATACAAGCAAAAAATACTACCAAATGAATAAAAATAGAGGTTGATTATATATATATATATATATATATATAAAACATAATAAGGTAAAAAATTGTAATCAATAATATAATCTAAAAAATATACATATTACCTGCAAAAAATAAACATAACAATAAAGCAACTCAAAAATTAAAATGAAATTGTATAAACAAAAATAAAATATTAAATTCTAAGACTTAATACAAGTAAAAAATAAATAGAGGTTGATTATATATATATAACATAGTAAGGTAAAAAATTGTGATCAATAATAAAATCTAAAATATATACATATTACAAGCAAAAATAAATCAACATAACACTAAAAACAACTCAAAAATTAAAATGGAATAGCAAAACAATAATATGATATTATATTCTAAGACTTACTACAAGCAAAAATTAAATGCCAAATGAGTAAAAGGATGCTTATATATATTTTACATAATAAGGTAAAAAATTGTAAACAATAATTAATATATACATATTACATGCAAAAATTAAACATAACAATGAAACAACTCAAAAATGAAATTGTAAAACAATAAAAAATTATATTCTAAGACTTAATACAAGTAAGAATTAAATAGAGGTTGATTATATATATATATATATATATCATACTAAGGTAAAAAATTGAAATCAATAATAAAATCTAAAAATATATATATCTATATATATATATATATATATATTACATGCTAAAAAATTAAACATAACAATAAAACTACTCAAAAATTAAAATGAAATTGAATAAACAGAAAATCAAATATTATATTCTAAGACTTAATGCAAGTAAAAATACCAAATATTATGTACCTCAAAGACAAGAAATACCACGGTAATAGAGACAACCCCAAAAGAATTTAAATGAGACAAAAATTAGAGAGGAATCGAGAAGAGAGAACCAAATTGAGAGGAACTAGAAAAATAAATGAGAGGAATGATAACCAAATAGAGAAGGAAAAAGATTAAATATATAACTAAATATTGCAAATATAGAAATGTAGAAAGGCCCACAATATGACAATAAAGAAGGAAGACAAACCTAGAAATGTCCAACAAATAGAGAAAGAATAAAAATAAATATGTAACTATATAATGAAAAATAAATGAAAGCTT
The DNA here is from genome assembly GCA_007258455.2 of Sequoia sempervirens. NCBI lineage: Eukaryota > Viridiplantae > Streptophyta > Pinopsida > Cupressales > Cupressaceae > Sequoia > Sequoia sempervirens. Next base: position 772,203,552 of record VDFB02281492.1, on the reverse strand, counting down.
ATGTACTTACTTCTCGGATCGAGGAGGGGGTGCCCAATTGGTTTGAGAGGTTGGCACTTAGACTCCACCCTTCATCACCAAGCTATTGTCCACAAGATTTCAGACAAATGTGATGTTTGGTTAAAGAAGAGTGCTCACAAGGGCTTACTGACTCGATCATTGTCCACAGTGCTCTTTGATTCTAAAAGAGCACCAATATAGTACAAGAGCACACTAAGACTCCTGAGTAAAGCAAGATATCTCTGGAGTCTTTGAGAGGAGGGATGCAATTTTTTAAAGTGGATGAATTTTTTTTGAGAAGGATTTTTGAGATTTTACCTTCATCAGGTTGCGACCGAACCTTTGGAGATTTGCTAGTAATTCTTGGTCTAAGTTTTCTACTGCGGAAGGCCCTAGTGGCCAAAGAATTCCAAATTGGCTAGGGTACGAACTGTAATTAAGGTATATGTGAATGGAAATGATCTCTCGTTTACTTCTGAAACAAAATTCTGTGTACAGAAAGCTTGACTGCAACAAGTTGTTATTTTGATGCCAAATTTCATGTATCCGCTTAAAAACTATATGAAGCAATAGAATATGATGAATGCAAACTTAATAAAATGTCTAATTACTTCCAATTGTCACTTTTCATAGACATTTAAATTAACTATCCCCATTTTAGTACTAATTGTCATCCCATATGATCTGTTTATACAAATAAATTACCAAATAAAAATCCATTTTGACAGACTCAGAAGTACAAAATTTCAAGATTTTCTTTATTGCAAAACAGAATATCCCTAATGATTAGAACAGTAAGACCAAAAATGAAAATCTCTCCATATACCAATTTTGACCACAATTATGTTTCCAATGTGATGGCCATCTAAATGCTGGCAATATCATGAGCACTTCCCACACAAACAAGGGAAGCAAAGAATATGTTACAAACATAAAATAATGATCTTGGGCTCTCAGAAAAAGCCTTGCAGAGAATCCAAAGAAACTGCCAGCAGCATAAAGAATACATTCAAAAGACACTCTTAGTTGTAAAGACTGAAGATTACAATGCTGAAAAATACAGCACGAACTTGTCATTTTACCAAGAGACTGCTCGCTATCAGGCTCCTCTTCTCTTCTAATGAGTGATTCCTAAGAAATCTTCAGGTAGAACAGAAAGAAAACTCCAATTTACCAGGCATTTTTACTAATTGAAAGTGCAGATGGGTTTTGACAAATAACTTTGTGTGGTGCATAAAATGCCTTGCCTTCAAAAGACAAGCTGATTCTACCTGGACCTGTTTAGAATTTGAGCCCATGTCACATTGACTCAAACTTACAAAATATATCGACTTTTTCCTTGCTCGCAGGGCCCAACTATTACTCCCAGCACTTTGTTCTTTGTCTCTGTCAATTTACAGCACTGCCTTCTTGGCAACTGCCACATCAAATACATACGTTAGGAAAAGTCACAAATTAATCCGCAACACTCACTGTTTTGGCTACTTCCAAAAGCATAAAATGTCAAAACAACTGAAGCATAGTAAGGATAGTTTATCAAGGACAGAATATGCTTTAGATGCTCAATCTAAATGAGCACATTTCACTAAAACTTATCAAAGTCCCCCGTTCACTAAGAAACTAGACCTCTAAATTGGTATGCAGTGCCATATTAAACAAACAGGCACAGTCAATATTAAAGAGAAACCATTGGACAAGATCTAAAAGGGAAACTATCTAAAAACATCACTAATGATAAAGTGTGTACCAGATGCCACTGACGAGGCATGGGCCTACTCACAACTTCAATTTCCTGTATTTCATGAACAGGAGGAAGAGCCGAGGACAGGCAAAATGCCCTTCTTCTCGGATTATCTGATACATTATCTCGCTTGTAGTAGCTTACAATTTTGTTTCCTCCTACATTGTGTACATCTTTCAGGAAAAACAGGAATGGCTTACTGCAAGTTGATTTGTATGGAGCTCTTGTATCAATGTCAAAATCCTCAGCCCTGTCCCTTTTGTTCCAGGACTTGAATGTGCGTTCAATACGGTCAAGCTCACGTGGGAGAATTATCTTTGGAAAAACCTGGACAACATAGCCATTTGATACAGAAAAAGATAATCGCCTCTTGTGGTCATAGCAAATTGAACGCTGCAGAAAGCTGGTGGGCTCAGTCTTCATGGCTTTAACAAGAAGTTTAAGACTATCCAATGAATTATGCCGAGGGAAGACAGGATCAACAGCTTCCAAGTGATGCATAGAAACAAAAGGTGCAACAGGGTGACCTGCCAGAAGTCCAAATGCATTACCTCGAACATCCCACTGCATTGGAAAATTGTAGCAAATCAATAAAGATCAAATCTAAAGAATTGTATGCCCTACCTAATAGCAACATTTTAAAAGGCTCTTTCAGATATAGTACTTGCAGGATTTGATTGTCAAACCAAATCAATATCAATCAGGTCACAGAGAAGAATGAGCTGTATTGGACTCTATCTTTACACACTCCATTAAACTTGTACCAATCAAAAGCTAAATTCAACAGATGAAACCATACTTAATCATTTTTTCAAATTTGTAACACTGTCAAATATTTGTCATGTTTAGAGAGAGTTCAATTCACCAAATCTCACCAAAAATTGTAAACAGGGTTGATCATTGTATTCTAGACAATAGGGTTGCAAGGTGAGTTATGAAATTAGACTAAGAAACACAAACCTGTTAACATGCCTGCGAACATGTATTAGCATATGGCTAAAGCCTAGTAAAAACGAAACTCCAACTTGAAAACATAATAATGTTTTGGTCATACCATATGGAAGATCAGGAAAGAGAATAAGGACAAACACAACTCTATTGTAGACAACTGGAATAAGAAAACAAACCTATGCACTTGCATGAAAACCTGGGTTAGCATGTGGCTAAAGCATAGTAGCAAAAAATCTCCAAATTGAAAACAAAATAACCTTTTTTCTTTTAATTTTGGTAATAGCATATTAGGCACTCATTTTTTAAGTAGCGAATTAATTATCTCTAACATTAATCAACTTATAATTTCTACTTCTAACATTCCGTATGATGGAAATTGTTTATAGACTACATGCTTTAGAATAGTTGTTTAAGAAAATTCTGCCAGTTTCTAGTTCATTATTTTACAATTTTTTAGCTTGAATAAGTTTTACCTTGTTTTCAAACTCTCAAATTTCATTTCTTTATGAGCATGGATAGCATAGGCTGAAGTATTCCTGTGATTTGATGCTTACTATATCAAACTAAGTAGAAATTTAGGCAGACAAAAATTGCCTATATTGTAAAACTTAAATGTTTTTCAAGCAAAACCAGGGAATTTTAATTTGTGTTTTCAAGACATTTAGTTTCTTTTCATCATTTCTGTCCATATGCAGTTGATCTCCAAAAGCAGCGAGGACAAGTAAAGCAGAAGTAAAGGCATATAGAAAAAACATTCCCCTATTGCTTTTCAATTACTACTATGCAAACTCTTTCATATGAACGGACAGTAGAGGAACTGTTATTGAGAACTTGAAACCTCCATTCTATGTACTACTAAATAATGTACGATATAAGATTCCATCCTATAAATTGGGTTTCTCAAGAGTTGTATCATCTAGATATAATAGAGTTGTCATCTGATAAGGTAAGGAGTGGGCAAGAATTTCTTTAAAACCTATTTTAATTCTGATTGATTTTAGGAAAGGATATGGAAAAATCGAGTGTTTGATTATTTTGTCTCAGCAAAAGTAACAAAATTCAGACTTGAGAATGATGTGACATGTCAATAAGGAACAGATTTCACAAAGACTCAGTACATAGACTATTCAAATTTTACTTAAAAAGTAAACATAAATCATCCATGACAAATTCATTATTTAAACATAAAAATAGACTACACCCATGTAAATAGACAACTGAAATTACAGGTATACATCATTACACGATGGTCATAACCCTTAAATATTGAATTCTTCAGACTAAGTAGTAAGGATAGATTGCAAAGATTGCAGCCATACAACAACAACAACAAAAATACTTAACGTACAAATCTTAGGGTGCATATTACATAACATAAAAAAGAAATAAGTCATCAGTGCCAACTTCGTCCTCCCTATATCATGCTCAGAATTGGGAACCCAAACATGCAGCCAAAGTCCTTATGGGGCTAATGACTATCCATCTAACATATTGTGGTTTTCACCTCCAAGTATTGCCTCCTAGATGTCCACAGTCCAGTCTGATCGATTATATTCAGATTGATGGATCATGTGTCCATGACTCCATACTAAAAATTCCCTCTTTCCCTAACTATTTCCTCATTGGTCCAACACAAAATTGTGCTTCTTTTTAGCATTTTTTAATTTTTTGCTAGGATTTTATTTTATTTATTGGAAAGAAAAATGGCATCTGCAATGAACAGAAATGGTAGAAAGCCTGGGGACCCTGCATGTAAACATGGCATTGCAGGTACAGAGCCATGAATGGCGATGTTATGAGTTGTGTAGTAGAGAAGGAATCAATTGCCTCAAATTTCACCTTGCATGGAAACTTGACTGAGAAGTACAAATATGTAATGCAACAGACCCTGAGGTTGAGCTAGAGGCTGAAGCTCTCCTTGCATCTTATGAGTAGAAAACTAAGAAAAAAAGGACGGTTGAGGCAGTGGCAATTGTTATGAGTTTTACAGGGTCAGAGGCAGATTTAGGAGGCTCTTCATCTTGAATTGGCCCATGGATATGGGGATCTCATCATGCAGCTAGTTGTAATTCACAATCACATACACATGAATTTTTCATTCCTCACAACACTCTTGGTGTGCAACCTTCATCGGCGGGTGGGGGGGTGAGGGGGATGGGGGTGCACGGGGGGTAGTGTGTGGTATCAAGAAAAACATAATGATGCCAAGTTGGCATGTGCTAATTTTTTGTACTACAACAACATACCAATTAATGTTGTGTGCAGCCCTTATTGGGAGGCATTGATCGATGCAATCATCATTGCAGGAAAGGGATTCAAGGCACTGAGCCCTTATGAGTTAATCGGGCCGTTGTTGGAGGATGTTGTCAGAAGACAAATCTTGCATCGTGTTTTAGATTGAGAGAGATTGTTATGTGAAGCTAAGGGGAAGACCAACCTTGCACCCAATGATTAAACTTCCAATAGACATTCAGTTATGTGCATCTATAGAAGAGTCTTCAAAAAATTGCAAACCATGGTTGGTATACCAAGTATCTCTATAACCAACATGATGAAGGGCATGAAGGTCATGCAATGGCAATCAGGGAAGAAAATGAATAAGGCATTGCAGTAGAGTGAAGCCAAAATCGAAAAGGTTCAAGGTCAGATTGGTAGCTACTATCTCTATGGTGAATTGGTGAGTCCCATATTATTGTCTTTCAAATTTTCTTTCAGTGATCCCAATGATGAAGTGATTAAGAATTTAGGGTTATTGGACACGTGGTTGAAATTTGCACACATCATTCAAATGGATTTACACAATATAACAAATAGTAAATACATATAAGGGAATCATAATATATTATAAACATTCCGCAAAAGGACTGCATCCTTAAGAAGCATGGCATGAGCTGTCGCATGTCCAATTGCCTCTCAAAGAAATTACCATATTCCAAAACAGCATTTAAGAACATAACAATTGTCAATAACCAATAACTGCATTCTAATCTGATAAATAAATGTTCATTATTGTATTTGACAGCCTGCCTTTCCAACAAGAAGTTGCACCTAGTGCTGCATATTGCCCCATCCTCTAAATGTGGAGCTATAGTCAGCATGCACGATGACATTTTTCACTTCAGTGTTACAAAATAATCTAGCTTCTAGCCTAGGTATTACTCTGAATGCTCACAATTAAGTTGAACATGTACAGGTCACAGCCTTCATATGCCATTGTGTACATAAGATGTGCTTTCATTTTCAAGAAAACAGCACCGTTTTTCTATATTTGTTTGAGACTATTTGCATGGTTATTGCTACTAGTATGGGCCATTATGTAACAGATGTAACTGCTATATGAAGAAATCTAGGGAGTGGATTTTTTGAATAAATGAGTAGAAGGTGAACCTTTCTGTTTGCAATAAAAGAATTTTATAATGTAATACTTGATATTTTTTATAAATAAAGGGTTATGTTGCAATAGTAATGGGAACCACTCGTAAGAGTGTGATCCTTGTTCGAATCCTTCCGAAGCAATAAGGTGCCTCATAAATCCAAAGAACACGTGGCAGATTGTTGTGTGGTATCTCCACAGCACTGTGGAGTGTAGATATTATGTGAATGTGTCCTATATTTACAAACCTTAGATCTTAGGAATGTGTAACAATTGTGGATACATTCAAGTGCAGACCTTGTTCACACATCTTCAGAGTATGTTCCACGTACACCCCCATGATTACAGATTTATGAATGAACCTCAAATGTAATCCTCGAAGGAAGGTAGCCCTTGAATCCCAACACATCCCTTTCTACTTTCCACCGTTTCTCCTTTTCCCTTGTTTCCCATTACCACACGCAAGTCGCCCTTTCCACTGCTACACATAAGCCCCTCGTCCGCCCTTCCCCAACAACAAAATAGCTACAAGTTTTTTGTTCGATTTGGGTTTGTCGATTGTGTGAATTTACTTATCGGCAATCCCAATTTTTCAAAAATGCTAACATTAACTGAACGAAAGGCCAGAAGAAATTCCCTAAGTTGCTAAATAGGAAAAGCATAAACCAAAAAGGAAAATCAATATACAGAAAAAGGAATTATAATGGTGTACCTGATGGAATCCAGGCTCCCTAGTAAGAGGAATCCCAAGCTCAGAAATACAAGCATGCAGTCTATCATCACTGCCATACAACTCTGCATATCGCTCTAAACAAGCATCCTCCATGTTATTCAAAACCTCAGCCAGCGGATAACTGATGGCAATGCCACCGCCCCCAAACGCCATATTCTGACTAAAATAAGCATTTGCAGAGTGGCTCTCCGATGGGCTCCCTATATAGTGCATCTCAGAGGGGTCATATTTACTCAAAACCCTAATCAAATTATGCACGTTGAAGACAGTATCATCATCCCCCAAAACAAACCAACGGACATTCTGCAACCCTAGCTTGAAGGTCTCCTGCACAATTCTGGCAATACGAACACCAGAAGGATGGCCCTTGGGGTTTGTGTAGGCAAAACGTGAAATATCGTCGGATAATTTGACCGGCGGTAAGGCCTCCAGGGGATCGGGATTAAGAGGTTCCTCCAGCCAAACAAACCCACGCATTCGCTGAGGTTCGAACCATAGCTTTACGAATTCCTTGCGCTTGTCCCATAACTGGGCCGATCCAGCTATGCCAAATACAATTTGGTTCAAGCTCAGGTTCTCGGCCTTAAATGGCCTCTTCGATCTGTCTGTCGGGTGCATAAATGCCCCGGTCATATTGTTCGTTATAGCCATAGAACCAGGGCTTTGGTCCTTCCCTTCTTCTTCTTCGTCATTTCCGAAAGGCTCCCAAGGAAAGGCCAGGGGGCTGCCCTGCCACTCCTGCAAATGAGGCCGTGCTGAGAAAATACTACAGAAAGCCATGTGAAAGTTGCCAGGGCCAGAGCTATTGCCACTGTTGCTATGGCGCTACTTCGATTCTGCCGCCATTTCTTGATGCTTCTGTTGCTCCTTGGAGTTGCTAACAAACGCTCATGGCACTGCATTTTTAAACGCTCTAAAGTTCATCTTCTCACGAATAAGGCACTAGCAGAGACCAATCGGCAACTTCCTCATAGATAATTCGACCCCTATCCTCCGTGTTGACTCTGTGTCGGCCTTTCCAAAAAGCTGAGATTTTCACAAAGACGAAATTTGTTAAATCAAAATTAACGCCAGAAAATCTAACGAACACTAGAAATACTACCATCTAGAAAGCGTTGATATCCTTAAAAACGAAAATTGCTTAATCTATTCTTCACAGAGAAACAAATTTAACCAACTTTTTATCAAAATTTGCAAGGTCCACCTTCAGAAACAAGCTCCAAGCCGCGAAGAAAAGAAACTCTTTGTGTAGATTTACTTTACCAGAAGGTAACTTTGGTTTTCTATTTTCAAAAACTTCTTTCTATATTTTCGAGTAAAGTCTGATTCTGGCCGACAAGTTAAGAAACCCAGCTTGCGTTTTGTACTTGCCGAATCCGATGAGTGGAGTGACGAGACTCGAACCCGGGTCAACCGGGTAAGCTTGCACTCCTCTGCCCCTCAACTGTAGGCCTTTAGAGGCCCCCCATTTCATAAGTACAGAATCGCAAATTTAAACACCGGAAAGCTCAGACATTTAAATCCAGTCCCATTTCATTTCTGTCCTGCTCTTAGCACATCCGTTCTGCTTTAAAACATGAACTGCGAGAAAAATTCCAACAACGCGCCTCTGAAAATCCGCCACAATTCAATAATTAAGTTTGTTTTTCATACTTCTGAGTTTGCATTTTGCGTGTTTTTTTGGATGGAGATCAGAGAATTAGTTGTATCCAACGGCTGCTTAGCTGTGTACTTTGGGCAAATTAATTTAATCAGCTTTTAAATTAATAGCGAAGCTTTTTTGTTTTTGTTTTTATTTTTTATTTTTTTAAGATTTAAATAAAGGATGAATGTGGACGTCACATGGAAAAGCTTTAAGGAAAGTCGTGCCACTTTTTTGTTTTTTAATTTTATTTTTTAATTTGTTCGCAATTTGTTTAAATGATTAAAGATTAGATTTGTTTTTACGCGGTTGAAATTTGACGTTCCACGATGCCCTCTTAACATTGCTTTTTTTACAGTTTTCAAATTCACATTCCCGCGGGTCCGCCTAAAGATTTATTTAAGATTTTTGTCAGTTTTTTTCCGTTTGTGGGTATCTATTCATTTAGAATTAGAATTAGAATAGGTTCTCATTTTTAATGGTGTTGGGTTTTTACCTAGAGTGAGTTTCATTTTTATAACGTTTAACCTTTACATTATATATGACAAGCTTAGCTTTTATGGTGTTGGATCTTTGCCCATGGTATAGTGTTGAGTATCTACACACTTTGTTTTTTTAGTCAAATTTAACACAAAGTAAACTTATTCTTTATGGTGTTGGGTCTTTGTTTCCAGTGAGTTTATCTTTTTTATGTATAGTGTTGAGTATTTGCACACCTCAAGCCTGGTTTTTATGGTGTTGGGTTCTTTTAGACAACAAGTTTCTCCTTTGCATATTGTTATTGCGAAATTTTGCACCGCTCTTCTCAAAATAATCAATATTTTAAGTCTTGTGAATAGTATTGTATTATCTATGTCATCATGGCAAAGGTCAACTTTGTCTTGCACTTTGATTTAGTGATCTTGATTTTTTTCCATTGTTCCTCTCTTGGATGATTCACTAGTTGATTAGTTTTGTAGCATGTCATGATAGTGGCATTTCATTGTCAACTTCAAGTTTTACTATGATTATGCTCCAAAAAGTTTGAGAGTATAAAAATAAATATAAGAGAAATTGAACAAAGAGTGGCTACTTAAATATGAACATTTTGCATTGTCTACACATCTTCATAAAGTTGACTATGTTTGGAATCATTTGAACCATATAACATTTATTGGTTTTATAGAATTTGAAGTCAAAGTGGGTGTCTCTTTCTTTAAAGTTTTTCAAAATCATATTGATTATAAAGACATCATATTTCTAATAGTTGAAATCATGTGTGCAAAGGGGTTTGTATTTAGAATTATGAAGCATATAATGTTTAGATACAAATGTCATGTGTTATTGCCTTCTTGTATTGGGGTTTTGTTTTATTATTCATTTCAATTGACTCAATCTTGAAAGAGCTAGGCTTGTTAAAAGGCAACAAAATAATTAATATGAGTACCATAGTTAACAAGTGCATGGATAGCTCATCATGGAGCTCTTGTTGAGATATGAAAGTCTATGCAAGCTCGATGAAGAATAGTGTGATCTTGAAAGATCAATTTCATTTTATTTTTGTTGTTTCTCAATTTTAACATCACTAAAGACATTTTTTAATGTTCTTTGTGAAGCTCAAAATCTAACTTGATGAATCAAGGATATTAATTATTTTATAGTATTGGAATCTAAAATGGAAAGGTCTACATGTGATTATGAAGTAGGAAATGTACTAGTGGTGTGGCAAGGATAAAGCCTCTAAATTTTGGTCCTAATGAGTATAAATATTAGCCTACAATATGTTGAGATTATCCTATCTTTGATTTTACTACTGAAGGCTAAGTTATTAGGTTATGAAATTAGGCCTAACAAGACCTTACACTCCAAATGTGAATCACCACTAATGTGTGTAAACCACAAACAAGATGCATGTGCATTACCCATGTTTGATTAGACAGTTGATAGATCACTCTTGATCTTGTGGTAAAAGGAAATGAAGCGGAATGGAATATGGGGGACTATTCTCTTCACAAGGAAGGAGTTCTTGACAAGTGGTAACATTAGTGAGTTGAATTATAATAGTCTTATGTCTGGTGATTTATTCTCATAAAATGTTAAGATTTTGTTTTCAAGGAAGTTGTTCAAGTTAAGAAGGATTTTGTTTCAAAGATGGATTCAAGATGGGCTAATTCAATGGCCAAAAGTGATTGGTTTAGTCTTGAATTATATCCAATGCTTCCTCTTGTTCAACAACCTATAGGATTTGGCAGCAAATCTTTTAGCTCATTCAAAATGACTTCTACCTAATTTATTTTCACCCTAAACACATAGACATGAAATGTCAAATCGTGCTTGAGAGTTTCCTTTGATCTCTTTGTATATCTTTCCTTATTGTTGGGTTATTTAAAGGTTTTATTGATGTTTGATTTAGAATTCATGAGTTGAATGTTGAAATGTTTGTCATTTGAATACTTGTCTTTGACTAGATGGACAAAATAGCTAATGGAATGTTTGATTGCTTTAAATATTTGGATGTTCACTAGTTGAAAGTTGAAAGTTGAAACTAAGTCTAAGGTTTTTCTTAGCTTGAATGAATAAAGGGCCTTCAATGTGTTTTTATCTTAAAATTTTTATATTTCATATTATTAGTGTAAATAGTGTCATTATCTACCTAGTTAGCTAATCACCTTTCTATGATTGACCTATTCACACCTAGCTTAAGTTTACTTAGACTATTTCATACTTTTGTCTCGCTTCATATGGTTGAGACATGTGTCCTCATCACTTGAGACATCTATTCACACCTTCCCACACACTTGTCAAGTGATCTCACAAGTGTTTCACATTTGGAGGGGTACTTAGTCATTGTCACCTCATCTACCTTGCCTACATATGCAAGGTTTCTCATTATTATTTACACCTTTTTATATTGATAGATATAATATTGTGCTCATATTTTCACTTGTGGAAGGTTGTCAATTCGAACTCTTTGATCTTGGCATTCTCATTATATTTACACCTTTTTTTTTCCATTTTGACCTATTTGCAAAACATTTTTTCCCATTTCAGCCTCTTTGTAGGCACATTTTTGGCCTACTTCAACCTATTGTACAAGGTTCTTGGCCTATTGACCTATTTTGTAGGTTGATTTCATTATCTTTGTTGATTACTTGGCCATTTCATTGCCATGCCACCTGGAATAGAGGTCATATTAGAAAATTCTACATAAGGCATCTAAATTTCCACCCTCTTGCTGGTTCCAACACCCTCTTTTCATGATACCTAGTGCTACCTCTTTAGCAATTTGCATATTGTGATTTATTAAGACAAGGCATTGATGTTGAAGACTCATGGTTTTTTGGCATAAAAATTAGTCTTTCTAATCAAGGCCATGCAGAAGATGTACATTGAGCTCACATTCTAAGCTTTTCAACTTGTTGGTTCACACCACATCTCCAAACAGCAGCCACATTATCATCTGTAATGCACCAAGCTTTTTCATTGATATAGGAGTCGTTGCAAAGATAAAGCTTCCAAAGATATAAAGAGTGGGGTTGCCTTCATTAGCAAGCCGCGCCACCATCAGTGGCAGACTCAATTCTGAGTCTTCCACGGGATTATTTTTTGAGGTATTATACAGGTGTTAGTGCCATTTATGCCCTCCAAGGACTTAGTAACATGCACATCTTTGCAAACATTTTGAAGTTGATTGTTTTTGTTTTTTTCTTTTGTTGAGAATCAAAGGGCGAAGTTTGGGGTGTTTAAATTTTCCATAGATGGGCACATCTCTAAGAATTAGTCAATAAAACTCCTCCATCCACCACTCCCACTTGATGCCACCTCCTAGGCGGTCAAGCCTTGTTCATAGGAGAATGTAAACTAAGAGTGCGGTCTCATGGAGGGGCTTGAGGATCTATTTTCATGGAGCAAGCGATTTCATGAAGCAAAAAAAATTATGCTACAAGATTAATTAGAATCTTTTCTTGAAAAATAGCAGCCCCTACTTTTAAGGACTGCAAATTTATCGAGTGAAATTGAGGTGGGGCTAGAAATTACCCCTAGAGCTTAGGAATTTTTTCTCCCACTTGTCTATCACCTAAATTCTAAATTCCTATAAGAAAATAAAAATGAGAGTTTTTATTTACTTTTAATTTTTATAAAAGTACTCCAATTCATTCCTTAAATTTTGGAGCTCAAACTTTAAAGCTAAATTGCAAAATTAAATTCATGGGACCACCAGCTTTAAAATCTCAACAGTACCCATTGAAATTTTTTAGGAAGCCCCTCCACATGAGACCATATCCTAAGGCACATTTCCCACGGCTTGCGATGAGGAGAATCAATCAAAGAAGGTGTTGCTTCAAAGTAGGCTTTGTCTAATTTTCCTCCTACAAGATCACGCCCTCTCAATAACTCCTTAAAGTGGTCAACCCTCCACCATCTCCCCAAGACTTGGCACAATGAACTAGGTAGTTTGGTTTAAGAAATTATTTGACATTTATTACTGTATGATTAGATTTTTTTGCTAATTACCTTACAAATTTCTTCTAGCCACTATTGGTTACTTTAAACTCTCGAGTTTTCCCAATGGGGTTTTTTTGTTTTGCTATAACTTGTAAAGAGGATGGTATTTTTTCAAGTGTGAATAGTTGATGAAAATCTCTTTCTAAGACAAAGACTTTAGTGTCTAGAAATTTTGAAAGTTGTGTTGTTTATTAGCATTTTTTGCTCTCCCAAGTCATAATTGTAAGCAAATTTTGATGGGGCATAACTTTCACCCCAATTATCAAAATTTTACAAACTTTTTTTTGATGCATATCAAAATTTTGTAAGGAATCTAATTTTTCATGTAAAAATAAGATCTAGGTTTCATTTAATCAAAAAATGTAAAAATATTTGTAAGTTATAAACAAAATATATTGACATTTGATCTTCATAACTTGTAAAAATCTCTTGCACATCATTTTGGGGGGGTCTATGTTTTAGCACTAATCATTTTGGGGGGATATACTTGTATTTCACATTGATATTTTCTAAAAAATTACATCATTTCTAGAAATTGCAAATTAAAGTGAACATATTATTGGAGTAATCAACATGAGGATGAGTTTTTCCCTCATACCTCAAATTCTCTCATCCAACTCCTTTTGAGGACCTCAAATCCTGAATCACCTATTGCTACATATGAATCCAGTGTTGACTCATTCATGAGTTCTTGTGATTATTTGCATCAAGACTTTGTTATTGTTGTTCTGAATCGACCATATTGGGATGTATATCTACCAAACATCACATATTTGTTTGTAAAATCTTTTTTTATCTGTAAGAGTAAGTTTTATTAATTTAAATTTAAAAATTACAACCATGGCCAGCATGCAGTAATGCATCAGAGGAGTACAATAAGACTGTCCATTTTGAGTTACATTTTATCCACTAGATTTGGTGTGGGATTGCAAATCTATTTTGATCTTATTTAGTTTTTCCATGAGGATTTTCTTTTTCTTATTTTGTACTTCCTGTCAATCCCCCCCATTGATCTTCTTTTGCATTTCAATAGTTTTTGCAATTTGAGATGAATCCTATGGGTTACTTCCACCACACATTGCAGGTGATTTCCCAACACACTTTGCAGCAATTGGATTTGAGGCTATATTCTAAGGCTTGACTTTTGAGAAACTGTCTAATTATTGAAGTTGCCTTTGAACCAAACATGCTTTTGTGCAAGGTTTCGTAGCTGGATGTGTTGTACCTTCCCTAACTTCAAAAATTGGAGAAAAATCAAGCAGATGAGAAGGATCGACTTTTTCCTCTTGTACCTTTGATGATGCTTCAATTGAGTAGTGATGAGGTTGAGCATTATTCCACCAGGACTATTGATCAAAAATTTTAATGATTTTGGAGTAGGAGTTGGCCATATGACTAGTGTCAAAACACTTTATGCATTTGAATGGTAAACCTTTGTAATCTAGAAGTTGCGTCCAACTGCGATCAACAAACTTGAAAGTGATATCCACGAGAAGATCACATGTGATATCGATGTCAACAAGGATGTGAGCAAAGGTTGTGTGGGTGAAGTTGGTTGTGTTTGAATCCACGACAAGAAATCTTCCCAATGAGTCCCCAATCGATTGGAAACAATCCACAAACCAATATTGTAGCGAAAGATTTGAAAGGCGTACCCAGATGGGCTTTACAAAGAAAGATGTGGTAGCAGGGTTAAAATCTGGGAACCACAATTTGAGGAGTATGCTTTGCCCCCAACACCATTTCTCTTGCAAAATGGCATCCTTATCTTGAATGCAATCAAACACCACAATAAAAAACCCTTGAGCGCAAGGATAGATTTCTATATTACCTTTGAGTGTGGGTTGCCATGCCGATGAAATCTAGTCATACAGATCTAGTAAATTTGGCCATAGATGATTGAACTAGCCAATTAAACCATTGGATGCAAAATATTGTTCGCCAGCATCAACCTCCTTTTATAGCTTCTCCAAAAAGATCAAAACAGGGGAGGAGGATGCCTTTCTAATGAGGGTTTTGGAGCAACTTTTAAAGTTCCTGTAACATCTGGAGACCGAGTTTTCCCTCAATGGTCAGGCATCCCAAGCGGTAGATTTGAGTTTTTTCTCTTGACTCGAACCAACAAGAATATCCCTGAATGATAGGCTATCCCAAAGCTTAGAGTCTAATGATTCTTGAGACCCAACAACAGGATGGAGAGGTATTGAATCACCCAACATAGAATTTTTTGAGCAGCGAAATTTTGAAGCCCTAGCTGAACTAGGGCACAAAACTAGAGGCTTATCAAATCCAGGCATCAAACCCTCACTGTGGGCTTGAAGAGAAAGCTAGGCAGAAATATTTTTATCATCAATTGGGGAGCAAAGCTACACCAAGGGCATGACATGAGTATGATTAGTGGGGGTGGCTAGAGCAGAGTGCATTTGCACAGCCACAAAGGTCCCCACAAGACTGTCTTGTCCAACAAAGACACCCTCGAGATCAGGAAAAGATGGAGCAACAGGTAGACAAGAGGCGCAAACTGCATAACCTGCTCAGCCAAGGAGAAAACTCTTCAGTGCAATACACATGAGAAAGCTCATCTTGAAGCCTTCAGGCTTTTCGACATCTTCAGGAGCTTTGTTTGTAGAATCTTGCATTATAGATTTGGATGATATTATTTAGGACATTTTTCTTCTCTTTGACATCAACTTCAAGTTGGGACTCATCATTAGTACATGCATTACTCCCTAAGTTGCACTTAAGAGGGGATGTTAGTGTAAACAGTGTCATTATCCACCTATTTTTTGTTGCAAGTATGATGGTGTTGTCATTGATGTCAACATGAATTCTACTAACTGGTGTTGTCATTGATGTCAACTATGTGTTAAGATGTCGAGGATGCTAAGAAAATTGTGAAAAAGAGGAAAACAAGTTCATGCAGGTTGTGCATGTATAGTTGAGATATTGAGGAAGTGTTGTGAGTACACGGAGCTATCTTTTTGTTGTAGTTTCTGAAGATGAGTTGGAATGAAGTAATGAGCTGAGATGATGTCTCTGGTACTTGGTTTCCAAGTGCTTTTGAGAAAATTTGATAAACAAAGTAAATTGTGTTGTGCAGGTGTTCATAGTGTGCTATGGTATTGTGCTCCACATTTCTTCTATATCGATCCGATGCCTATGTGGATCTGATATGTTTTTCATGGTTGTTAGAGGTTGCTAT